>JAAGEH010000030.1:9636948-9670549 GCA_011751065.1 Lasiurus cinereus
TTACAGAGAGGAAGGGAGAGAAATAGAGAGTTAGAAACATTGATGAGAGAGAAACATTGATCAGCTGCCTCTTGCACACCCCCAACTGGGAATGTGCCTGCAACCAAGGTACGTGCCCTTGACCAGAATCGAACCTGGGACCCTTCAGTCCGCAGGCCAACACTCTATCCACTGAGCCAAATCGGTTTTGGCTCTTTCTTTCTTGTTAATCCTCACCTGAGGATATTTTTCCATTGATCTCTTAAAGAGTGGAAGAGAGAGGGAAAGACAGACAGAAACATCAATGTGAGAGAAACACATTGATTAGTTGCCTCCTGCACACGCCCTGACCATTTATAATACTGAAACAGTCATGAAATAGATTATATTCTTTACATTCTGCTTTTTAAGACAGGGACATGATAAAGTAGAGAGAAAGGACCTTTAGAGGTTTTATTCTCCTATTTTATCTATACTAATAAAAGGGTAATATGCTAATTAGACCAGGAGAACTTCCGGGCATCCTTTTATACAAAGCAGGGTTGAGGCATTTAGGGGTGATCAGATTGGCCTGGGAGACCAGTTGGGAGTGGGGGGAGAGGGGCAGCAGTGGGGGCAGTTGGAGGTGAACAGGCCAGCAGGCAGAGTGGTTAGGGGTGATCAGGCAGGCAGGCAGGTGAGCAGTTAGGAGTCAGCAGTCCTGGATTGCAAGATGGATGTCCGACATTGGAGAAGGTGCAGGCTGGGCTGAGGTACAAATTTCATGCACCAGGCCACTAGTCAATATATTAAAAAAGCCCTAGAAAATTTTACTGATTTGCCCAGAGGTTGTTCTTGTTTGTTTGCTTTTTAAGATTCCCATCAATAGTGTAAATGAAAAAGATATGTGTTTCATTTTGAAAAACTCACCCACAATATTTTTTCTTTATTTATATGAAAAATGATATGTAATATAGCATTTATATTTAAAAGTTTCTCAGTTGTCTTCCTCTAGTCCTACTGGCAGCAAGGGTAAGCCCTTTATTTTTCCATCTGTAATTGGAGCAACTTGAATAAGGTTGAAAACAAAATAAAAAATGGGAAATATGATGGTACTTCAGCTGAAAATAACCTGAAGTTAGTCTACATAATTTGACTCATTTAGATAGTAGCAATGTTCATGAGTAATTTCTTTTTAACTGTACTAAAATGTTTTTGTCATGTTGAGATTGCAGTGGAACTTCTTATAGTATCCTTTTCTCTGTTTAATATTTTCTTACATAAAATATTTCATTCTATAAAACTCAGTCATTAGGTCATAGAAGAAAATTTTATCTAATTCTTGCCTCACCAATGATCAAAATGGGAACTTTACATTATACAACAAAAGTGTACAGGAAAGTCACTGTTTTCTTTTTTACTTAATCTCATTTTTGATAGATTGCAAAGGTCGACTGCAAGGAAATACTAGACATTATATGTAATCTGGAATCCGAGGGTCAGGATAACACAGCATTTGTTCTTTGTACGACTTACCTTACCCAGCAGCTCCAAACTGCAAATGTATATTGTTCTTGGTAAGTATAGTTACTTTTTATTCCCTTTATTTGTTAGTGCATAGTATAGCATTTAGGGTTTATGTAAAACACTGGTTTGTTTCAAATTTAAAGTCTAAACAAATTAAATGATGACTTGTGAATAAAATTTTGTTTATAAACTAACCCATTTAATTAATGATATCATTGGTTTAATCTTTTCTGAAAGAGTCCAAAAATAAAGGGTAAAAAGTTTGAGCTTACCTTTGTTATCCCGTAGAGGGTTATTTGTTAACTCTAATATTTGCCTTTTTCTTTCAAGTTAAAACTATGGCACTATAAAACATATTGGTGTTAGGTTGTTTTCCTTTACATTTATTATATCTTCTGTAGTCATTTTCCTCCACTTATGTGGAAACCTACTCATTATCTACATTTTTAGGTCAGACTTGCACCAGAGAAGGTAATCAATCCATTTGAATATTAATTTCTTTCTCAACTTTGGTACTATATTGCAAAATTGCATTATTTTGGTTTTAATTCCATTTTATATTTTGTTTGCCTACTGAAAACTTAGTTGTTAAAAAGGAAATATTAGGTGTCACTCATGGTTCTTTCATTCTAACTGTATTGAGTCTATTTAGATCAGAAGACAAACCTGATACATATGAAACCTCTAAATGCAAGAGTCTGTCAATAACAAATCAGATTAGTGGTATGGATAATGTTATAGGAGGTTAGAAAAAGATTTTCACTATATACCTGTGTTCAAGAAAAGTATTTGAACTTTAATTCAGAGAATAGATTGGATTTGTGCATTACCTTAATTAGAGGAGCCTTGAGTATTTTAGAAACTAAAGATGCCCTAAAGTTGAAATCAGCATTTTGTTTATAGAAAAACCTAAGAAACTCTTTTGTACACTTTAGCTTTCATCTCCCTCTGGAGTGTCTGTGTATATTTGCATAGTTTTATGTTATTAGCATTTTGTATATCACTTTATTTTTTTGTTTACTATTTTATGTAGAAATATTACTTGTGTGCTGTAAATTATTTCACCCACTCATAATAATAATTTCATAGATGAGGTAAACAGTGGGAGATCAGAGAGATTAGAGAGAGAAGTCTTGTGATTGCCCAAGGTCTCGGGGCTAACATGGTAGAGCTGAGATTCAAGCCAAGAATTTTTGACTAATTCTTTACCACCAAGTCCCTATGCCAAAGTTATGTGGCATAGGGGCTTAAAATATATTTTGTAATAATCAGTGTGGATGATATCTAAAAATTGATTAAGTAGCAGTGAGATTTTTTGTTATTGTTTTTGTTGTTAATCCTCACCTAAAGATTTTTTCCCATTGATTTTTAGAATGGAAGGTAGCGAGGGGAATGAGGGGGGAGTAGACGGACATTGATATGAGAGAGACACGTCATTGCCTCCTGCAACCTAGGTACGTGTCCTTAACTAGGAATCAAATCTTTATCTCTGACCACTGAGTCACACAGGCCAGGACGAAACAGTGAGGTTTTTGATTACTAAATCAAGTAGAGATAGTGGTTTTTTATGCATTAGAGATTAGAGATTTTTACCTTCAGTAAAACAGATATATTCACTTGAAGAACAAACTCTTATTTTTCTTGTCACAGTGAACCTCTGCCTCTAATGAAAAACTATCTGCTAGTTATAGTTAGGTTTTCAGTGCAAAGAATACATTAAATCACATATGGGATGTGTTATAAACTATTTTTTAAAACTGCAGTCAACACAGTTCTTTTAATAACCTGGTACAGCTTCCCTTTTATAGTGACCCATACTTTTTCTTCTTCTCTTTACTCTGCTACCATTAGCCCTTCTAAGGGTGTTAGTGGCTCTAGGATTAGTGCTGTTCCCCTGTAGCAGGAAAGGATTAATAGGGATTTCTCTCTTATTGGCTTCCAAAGGAGCTATAATGAGAAAAGAAAATCTTAAAATAACTTCACATTTTGTTAAAAGTAAGCTCCTTAAAAGCAATTCAAAGAGAAATATAATCTGAAATTTAAGGTTTTGGAAACTTTTTTACCCTTCTATTGTTTTACAAATACTTTTTTTTCTAAGTGATATTTTTGACAAGAGATATTTGTAAAAATATGACAGTAAAGGTGGCTATAATAATAAAAGCAGTCACTTAATTTTTTTTTATATTTTATTGTGTGTGTGTGTGTTTTGTTTTTTTTTTTAACAGAGAGGAAGGGAGAGGGATAGAGAGTTAGAAACATTGATGAGAGAGAGACATCGATCAGCCGCCTCCTGCACACCCCCTACTGGGGATGTGTCCGCAACCAGGACACATGGCCTTGACCGGAATCGAACCTGGGACCTTTCAGTCCACAGGCCGACGCTCAGTGGAGCCAAATTTTAAACATTTATTTAAATTTCGGCTAATTTTAAACATTTATTTTATTGACTACAGAGAGAGAGAAATTTTTTGTTCCACTTATTTATCCATTCATTGGTTGATCATTTTTTTAAAAATAAACTTTTATTGATTTCAGAGAGGGAGGGAGAGATAAACATGAGTGATGAGAGAATCATTGATCAGCTGCCTCATGAACACTCTGGGGATCAGTCCTGCAGCCTGGGCATGTGCCCTGATGGGGAAGTGAACCTTGAACTCCTGGTTCATAATTGGATGCTTGCCGGGTACATCATGACATTCCAAAAATGGGATGGAGAGGTTTATAGCAAATACCAGTTGCTTTAAGTGTTTTACCTTAATTTTTTGTTTTATAGGGAATTGACTCTCTTTTGGAGTAAACTGCAAAGAAGAATTGACCCTTCTATAGACACTTTCTTGGAGCGCTGTCGTCAGTTTGGTGTCATAGCTAAAACACAGCAGCATTTATTTTGCCTCATTAGAGTTGTACAGACTGAAGTGAGTAATTTATGCTTTTTATGCTGATTGTCTTGGAGGGAAGACATGAGGTGGGAATTAACTCTCAGGCAACTCCTTTTAAATAAGGAAAAATGAGGAATATTGGAGTTTAATACAGTTATGAAGTTGGACATATCTTAACTGTTTCTGAAGATTGACCTCCTTTGTTTTAATGGAAAATAGTAATTTGATGTGATAGACCATTAGAGGAAAGGAAGATTATGTTTCTTTGCTGTCATCTCACTGACCCTACATCTACTTTTCCTAAAACAGTGTTCTATATTTTTTTGCAAATTAACAAAATAATTATAAATGAAGAAAATATAAGTACATTTCCATAATTATATTTTACATCTTAAAGATGTAATGATTCATTTTTCTGGGGTTTGGAATAATAGAACAGTTCCAGAATCAAATATATACAAATTATAGACTTCTGTGCAAATAGGAAATAAATTAGGTATTTTTAGGAAGTAAATATTTCCAAAAATGAATTGAATTGCCATATATAAAAACTGTTTTTTGAGTTAAGCCTTATAGATATTCAGGGTGAGGCAAAAGTTGTATGCAACATACAGTTCATCTTGTATTAATTACTACGCTATTTTCTGTATGAACAACTGTAAACCTACTTTTGCCTCATCCTATATGCTACGACTACTAGCCTACAGGTTTGAGGTGAGTCTTACGTTATTCTCTATTTTTGTTTTGTTTTTATATTATCTTCTCATTATTTAGTTCTTCATATACCCATATCTATAATGGGTATGTTTTATGGGTTGCTTCTTTGACAATTCCTAAGGGTTGTTATTATACTAAAGTTAAGATGCAGTTGTATCTTTGATATTCCCTATCTTGAATGCATCATTCCATATCCTTACTTTATTTGAAATGTTTATCTAGTTTCCTCCAGTGAAGGTGAAAAAAAAGGTTAAAGTAATTGTCAGAGTCAAAACCGGTTTGGCTCAGTGGATAGAGCTTTGGCCTCCTGACTGAAAGGTCCCAGGTTCAATTCCGGTCAAGGGCATGCACCTTGGTTGTGGGCACATCCCCAGTAGGGGGTGTGCAAGAGGCAGCTGATCGATGTTTCTCTCTCATGGATGTTTCTAACTCTCTATCCCTCTACCTTCCTCTCTGTAAAAAAAATTAATAAGATATATTAAAAAATAAAAACAAAAAACAATTGTCAGAAGCAAATGCATAGTCAAATAAGTTAGGTGATAATTATTTCTAATCCTGTGAATGAAGTTGTGTCTCCTTTCACAGAAAGAACATGTTCAAGTAGTTCTAGAACTTACCTTATTTTAAAAATTTAGAGCTACAACTGGCCTTTTAAATTTTTTGTTTTTTAATCTTTAAAGAAAATATTAGTTTTCTATTGCTACATAAAAAATTACTACAAAGTTAGCACTTAAAACAGCACCCATTTATCAGTTCAGTTTTGTAGTACAGAAGTCCAACACAGTGTGGCAAGGTTCACTGTGTAGAGTTATCACAAGGCTGAGATCGAGATGTTTGGTCAGGCTGTTTTTATCTGCATGTGCTGTAGAAAATCTGCTATTAAGCTCATTTTTAATTGATGACTATATTCAGGTCCTAATTTTCTTGAAAGATATCAGTCATAGTTTGTTTTCAGCTCTTAGAAACTTTTCTCATTCCATGCCTTTATTTTTATTTTTTTTATTTAATAAATCTTTATTGTTCAGATTATTACAATTGTTCCTCTTTTTCCCCCCCATAGTTTCCCTCCACCCGGTTCCCACCCTCTGGCCTTACCCCCCACCCCACTGTCCTCATCCATAGGTGTACAATTTTTGTCCCAGTCTCTTCCCACACCCCCACACCCCTTCCCCCTGAGAATTGTCAGTCCACTCCCTTTCTATGCCTTTGATTCTGTTATATTCACCAGATTATTCTGTTCATCAGATTTTTTTATTCACTTGATTTTTAGATTCACTTGATAGATATGTATTTGTTGTTCAAAATTTTTTATCTTTACCTTTTTCTTCTTCCTCCTCTTCTTAAAGAATACCTTTCAGCAATTCATATACAGTGGTACCTTGAGATACGAGTGCCCTAACATACGAGATTTTTTGAGATACGAGCCGTGAGCGAGCGATTTTTGCTTTGAAATACGAGCAATAGTTGAGATACGATCTCAACTGCCGGCTGCACACGACCCACCAGTTTACCGCCACTTGAGTGTCTCATAGTTTCCCATGCCTCAAGGTTACGGAACAAATTAAACTCCTATCTCGAGGTACCACTGTAATCTTGGTTTGGTAGTGATGAACTCCTTTAGCTTTTTCTTGTCTGTGAAGCTCTTTATCTGCCCTTCAATTCTGAATAGCTTTGCTGTGTAGAGTAATCTTGGTTGTAGGTTCTTGCTATTCATCACTTTGAATTTTTCTTGCCACTCCCTTCTGGCCTGCATAGTTTCTGTTGAGAAATCAACTGACAGTCGTATGGGTGCTCCATTGTAGGTAATTAACTGTTTTTCTCTTGCTGCTTTTGATATTCTCCCTTTGTCTTTTGCTTTTGGCATTTTAATGATGATGTGTGTTGGTGTGGTCCTCTTTGGATTCCTTTTGTTTGGGGTTCTGTGTGCTTCCTGGACTTGTAAGTCTATTTCTTACACCAGGTGGGGGAAATTTTCTGTCATTATTTCTTCCATTAGTTTTTCAGTATCTTGCTGTCTCTTCTTCTGGCACTCCCATAATTCTGATGTTGGTACACTTGAAGTTGTCCCAGAAGCTCCTTATACACTCTTCACATTTTTGGACTCTTTTTTTCTTTTTGTTTTTCTGGCTGAGTGTTTTTTGCTTCCTCATATTTCACATCTTTGGTTTGATTCTTGGGGTCCTCTAGTCTGCTGTTGGATTTCTGTATATTATTCTTTATTTCAGGTGTGCACGCTTAATTTCTGACTGGTCCTTTTCTTTTCTTTTTTGGCATTCTCATTAAGATCTTTGAAAGTCTCACTAAGTTTCTCGGCGGTTTGTAGAAGATTTCTTGAGTAACCTTATAAATATGTGGTTTTGAACACTATGTCCAGTAGTTTGCTTTCCTTCATTTCTTTCATGTGACATATTTCTTTGTCTTTGCATTTTGGCTGCTTCCCTGTGTTGATGAAGTGGCTTTGTGTGCTAGTTGTCCTTTATGGCCCAGTAGCTCCTGCCTCCCCAATCACCTGAGGTGGACACTCTTGGTGCACTCCTTTGTGGGCTGGGCACACAGTCTTGTTGTAGTTAGGCCTTGATTGCTATTGGTACTCTGGGAGGAATTGACCTCCAGGCCAACTGACTGTGAGGATTAGCTGTGTCTATTAATGGAAGAACTGCTGTGCTGGAGACACCCCTATGGGTAGGACTTGCTTCAGTGGGGCTGTGGTGCTCACCGAGTCTGCCTCTTGAGTGTGTCACTTATGGATGTGACGAGTTGAAATCTGGTGTGGTTTCACACTGACCTAGGTACACTGGTTCCTGGATCTCCAAGGAGGTGCAACTCAGCTACTGTCTGAGGCCACCCAGCAGGAGCTACAGGGAGAACTGCAGATTTCTCCTCTTTGCTTGGAGTTTGGACATTTTGGAGTTGTCTGACCCAGTTGCAATTTGTTAGGTTAAACTGCAAGAGGGCAGGCCATTCATATGCAAAAGCCTCTGGCCTCAGCTGGGTGGATTTGTAAATTGTGCGGGGTAAAGTCTCAGGGAATCACTTGGCTAGGGTGTGGCAAACAGCAATGGCTGGCAGTCAGCCCTTTCTGCTGTGTTCTGTTCCTTGTTCCTTGTCCCGTGCCCCAGTGCAGCAAACAATGATTTCTGTGTGCATCTCTGCAAGAAGGTCATCCTCTCTTTCTGACCCGATGGCAGACAGTCCAGCTTCTCTCTGTATGAGTCTGGGTCCCCAGAATCTTGCCGGAAACTGGAATTCAGAGAGTCAGGAACTTTGTAACACCCTCCCAATTGAAAAAACAGCGCACACCAGCCTGATTTACATGGGTCTCCATACCTCTGCCTTTATGAGCTGAGCCTCTGCACATCCTACCAGGTCTCAATACACTTTTTTCTTTCCTTCTAGTTGTAGAACTTCCACTCCACCAGCTTTCTGTAGTTCTGGGGGATAGTCATTTTGACGTTTAGTTGTAGTTTTGGTGTGGTTGTGAGAGGCAGCATATACGTGTATATACAGTGGTACCTCGAGATACAAGTTTAATTCGTTCCGTAACCTTGAGGCATGGGAAACTATGAGACGCTTGAGTCGAGGTAAACTGGTGGGTCGTGTGCAGCTGGCCGATCCGCACAATTACTCCTATCTCAAATGTTGCTCGTATTTCAAAGCAAAAATTGCTCGCTCACGGCTCGTATCTCAAAAAATCTCGTATGTTAGGGCACTCGTATCTCGAGGTACCACTGTACCTTATGCCGCCATCTTGGTTCCTCCCATGCCTTTATTTTTGAGCCAGGAAAAGCACTAAGAATCCTCCTCCTTCAAATCTGACCTTTTCCATCTGACTTTCAGACTTGGATTTAAAGAGATCAGGTGATTAGGTCAAGCTCACTTAGGTATTCCATCTAAAGATCAACTGAATTGGGATCTCTTAATTACATCTGCAGAATCCTTTTGCCATATAACATAATACAATCATAGGAATAAAATCTTATCATATTTACAGGTTCCACTTATACTCAAGGGAATGAGATTATACAAAGATGAGGGCTTTCTTAGAATCACTGTGGGTCTTCTTAGAATTCTGATTACCGCAAGAATTGCTAGTGGATTAGGAATAGTTGGTTTTTAACTCAGACCCAGGAATTTGATGTACATCTGTATAACCTGAACCCATTTCTCTTAATCCCAATCTAGGATACTTTTTACTATAACCCTATTTATGATATTTGGTCTAAAGGATAGAAACGATGGACCTGGTATATGGAAGGGAGTGAGCATAGAATTTCGTTCAAATGGAGAAACTTGTTTCTAGCTTTTTAAGAGAGGCTAACCTAACCAAAATTAATTTTTTTAAAATATATTTTATTGATTTTTTACAGAGAGGAAGGGAGAGAGATAGAGAGTTAGAAACATCATGAGAGATAGACATCGATCAGCCGTCTCCTGCACGCCCCCAGTGGGGATGTGCCCACAACCAAGATACATGCCCCTGACCAGAATCGAACCTGGGACCTTTCAGGCTGAAGGCCAACACTCTGTCCACTGAACCAAATGGGTCTCAGCTAAATCAATTTTGATCTAGTTCTGTGAATGGTAGAAATCTCATAATAGTAGTGATCTAAAGAAGATAGAAATTCCTTCCTCTCTCATGTAGGTAGATAATCCAGGTAGACAGGCAGGGTTGCTTCAGTGGCTCCACATATCAGAAACTCAAGATTCCTTTTGTCTTCATCAATAAATAACTTCCATCTCATATTCTAAAAATTATTCCAAAGTGCTCTCTCCAGCTTGCGAGTATACTCAAAACTTTCCCTTACCTCCCCCCGCCCTACCCATGACACATTACCTTTCTCTTTCTCTCTCCTAAGCTCCAAAGGCCCTTCTTTTGCTTCTGTGACTTGGTTTCTGAGCCTGTGAAGCCCAGCTGACTCACTTCCACTACCTCTGTAACTTGCTAAAAAACTTTCTCTTATGATTTGAATAAATAAAAAGTGATTCAATCCTAGCTATAATGTCTCCATTCCAGAGAGCAAGAAGGGAGGTAGGGGACAAAACATACTCTGACACGTCTTTTCTCATTCCAACACACATACACACAAATAAACAGAGCCACATCTAGCTAGCCGCAAGGGAGGCTAGAAGATACATTTATTATTCTGGGTGACTTTATAACCAGATAAAAATTAGGTGGTCTGTTTTTCTTTTTAATGTATTTCTATTAATTTTCAGAAAGAGGAAGGTAGAGAGAGAGAGAAACATCAATGATGAGAGAGAATCATCCATTGGCTGCTTCTTGCAGGATTGAGCCTGCTACCTGGGCATGTGCCCTGACTAGGAATCGAATCATGACCTCCTGGTTCATAGATGGACACTCAACCACTGAGCCCACTGGCCCGGCAGGTGATTTGTTATTGTAGAAGAGGAGGGGAAAGGATATCAGGGAAACAACTAGCTATCAGTCACATAACCCTTGGGATGGAAAGGGATAATGATGCTGAAAAGTTGATGTGGGCATTAGGTCTGTTGCAGATAGCAACAGTGTATAATGAAGAAGGCCTTGTTACAGTACCTCTTTATTTTCTGGGCTTCAATTTTCTAGAAATAAAGAACTTAAAGACAGATTATTATTTAAAGGTGTTCAGAATAGTTAAAACTTTAATTCTATGACTTGAGAAAGTCATAAATGGAAGGGATTACTTTAGAGAATCCAGGGTCTCAAGACTTTCAAAGTAGTATGACAGAATTAATGTAGATGTCATTATATTTTGAAGTGGAAGGTATAAGAAGAGCAATCATTTTGAATCCAGTTCATTTGATCATGGGTCCCTTTTGGTGAAACATGATACTACTGTTTTACAAAACGTGTGTAATTTGTAAGGATCATACACTTAGTTTGCAGCAGAGTTAGGACTAGACAAATCTTTTTTTTTTTAATTTTTATTTATTATTATTGGTTGTTAATCCTCACCCAAGGATATTTTTCCATTGATTTTTTTTTTTTTAAGGGAGAGTGGAAGAGAGAGTAAAGAGAAATATTGATGTGAGACAAACACATCAATTGGTTGCCTCCAACCAGGGTCAGAGCCTGAGGATCCTGGAACCACATAATACATGCCTTTGACCGGGATCAAACCCAGAACCCTTTGGTCTGCAGGCCGATGCTCTTAATACCCATTAAGCCAAACCAGCTAGGGCAGGACTAGACCAACCTTGACAAAACTGCATAATGTGATATCAGAATATCATTTGTAAGTTAGAGCACAGATGACTTGGAGAAAGCTAAGTAAATTTTTAAATCATAGTTTCGCAACAAATTATTATTACTTAATATCTTTTGGAATACCCCCCCTTTTAAAACAGCCTAATCCTGTTTATTAAGTGGTAAAATTTATGAAGTCAGTGTGAATACTTAAAAAACACACAAACCAACACCTAGCAATAACTAGTATACATTTTGAACAGATATGCCAAGCAGTTACTTGTTAAAGGATTGGTGAATAAATTAGAATTAGGATGTGGAATGTAGATCTGAATTTAGAAGAAATTGATGAACATGTATAAATTAAACCAACAAGCTGAAGGAACAAAGAGTGGCTTGGCATATTATATTGGATTAAGGGCACATGGGATATAGCGAAGTCAGTTAAGTTTTGGAATCAGTTTATGCTATAAAGTGGTTAAGAATTCAGGCTCTGGAAAAAGATTACTTTAAGGTTAAATTTGTGCTCCTCTGCTCACCAGCTAGTGCCATTGGGCAACTAACCTTCTGAGTGTTGGTTTCTTCATTTATAAACTGAGGATAATGTATGCAAAAAACTTATTTAGAATAGTGCTTAGGATGTATTAAGGGTTCTGTAAATTTATGGCAATTATTTCTTTGTGTTTCCAGCATTTTGACTGGTGCTCAACATTAGAAAATTTTGTCTAGCAGATTAATTACTGATTTGAACAGTGGAATTTATCCTCAGTTTTTTTTTTAAAACATGTATTTTATTGATTTTTTTTTTTTTTTTTTAGAGAGAGGAAGGGATAGAGAGTTATCAGCTGCCTCCTGCACACCTCCTCCTACCAGGAATGTGCCCACAACCGAGGTACATGCTGTTGACTGGAATCAAAACCGGGACTTTCCAGTCTGCAGGCTGATGCTCTATCTATCCACTGAGACAAACCAGTTAGGGCTATCCTCAGTTATTTCACATGGTATTCTGTTGAGTATTTACTTATGTGTCAACATTGTAGTAATTTATATTATTTTAATTCAGTTTTATTGCAATATTACAAAAATCTAATATTGCCGCTATTATTATTCTACAGATGAGGAAACTGAGGCATATAGGAATTAAGAACTTGTCACTATAGTGAAGCTGGGGTTTAAAGACAGTCAAAATCCAACTCGAAATTCTATGCTCTTAAGTAATGCATTTTAAGTTACTCTGCCAATATGATCTCACTTTTCTTTTCTCAGATTATTTTGCCATTCTATTTCAGCCCCTCCTATAAAAAAGTAATCTTGCCCCTAACTGGTTTTGCTCAGTGGGTATGGTGTCGGCCTGTGGACTGAATGGTCCTGGGTTTAATTCTGGTCAAGGAAAGGCATATGCCCTGGTTGCGGACTCAATCCCCAGTGGGGGGTGCATAGGAAGCCGGCCATCAATAATACTCTCTCATCATTGATGTTTCTCTCTTTCCCTCTCCGTTCCTTTCTGAAATCAATAAAAATATTTTTAAAAGTCATCTTGTATACATTAGCCTTTTATCACAAATTATCATATACTTTTCCTGATTTTTTTATTAGTTCCTGAGAATCTAATGCTATAGGAAGATTTTCTGATTTCTGTTGTTTTTCCCATGGAAAGCCTGAGATTTAGTACATCTATCACTTTAAACTACTAATTCTTTCAGGAAGAGATGAAGAGAACGTTTATTTTTAGCCTTGAGGTTTTAAAAATACCCAAGTACTCATAGACATGTTTTTTACATTGAATTAAGTCTATATTAGACTCACTCATACATGTTTTTCTTCTTGCACCCATTTATTTAAGCCCTATTCTTTTTGTTTTTAATTTCTATTGATTAAGGTGTTACATGTGTGTCCTTATTCCCCATTACCTCCCTTCTCCCCCCAAAAGCCCTATTTTTTTTTATATACTTTAATATTGATTTTCTACAGAGAGAAAGGGAGAGGGATAGTTAGAAACATCGATCAGCTGCCTCCTGCATGCCCCCTACTGGAGATGTTCCCGCAACCGGGATACATGCCCTTGACCAGAATCGAACCTGGGACCTTTCAGTCCGCAGACCGATGCTCTATCCACTGAGCCAAACCAGTGTCAGCCAAAAGTCCTATTCTTTATATCCAATGTAAATCCTTTTTTTAATCCTTTGGTGACCTCATTTATCTTGAATTCCTTTGAATTCATGTGCCTTTATTATTAGAGGCCCAGTGCACAAAATTTGTGCACGGGGGCGGAGGGGTTGTCCTTCAGCCCAGTCTACTCCATCTCCAATCTGGGACCCCTTGAGGGATGTCCGACTGCCTGTTCAGGCCTGACCCAGGTAGGATCGGGCCTAAATGGGCAGTTAAGACATCCCTCTCACAATCCAGGACTGCTGGCTCCCAACTGCTTACCTGCCTGCCTTCCTGACTGTTCCTTACCGCTTCTGCCTGCCAGCCTGATCACCCCCTAACCACTCCCTTGCCAGCCTGATTGATGGCTAACTGCTCCCATTCCAGCCTGTTTGCCTCTAACTTCCCTCCTCTGCCAGCCTGGTGATTCCTAACTGCCCTCCCCTGCAGGCCTTATCGCCCACAGCTGCCCTCTCTTGGAGACCTGGTCTCTGCCAACCGCTTTTCCCTGCTGGCTATCTTGTGTCCACATAGGGCAGTCATCTTGTGTGTTGAAGTGATGGTCAATCTGCATATTACTCTTATTAGATAGGTTAGAGGCCTGGTGCACGGATGGGGGTCAGTTGGTTTGCCTTGAAGGATGTCCTGGATCAATGTGGGTGTTCCCTTGGGGTGTGGGGTGGCCTGGGCGAGAGGCCTGTGGTGGTTTGAAGGCTGGCCATGCTCCCCCCAGTGACCCAAACAGAGGCCCTAGTATCTGGGATTTATCTATTTTCTACAATTGAAACTTTGTAGCTTGGAAGCGGAGCCAAGCCTTCTGCTAGCACAGCCATTGAAACTTACTTGCCTTAAGTGGAGGCCTGGGCCTGCCAGGGTTTGCGTAAAGCTTGGCTTTCTCTGACACCTGGGGCAATCCAAGCCTCCCTCCTGCTCTCTGTGTGGCTGTAGCCATCTTGGTTGGGTTAATTTGCTAGCTCTGAGTGGCTGGTGGGTGTAACAGAGGCTCGGTCAATTTGCATATTACTTTTTTTATTAGATAGGCTGTCTGGCACATAGGTTAATTCCTTGAGTTAGGGATGCTTTAATATGCAATTTGTATAATTGTCTACAATAAATAATAACTTTCCTTCCCTGCTTTCCTTGTAGGCACAAGATGCTGGTCTTGGAGTATCAATTTTACTATGTGTCAGAGCTCTTCAACTCAGATCAGCTGAAGATGAAGAAATGAAGGCATCAGTTTGTAAAACAATTGCTTGTCTTTTACCAGAAGATTTAGAAGTTAGACGAGCCTGTCAGCTTACAGAATTCTTAATTGAACCCAGTTTGGATGGGTTTAATATGTTGGAGGAACTATATTTGCAACCAGATCAAAAATTTGATGAAGAAAATGCACCAGTTCCAAATTCTCTCCGATGTGAACTCTTACTAGCTTTAAAAGCTCATTGGCCTTTTGATCCTGAATTTTGGGACTGGAAAACTTTGAAACGACACTGCCACCAACTTCTAGGACAGGAGGCCTCAGATTCTGATGATGATCTAAGTGGCTGTGAAATGTCTATAAATGACACAGATGTTTTAGAGTCATTTCTTAGTGACTATGAGGAAGGTAAAGAAGATAAACAATATAGAAGAAGAGATTTGACAGATCAGCCAAAGGAGAAAAGAGATAAAAAACCCATTGGTTCTTCTGAAAGATACCAGAGGTGGCTTCAATATAAATTTTTCTGTTTGTTATGTAAGCGGGAATGTATAGAGGCCAGGATTCTTCATCATTCTAAGATGCACATGGAAGATGGAATTTACACTTGCCCAGTTTGTATTAAAAAGTTCAAGAGAAAAGAAATATTTGTTCCTCATGTGATGGAACATGTTAAAATGCCACCAAGCAGAAGGGACCGTTCTAGAAAGAAATTACTGTTGAAAGGCTCTCAAAAGGGAATGTGTCCCAAGAGTCCCTCTGCAGCCTTGGAGCAAAATCAGTCATCGAATGAACAAGCAAAAGGAGAGTCTCATGAATATGTCACATTCAGCAAATTAGAAGATTGCCACCTGCAAGACAGAGATTTGTATCCATGTCCTGGCACAGACTGTTCCCGTGTGTTTAAGCAATTTAAGTACTTAAGTGTACATCTTAAAGCTGAGCACCAAAATAATGATGAAAATGCCAAGCACTACTTGGATATGAAAAATAGGAGAGAGAAATGTACTTATTGTCGGCGACATTTTATGTCTGCATTTCACCTGCGGGAGCATGAACAAGTGCATTGTGGTCCTCAACCTTATATGTGTGTATCTATAGATTGCTATGCTCGGTTTGGGTCAGTGAATGAACTACTTAACCATAAACAAAAACATGATGATCTGCGTTACAAATGTGAATTAAATGGCTGTAATATTGTTTTCAGTGACTTGGGACAACTTTACCACCATGAAGCACAACACTTTAGGGATGCATCTTACACATGCAACTTCGTTGGCTGTAAAAAGTTCTATTATTCCAAAATTGAATACCAGAATCACCTCTTAATGCATAATATTGAAAGCTCAAATGAAGATGTGAAGAAATCAGTGAAACTTGAGGAGCCTGCAACAGGTGAAAAGCCCCATCTACTTGACCAAACTGATAAATCACATTTACCTGAGGACCTTTTCTGTACAGGATCAGCTAGTTCTCAAATAGAAACTGCAGAAAATCTGAAAGAAAACAGTGACAGTAATTCTAGTGATCAGTTAAGTCATAGCTCTTTAGCTTCCATGAATGAAGAGTTAATTGACACATTGGATCACTCTGAAACTATGCAGGATATATTATTATCTCACGAGAAAGTCTTTGTGCCCTCCAATTTAAAAGAAAAATGTCCCAGTGTAAGAGTTTGTTTTGATGGAACTAAATTTACCTGCGGCTTTGATGGCTGTGGTTCCACGTACAAAAATGCAAGAGGAATGCAGAAGCATCTACGAAAGGTACATCCATATCATTTTAAACCCAAAAAGACAAAAGATCTCTTTCCCTGTTTGGGTAATGAACATAGTCAAACAACTGTAAAGTTTGATGCAGAGCCTAAACCCAGCTCAGACACAAACAGTGACTCCCCAGATGAAGGTCTGGATCACAATATTCATGCGAAATGTAAACGAGAACATCAAGGTTATTCTTCAGAAGCCTCCATTTGTGCTTCTAAAAGGCCATGTACAGAGGATACCATGTTGGAACTTCTGTTGCGCTTGAAACATTTAAGCTTGAAAAACTCAATAACACATGGATCTTTCTCAGGGTCATTGCAGGGGTACCCTTCCAGTGGTGCTAAGTCTCTTCAATCGGTTTCATCTATCACAGACCTTAATTTTCAGAATCAAGATGAAAACATGCCAAGTCAGTACCTTGCACAGTTGGCAGCTAAACCTTTTTTCTGTGAGCTTCAAGGATGCAAATATGAATTTGTGACCAGAGAGGCTTTGTTGATGCATTATCTTAAAAAGCATAATTATTCAAAAGAAAAAGTCCTCCAGTTGACCATGTTTCAACATCGATATTCTCCATTCCAGTGTCATATTTGCCAAAGGTCATTTACAAGAAAAACACACCTTAGGATTCATTATAAAAATAAACATCAAATTGGCAGTGACAGAGTTACTCACAAACTATTAGATAATGAAAAATGTGATCATGAAGGCCCATGCTCAGTAGACAGGTTGAAAGATGATTGTTCTGTTGAACTTGGAGGTGATCCCAACAGGAACCCTGAGAAGCCACACTGTCATTCCAAAAAGGATGAATGCTGTTCAGAAACAGATTTGGAGTCATCTTGTGAAGAAACAGAAAGTAAAATATCTGATCTTTCATCGCCAATAGGTTGCCATAGAGAAGAACAAGAAGGAAAAGAGGGGAGAGGTAGCAGAAGAACTGTTGCTAAAGGAAACCTCTGCTATATTTTGAATAAATACCACAAACCATTCCATTGTATTCATAAAACTTGTAACTCCTCATTCACTAATCTAAAAGGCTTGATTCGCCATTACAGAACTGTGCATCAGTACAACAAAGAACAGTTATGTTTAGAGAAAGATAAAGCAAGAACCAAAAGGGAACTTGTCAAATGTAAAAAGATATTTGCTTGCAAATATAAAGAATGTAACAAACGCTTCCTCTGTTCCAAAGCTCTTGCTAAGCACTGTACTGACTCTCATAATCTAGACGATATTAAAGAGCCTAAAGTACTTTCTGATGCTGAATCTGCAGCAAGGTTTTCCTGTAACCAGCCTCAGTGCCCTGCTGTTTTTTATACATTCAGCAAGTTGAAGCACCACTTGATGGAACAGCATAATATTGAAGGAGAGATACATTCAGATTATGAGATTCATTGTGATCTTAATGGCTGTGGCCAGATTTTTACCCATCGCAGTAATTATTCTCAACATGTCTATTACCGACATAAGGACTATTATGACGATCTGTTTAGAAGCCAGAAAGTGGCAAATGAAAGGCTACTAAAGAGTGAAAAGTTATGTCAAACAACTCTCGCTCAGGGGCATGACCATCAGACTACCAGGAGGTCATTTAATGCTAAGGCTAAAAAATGTAGCTTAATCAAAGATAAGAAAGCTCCAATTACCTTCAAAACAAGAGCCGAAGCCCTCCATATGTGCGTGGAGCATTCTGAGCACACACAGTACCCCTGCATGGTTCAAGGATGCTTATCTGTGGTGAAGTTGGAGAGTAGCATAGTGAGGCATTACAAACGTACCCATCAGATGAGTAGTGCCTATTTAGAGCAACAGATGGGAAATCTTGTCATCTGTGTTAAGTATGGTACCAAAATTAAGGAGGAACCCCCTTCTGAAATAGAGCCTTATATTAAAAAAGAAGATGGGAGCTGTGAATCAGAGCACATAAAGCACAGCCACTACCCAGGTGACCGAAACATACCTGTCCAGAGCACTGATTCCCTTCATCCAGGTGAAAGGGATGAAGGTCAGAAAGGATGTACAGAAAACAACCAAGTATTTGAGGCAGATACCCTGCTTTACAGAGGAACTTTGAAATGTAGCCATAGTTCAGAAACCACTTCTTTGGAACAATGTAATATAGTTCAGCCTCTCCCATGTAAAATAGAAAATTCCATACCTGATCCTGATGGAACTGAAAATGGGACCTATTTCACAAGTTTCCAGCTGCCTTTACCAAGGATCAAAGACTCAGAAAATGGGCAGCAAAGTTTAGGGCAAGAAGATACTGTAAAAATTTCAAACCATGTCCCAAAAGAGAATTGTAGGAAGCACCCACATCCCAGATCATTTGATTTGAAGACTTATAAACCTATGGGATTTGAATCTTCATTTTTGAAGTTTATTCAGGAAAGTGAAGAGAAAGAAGATGATTTTGATGATTGGGAGCCTTCAGAGCACTTAACATTAAGTAGTTCTTCACAATCCAGTAATGACTTAGCAGGGACTGTTACAGTAAATAATATGGTGAATGACAACAACCCTGAAGTTGACATACCTCATTCTTCCAGTGACTCTGCAATTCACGAGAACCTGACTGCAATCCCACCTTTAATAGTAGCTGAGACAACAGTTCCTTCCTTGGAAAACCTGAGGGTCGTATTGGACAAAGCATTAACGGACTGTGGAGAGCTTGCCTTAAAACAGCTTCATTATCTTCGGCCAGTGGTTGTCCTCGAAAGATCTAAGTTTTCCACACCAATTTTAGACTTGTTTCCAACAAAAAAGACAGATGAGCTTTGTGTAGGAAGTTCCTAAATAGCAATTTTGTTTTCAAAACACATTGGCTCCAACACTGCTACATGGGGACAATTGCCAACTCGAACAAAGGCTGAGAACCAGCCATACCATTGTTTAAGGTAGATTAGGCTGTGTATTTACATGAATGTATAATATCTATGTCAGCACTATCAGCTGAGTCCATTAGCTCTCCAGTTGGTTTATTGATTGGGTTTTTTTGTTTGTTTATTAAAAATAAGAAATGGAACTGTACTCTTGTTTGGTGCTAATTAATACATAAAAAAATATATTTGGGCTTCCTTTTTCAAATTAAGTGTGCATGATTGTATATGAAAAAAATACTAAGATCCCGGGTGGGAGGGCTAGGGATATGGAGTTCTTACTTGACTTGAATGTGCACCTGAGGGTACTTTGTGTAATATATTGTACACTACAGCATCTTATATTTTTTGAGTTGAGTTTCAATAAATTACAATTTTTCACCCATTTCTTGTTTACTCCTAAAGAGTTTTCATCCCATGCATAAACTGGAAGTGCACTTGAATTTTCTGGAATGTGCATTTCTATTTTTAACAAATATATTCAGATCAAGCTTTTTTTTTTTTAAGTGACTATTGTCTTAAATTTTTTTGTGGAAAGAACATTTTCATATTGAGTAATTAGCTTTGGGAGTTAAAATAGCTCCCTCAAGAGGATGTCTGGGTAGAAAGGAGAGGGTATGCCAGGGAGAATATGAGGGGCACAGCAGATTCAGAGGTATGAAGTCATGTGTCCCGGGAACTACAAATTATTTGACATGCTGGCAGTAAAAGGGGAGCAGAGAGCACCCAGGTGAATGAGATTACTATAGAAATAGGTGGGCAGGAACCAAACCATGAACACTAAGGATTTTGGACTTAATTCCTTCGGCAGCTGAGAGCCTTTGAAGGACTTTATACAAAATAACAGTTTATAGATCACTTTAAATGAGTGTGATTTGAGGGGCTGAGATGGAATAGATAAAGACTGCTGAAGTAATTAAACTTGGTTAGAGTATTTTTGACATTTGCAGAAGGAAAAGTAAATGAAATTGAGAAATTTTAAGAGTATTATTGGGCCCAGGCTGATGTTGCTCAGTGATTATAGAGTGTCAGCCCATGTACCATAGAGTCACAGGTTCAATTCCCAATCAAGAGCATGTACTTGGGTTGCAGGTCCCAGTCGGGATGTATGTGGGAGGCAACCAATCAAAATGTCTCTCACATTAATATTTCTTTCCCTCTCCTCCCTCTCTTCCTTCTACTCTAAAAATCAATGGAAAAAATATCCTCGTGTGAGGATTAACAAAACAGAGTGGTGTTGGTTCTCTGAGGATGAGGAAAACATTTTGTGGAATATATAAAGTGATGCAATCAATCGGGGTGGGAATAAAAAAGGAAGAAATGGGTTTTTGGGAAGGTGGAAAACCAAGATGAATTTGGTCTTTGGATGTGTTGAATTTCAGTGTACTTTGGGACATCTATAATGACAAGGAAAGCAATGGGTTCTTATAAATGGAATAGCTTAATTCTCTTCCTCATGAAATTTTCAACCACTTTTATTTAGCTAGCAATGAAATGACTCAAACATTCCTAACATTCCTTTATTATGCTGTGATTAGAATTTCTCTGACCCTTAAACTTTGTTTTGTCAGCTCTTTGGAAATTTCATTCTGCCACCTTCTCATCATATGTCTAAAGTAACCACTGTACCCAAGTTGTTGCTTGGCTCGGATCACAGTGAGTAACAGGATTATCAAAAATATGTTGAAAGAAAAAAGGGCAGAAACTGGCACATCTTAGAGGCTGAGGCCACTGCTGACTCCTTGAGATCTTGAGCTAATCTCTTGTGTGGGCTTCAGTTTCCTCACAAAGTAAGGAGATATAGATGATGATCTTGAAAGGTCCCTTCCTGTGATCTGAGTTGAGAAACAACTGGTGGCTATATTTTGAAAATTCCTCATACAAAAGATTTTTAACCAGGAACAAGAGAAAACTACTAATTTCCTTAAGACTATATTTATTCAGCCACACTTAATTCCCACCCACTGGAAGGACCAAGTGAGTCACTTGCAATAGAACCAAACCCTAATTTTCAGAATTCAATTAAAAATTTGTTTCAAGTACTTAGAATCAAATGGTTGATCCTAACGTTTTCTATTCTAGTTGGAGTAGCTTGCTTCATTTGATTTTTATTGAAGACAGTCTTTTTGTATTAGAAGCAGTACATGTGACTATGAGAATATAGAAAGCCAAGGGGTTATATTTATAGCTTTTAGGTACTATTATTTTTCTTAATGTCTCTGGGACTTATTCCAGACTTGGAAATATTGACTGCTTTCAAAGCCTTTTTCAATATAAAAATGCCTCCCAAAATGATGGGTAGAAATAGAGGATGCCAAGTACTTTCCATTCTTTTTTCCAGACTTATCTTGTTTCAGTGTCTCCCCATGTTTATGAGCACCTGTATAATGTAAAAGAGAGGGTAGAAAACAATGGGAAGAAAGTTTTTGATTAGCTTTCCTAGGGATTCCATCCTCAATGTATCCTTTCTCAGTCCCAGGTTGCCTACTTCAGAGTTGCATTGCCAAAGACATAGTCATTGGAGGACAGAGTTAGTCATTAACCAAATATTTACACACATATTTAAAGATAGTTTCAGATACTTTAGATATAAAAATACCAAAGTAATATCAAGGCATCTGCTGTTGTGGAACTTTAATGTGAAGACTAGGGTAGCTTAAACACTGTTAAAGTGTGGCAGTAGGGTCATTACCTAGTACCCTGTTAGAAATGTAGAATGTCCAGAATTTCTGGGTCAAATCTGTATTTTAACAAAGTCTTCAGATTATTCATAGGCACAGAAAAGTCCTAGGAGCAATGGGGTAGAGTACAAAGTGGGATGTGCTATGAGAATTCAGGGTGATTAACATCTTTTAGCACTTTACACAAAATTACCTGTTGAATGTTTATAACTCCATGAAGTTGGTACTGTTATCCTTATTTGACAGACAAAAGCTTTAGAGCTTAAGTGTCTTGCCTAGCCAGTAAAAGCTAGGAAGAGATGGAACCTAGTTTCCAATCTCTTATGACTGGATGAGTATCAGAGAGGGACACTTACATGCAGGAAGTAAGATGTATTGTTCTCAATGTATTGTTTGGAAAAGTGAATAATGAGAAATAAAGTTTGAAGTGTAGATGAAAACCAGGTTCTGCAACTCCAACTCCAGCCCTATGTGTAGTATTGACATTTCCTCATGTGAGGGAAGAGATGGGAAACTGGTGCATAATATGTAACCTGTAACCTGTGAAAAAGTCAAAGAATCATAAAAGTCAGAAAAATTGCTCAGTCTCCTCTCCTTCCCACTTCCCACTCCACAGTAGATTAATGCCTTTTGGCTTTGTACTATAGATTTGAGGCAACGCCTCTTTATGCCTCTTACATAAAGCTGAGTCTAAAAAGGGTATCTGCAGGAATAGATTGTGACAGACTGTATTTGGAGGTCTGAATCACTTTGAGGAAGGTAACCAGGATAGTCACATTTAATCTTTCAACCTGTATTTGGTACGTTTAGCTTGGAAAAGAAAAGACAGGAGGCACAGGCCATTTACAAAGCATATAGCATCACTAGCTCCTGGGGATAAGAGTGTTGAACATGACACAGTTCCCTGCATCACTGAGATTATAGTCTAGTAAGGAAGGTAGACATTAAATGAAATACTAGCAATGGTTAAGTAAAAGTGCTGCAATAGAAGCTTTGACTGTGATGGGAACCAAAAAGAGGACAGGAAAAGCTTTGAGGAAGTGGTGTTTAAATAGAAATTCAAAGACTTAGGAGTTAGCCAGAGAGGATAATCCAATTATAGGAAAAAGTTTTGTAGTGCAACAGTTTGGTATGGTAGTGACATTTGCAAGTCTAGTTGAATGAAAAGTTGGGAAAGGGAAAGGATGGGTTGGATAGATAAGCAGGAATCAGGTACTTTAATACCTTATAACCCATGTTCTAGATTTCGGATTTTGTTTGAAAGTCAACCTGATGAAGGCTCGAAAATAAACCTTGCATATGTCATAAGTTGCCATGTGTACGTAAGTAAAGTCCTAATAAGGCATAGGCATTATATGGAAGACTACTGAATAGATACAACTGTGTGATGGCTGGCTGGCTAGGTGAATGGGTGACCCTAAAGATGGGCTGAGATGTCTTCCATAGTGATAAATTCTTGGTCATTGGAGTTGTTCCAGTATCCAAGTGGGAAATCAAACAAATGGGTTTTTTGGCCTAGATTCTCTTTGAGACATCATATATTACTGAGATTTACAATACCTTGTATTTGATCATAAATTATCACTACAAATAATAATTGCCTTTATATGTATAGCATGGTACTTTTACACAAATTACCAAATTCTCATTATAGCTCCACAAGGAAGGAATAACTCCCACTTTACAAATGAAGAATTGAGGAGAATAAACCAAGATGGTGGCATAGGTAAACACCTAAACTACTGCCTCACACAATTTCAAAACTACAACTAAAAGACAAAATGGACATCATCCAGAACCATAGGAAGGCTAGCTGAGTGGAAATTCTACAACTAGCAGGAAAGAGAAAAGCACACTGAGACTCAGAGGAGCTGCAGAAGGCAGAGATCCTGAGGGCTGGCAAATGAGTACGTGGCTGGCTTTTTCAACCGGAAAGAAGACAAAAGCTCCTGATGGCTCTGAACTCCAGTTCCAGGCGAGACACTGGGGACCCAGATTCATACGGGGAGAAGCTAGACTATCAGGAAAGAGAAAAGCACACTGAGACTCAGAGAAACTGTGGAAGGCAGAGGTACCAAGACACATGCGCACAGAGAGGGCTGGCAACTGAGTATGTGGCTGACTTTCTCAAGCAGGAGAGAGAGAAAAGCTCCCAATGGCTCTGAAATCCAGTTCCGGGCAAGACTCTGGGGACCCAGACTCATTCGGGGAGAAACTGGACTGTCAGGCAGCAGGCAAAACTGGAGGGCGGCTCTCTCTCAGAGGTGCTTTCTGAGATTACCACAGGACACTGAGACACGGCTAGGGCAGGGCTGACGGGAAACCATTGCTGTCTCCTTTGCCCTGAGACTCTGCCTCATCCAAGCTGAGGACATAGGCTTTTGCAAGTCTTGTCTCATAATGGTGTCCCTAGCACAAGTTCTCCCAGCGTAGACACAGCTGATCCTCACAGCCAATTGGCCTGGAGGCAATTCCTCCCAGTGATACCAACCACAATCAAGGCTTAACTACAAC
Organism: Lasiurus cinereus; assembly: GCA_011751065.1. Lineage (NCBI taxonomy): Eukaryota > Metazoa > Chordata > Mammalia > Chiroptera > Vespertilionidae > Lasiurus > Lasiurus cinereus. The sequence goes on from JAAGEH010000030.1 coordinate 9,661,406, forward strand.
AGGACAGTGCACACAGCCCACAAAAGGGTGCACCAAGAGTGTCTACCTCAGGTAAATGGGGAGGCAAAGCCCTGGGCCCTATAGGACACCTAGCACATAAAGCCACTCCATCAACTCAGGAAAGCAGTGAAAATGCGGAGACAAACAGGTCACAAGTGAAAGAAATGGAGGAAAGCAAACAACTGGATATAGAGTTCAAAACCACGGTTATAAGGTTTTGCAAGAATTTTCTAGAAAAGGCCCATAAATTTAATGAGACCGTCAAGGATATGAAAAAGGACCAACTAGAAATTAAGCATACACTGACTGAAATAAATATTATACAGCTCTGACCGGTTTGACTCAGTGGATAGAGTGTCGGACTGCAGACTGAGGGGTCCTAGGTTTGATTCCAGTCAAGGGCATGTACCTTGTTTGTGCACATGCCCAGTGGAGCGTGTGCAGGAAGCAGCTGATGTTTCTCATCAATGTTTCCAGCTCTCTACCCTCTCCCTCTCTGTAACAAATAAATAAAATATATTAAATAGCCGAGACCGGTTTGGCTCAGTGGATAGAGCGTCGGCCTGCGGACTGAAGGGTCCCAGGTTCGATTCCAGTCGGGGGCATGTACCTTGCTTGCGGGCACATCTCCAGTGTGGGGCGTGCAGGAGGCGGCTGATGGATGTCTCATCGATGTTTCTGATTTTCTATCCCTCTCCCTTCCTCTCTGTAAAAAATCAATAAAATATATTAAAAAAAGAAAAAGAAAAAATATATATTAAATAATAATAATAAAAAAACCTGGGAAGGTGGTTTGCTTTTAAAATAATAATAATAATAATAATATACAGCAATCCAACAGCAGACGAGAGGATCGCAAATATCAAGTCAACGATTTGAAATACAAAGAAGTAAAAAACACCCAACCAGAAAAGCAAAAAGAAAAAAGAATTAAAAAATATGAAGATAGTGTAAGGAGCCTCTGGGACAACCTCAAGCATACCAACATCAGAATTGTGGGGGTGCCAGAAGAAGAGAGACAGCAAGATACTGAAAACCTATTGGAAGAAATAATGACTGAAAACTACCCCCACCTAGTGAAAGAAATAGACTTACAAGTCCAGGAAGCTCACAGAACCCCAAACAAAAGGAATCCAAAGAGGACCACACCAAGACATTAAAATTCGAAAAGCAAAAGACAAAGAGAATATTCAAAGCAGCAAGAGAAAAACAGTTAATTACCTACAAGGGAGCAACCATTCGATTGTCAGCTGATTTCTCAACAGAAACTATGCAGGCCAGATGGGAGTGGCAGAACATATTCAGTGATGAATAGCAAGAACCTACAACCAAGATTACCCATCAAAGCTATCATTCAGAATTGAAGGTCAAGAACTTTACAGATAAGAAAAAGCTAAAGGAGTTCATCAACACCAAACCAGTATTAAATGAAATTGTGAAAGGTATTTAAGAAAACGAAGAAAAAGGTAAAGATAAAAATTACAAACAACAAATATATAACTATCAACAAGTGAATCTAAAAATCAAGTGAATAAAAAATCTGATGAACAGAATAAACTGGTGAATATAATAGAATCAGGGGCATAGAAAAGGAGTGGACTGACAATTCTTGGAGGGAAAGAGGTAGCGGGGGGACAGAAAGAAACTGGACAAAAGTCGTACACCTATGGATGAGGACAGTGGGGTAGGGGTTAAGGGCAGAGGGTGGGGTGGGAACCAGGTGGAGGGGAGCTATGGAGAGAAAAAAAGGAACAATTGTAACCTGAAGAATAAAGATTTATTTAAAAAATAATTTAAAAAAAATACTGCCAGAAGATTAAAAAAAAAATGAAAAATTGAGTCCCAGATTAATAACTTTCTCAAGGTAACAAGTTTAGTTAATAGTTGAACCCAGATCCATTATACTCTCAAAGACCTGTCCTCATAACAGCTAATAGTATAAAGTTTCTGTACAAACTAATATACACATATGGTAATTAATAGGCATTTGATGAATGAACAATTTAGTCTGGAATAGATATCTGGAATTCTTTTAGGGGGACTTTGCATTCACTTAAAAATATTTTAATGTGTACTATGTACCAAGCACTAGGGATAAAGTAGTCAATAAAATGGACATGATCCCTGTCTTTCTTGAGTTTACAATATGAAAAAAACTGGTATTACATCACAAATTACACAAATCATTATAATTGTGTTAAGTGCTTTTAAAATAAAGTATCAGCCATAACCGGTTGGCTCAGTGGATAGACAGTCGGCCTACAGACTCAAGGGTCCTGGGTTCGATTCCGGTCAAGGGCATGTACCTTGGTTGCAGGGACATCCCCAGTAGAGGGTGTGCAGGAGGTGGCTGATCGATGTTTTTAACTATCCCTCTTCCTTCCTCTCTGTAAAAATCAATAAAATATATTTTTTTAAAACGAAAGTAAAGTATTAAGTGCATTGTAAGAGGGATCTAATTGAGTGTGGGGAATCTTACATTATTCAGCTGTCACATCCCTATCTTCCTCCTAGCAGTCACTCCTAAATTATTTCACCCCAACACAAGTACCCCAACCAGGTATTTGTTTACTCCATTTTCTGGAAGTGTCTCTGACACCTCAAGCAACTTACCATACCTTCTCTTCCTATAAGAACAAAACAGTTAATCCTTCCCCATCCTTTCCTATTCCTGTTGTTTCGGTCAACCACAATGAACAACTTGGAGTAGCACTACATAATATTTTCTAAAAATCATTCGTCATAACAGCCTTTTTTTCCTTATTGTGCCCCTCCCCACTTGGTGCAAACTCTCTTGTATTCTTTGTGTGTCTGCTCTTTTTCCATGTAAGGAACAGATCACACGTTTTATATTTTCAAATCGCCTTGCTGAGAAGATAGGTACTAATCAGTAAATAACTGATTTGATAACACGCCAGATAGTTGATAGTGCAACATGCTGTTTACAAAAGTGTTTATCATATACCACTTCCCCCCTAATATAAATTGTTGAGGTGGAATGCCCTTCTGTAAAAAGAAAAATGAGGATCAAATGTGAAAAGTCTTCCTAAAGATCACAATTTTTTAAACAATTATAACATGAAAAAGGGGAATGATCCAGTTATGATCTCTCTTCACATTTACCAGGTAAACTATTCACTCTTTAGTAAAGCCCTCTCTAAATTCTGTCTTCTCAAATCTCCACATAGCCTCAATTCTCAATTTTTTTATGTGAAAATACTGTTCTATATTTCAGTGGATTGTTGGGAATTATCTATTCACTGTCCAAGAAGGTAACCACTAACCACACATGGTTACTTGAATTCAATTAAAATTAAATAAAATATAAAATTCAGTTCCTCTGCCACAGTATATACATTTCAAGTGACTAGTAGCAACCATGTTGGACAGCATATATTTCTATCTTTGTAAAAAGTTCTATTGGACAATGCTGTGCTAGATCTAGGACTTGTCAAGATCAGAGAAAACAACATGACCAAACTGAAAACCCAGGCCAGTCAGTCCCTGGTTGGTTTTGAGTGAGAAGGTTCACTGGGTGAGTGGGGGAGCAAGCTGATTTTTGGGACGGTTACATCACAAAGCACAGCTCACAGTGGCTCTAGAACACGGGCTCCCAGGCCACTTTCCTTAACTCATATCTAGGGTCCTGAAGCCTCTGAACATGTAGCTCCTGGAGCTGCTGTCTTATTAAAATGTCAACATTTTCACCTTCATCTTCTATCTGGGATTATGCCTCTTTGAACTCAATATGGAACTGGCTACAAGCAACTTTTCTGGGACAGACTAGTGTGACTCAGCAAACAAATTTGGGGCTACTAGATAATCTTGCTCCGGCTCTGCAAGTTGCCCTTGGAATTTTCTTTCTTATTTTCTTGGCAGTAGGACTATATGCCTTATGGAAACGAAGTGTTCGGTCAATTCAGGTTATACTCTTTTGTTACAGAGAAATTTAAATAGTTATACACTGAAAGTTGATTAATTCTCTCCCCATATTGCTACCATTCTGTTTTAAGACCATGCAGATGAGCAACGGTAAACTTGTCGCTGAAGGCTTTTTAGTTGATTGAAACTAAAGTATCCTTAAAAACTTCCCCCAATTAGGTTTTGAGCATAAAAATACTTTCTCACAATTGTCTTTGGCTTGTCTTACAGTAAAGTAGATCAAACAAGTTCACAACCTGAAAAGGCAGCCTTACCCCCAAATTTATTTATTTATTTATTTATAAATATTTTCATTGATTTCAGAGAGGAAGGGAGAAGGAGATAGAAACATTAATGATGAGAGAGAATTTCTGATCGGCTGCCCCCTGCACAACCCCAACTGAGGACTGAGCCCACAGCCTAGTCATGTGCACTGACCTGGAATCGAACTGTTATCACTTGGTTCATGAGTAGATGCTCAAACACTGAGCAACACTGGCTGGGCACCCCCACATTTATTTGATCACTGATTCATCTTTGAGTGTCTACTATGTGCCAGACACCATTTGGGGTACCTTTTCTAGAATAGGCATGCAAGTATGACTGGGATCTTGGGTTCTTACTGTGCCACTGCTTTGTAACTCATGAGGCATGAATAATCATTTAGTCATCATGGTGTTTTCATCATTTCCTTGTTTTAACAAGTTAGGGCTCCATAAGTATACAGTGGATCTTTTGGGGAAGAGGAGTATAACTGCCTGAGATTATGAGAAACTTTATTTTACATATTTCTGTGTAATCACCAAAAATAATACTGACAACATAGTCAAAAAATAATATTGACAATATAGTCAAAATGCTTTGAGAGTCCCAACAATTTCATGATATGAAGTTATTTTCATATGGAAAACAAAAATGAGGTGAACTGAGGTTCAGTGGAAATGAAAGGAGATAGGGTTTAAAAAAAGACTTTCTTAAAAAGTGACTGGTTTACTTGGCAAATGCTAAAAGAAATTATTACCAGATCATTTTACAGCATGTCACTACTGTTGAGGAACCATGGTCACATGCATTCTCTTAATTTTTTAAAACCCTGCATGGGAGGCAGGGCAGGGATTATATCTCAATTTTATAGGTGAGGAAACTTGATTATCACCTACCCAAATTGACAGAGACCAGAAAAGCTGGGAATTGAACCCAGCTTTTAGGATTCACATTCTTTTCCAAAATCTCACTTAACATAAGCCGACTTAAATCCCAGTATGGATATGTGTGTATACATATTCACATACACATTATAATCAGGTAACACAAGGCAAAAAAACCAAACTGTAGTTCTGGGTTCTGCCCTTGTATGGTTAATGCTTAGGTCAATCAGAAAGACGAATTTACAGCCCTCCAAAAACCTCAGCCAAGAAAAAGCGGTAGTATAACAGAATGGTAAATAACACGGCACTGAAGTCGACTGCTGGGTCTTAAATCTTGGTTCCATCACTTGCTGTGTGACCAAGAGTAATCACTTAGCCTCTAAGCCCATTTCCTTATCTGTAAGATGGGTTTGCTAACAGTGCCTTCCTCAGGGTTGTTGTGAGGATTGAAGGAGTTACTACTGTATGTATAAAGCTTAGCACATAAATATCCAATAAGCAAGTAGTGCTTGTACTACAAGGAAAAAAGACTGGTGTGTTTTTTTCTTATTCTGGCAGGAATCTGTTTTGGTACATTAAAAGTTTTTTGCCATGACCAGGAAATCCAGTTTTTTAGACCACTGTGTCCTGAATATACATGTAAATCAGAATTCCTGGAGTCCAGTACTGGCTCTACCATTTTCAAGTATGTGACCTTGGATAATGACAGGGTCCAAAATGGAAGGTAACTAAATGGCTATTCAGTTGTGTGGGTTTTTTGTTTTACATAATTAGGTCATGCACAGGCAAGAAAACTCATGGCAAAGAGCCCTGCATGTGGCAAACTTTTGGCAAAGGGTAAATATTATTATAATCTTTATTAAGTAAATGCAAAGAATAATCCCTGACCTGCCTACTACTCCATTTTGTGGTGAACATCAAAAGATGAAATAGGGGCAAAGATGTTTTGTTAAACAATGGTTATTGTTACCATTCTGTTTTTGTTTTGTTTTGCATCTATAGCATTTCACGTGAATAAACAAGTAACGTTCAACTTCTGTTGTTTTATTTTAGAGTCTGTTGTTGTTTGTAATCACACTCTACAAACTTTACAAGAAGGGCTCAGATTTTTTGCAGGCTTTGCTGGTCAACCCAGAAGGGTTTACTCTCCCAAATCAAGACAAAAATATCCTCCTGTCCTTGGGTCTGCAAGAGAAAATTTTGAAACAACTTCAGATGGTGGAAAGCAAAGTGAAGAACCTGGAGGGGATGATCATTTCTCAAAAACCTGCCACGAAGAGGGATTGCTCCTCTGAGCCCTACTGCAGCTGCTCCGACTGCCAAAGTCCCTTGCCCACATCAGGGTTTACTTCCACATCTGAAATCTGATGGACTCCAATCTTTTCCAGAAAAGCACCATTTCCCTTATGTGTGCAGTGGTGTACCAATAAAGGTAGAGAACTGTATTGAAATTACCCTGCAAGGCCTGGCTCTCTATTCAGTAGAGCCCAACTTTTTACTCGTGTGATGGGGTAATATTGGGTAGGGTGGTGGTTTAAAATGTTTCTGGGATTGTGGTGCCTGCTCAGCAGGCTGGAGACCCGAACCTAGGGAGTGAGAAAAGAAGGGAGAGTGGTCATGGATATGGCCTTCAGCTCCATACCAAAGAGGTTGGGTTGGATATAATAAACAGCAAGAATGTGCCATTGAAGGGCGATGCTGTGGACTGTCCTATAGAGGTAAGCTAGCCCTTGTGCTGGTCTTGGATATAAATTAACTATTTGGCCCAGGAGTCTCCCTGCATTAATTACTCAGGAGTGGCCAAGGGTGGGGTGGACATAAAGGAGACTATTTAACTTGATCCAACTTTTATGGATCCTTCCTCTGTGCTAAACAGTGTGATAATTCTTAGGAATCTGTCCTGAGTATTTCAGGAGCACTCAGTTTGGGTGGCTGGACAGGTAATTTCAGAACAAGGAATTATAACACAGTGGGGTCATAACAACTTGAATTTAGGGGAACTCTCATGTGAATCCAGTTTGGCAGTGCCTTGGCAGCGCTCAGTTGGTTAGAGCATCATCCCAATGTGCCAAGGTTGCAGGTTTGGTCCCGGTCAGGGCACATACAAGGATCAACACTATGATGCAATTTTCACAAGTCTGGAGAGATGGTAGCTAATCTTTATTGGGCAAGCCAGGCACATTGCTAAGATATTTACATGATTATTTTTATTTGGTCCTCACAATATGAGGAAGCAAATACTATTATTCTCATTTTACTGATCGGAAACTGATGTACAGAGAGGTTAAGCAACTTGCTAATATATGGTACAGCTATGACTGGCACTCACGCAGCCTGAATAAATGTTCACTCTTAGCAACAAAGTTTGGAGCTTCTGTGAGACTTTGGACCAACTGTAGCAGGCTGGATGGACCTAGACCAGTGGTCGGCAAACTTTCATCAACAGAACGGCAATTTGCCAACCACTGACCTAGACATATGAAGACAAGAAGACTGAAGAGGGCAGAGCAATGATAGACGAAGGGAGAATTTGGAAAAAAAATTTTTTTGAAAAAAATATCCCCTCATATTTTAAGTTAACATCTAAAAGTTTTCATCATTCATTTAAATAATTGCAATGGAGCTTAGCCGGGTTGGCTCAGTGGATAGAGCGTGGGCCTGTGGATTGAAGTGTTCTATTCCGATCAAGGGCACGTATCTCAGTTGCAGGCTCCCCTCCAACCTAGGCCCTGGTCAGGCCTCATGCAGGGAGGCAACCAATTGATGTGTTTCTCTCACATCAATATTTCTCTCTGTCTTTCCTCTCTTTTCCACTCTCTCTAAAATGAATGGAAAATATCCTCGATTAAAAAAAAAGTAGTTGCAATGCATGCAAATTCTGGCAAATTATAAATAACGACAATTTAAGATAAAATTATAAAATTACTTTTTATAATGTATCCAACAGAATCCACATAACAGCTGAATAACTACTATCATCCATTTAAAATTACACAAATAAGCTCTTTAACATTTGTCAATTCTACATTTTCTTTTATCATTTCCAATTTACATTTATATTCCATTTCCCCATTAAATGTTATCCAAATGTAATTTTTTGTTAGTAAAATCTTTAATTGATCCTTGTTTGGGATAAAAATATGTATCTATTAGGAGTAGAATTTTTTAATATTCCTGTAATTGTAAGGATCTATGTATTGGGATTCTTTGAATTGACTAATTATTTATAATTATCATTACAATTAATGACTAAAAATCTGTGCAAAATTATGTTTACACATTTAATAATACAGAAACATAAAATGTAAAACACTACTGTAAGTGTATTTCTTAGTGAGGTGAATGAGGCTTCCCCACCAATTCATTATGTCTGAATGACTATTACTAATAGGTTAATTTTTTTGTTTCTGTAGATATAGTGCTGAGAAATACTACTCCATAAATAGGAATGCTAGTTTTCTAATAGGAATGTCAATTAATTCTTTGGTTTCCTTCTCCGTTATATACCACAGATCAAATAATGTCCCTTCATTAGCTGACAGTTCAAATTAGGTTCCACCACTAATTTTGTTGAAAGCAAAGAACTGAAAACAACTTGACTTGCAAAACAATTTATCCTGTCATTACAGTCCGTCACTTTCTCAAGTGACATTTAATTATATAACCACTCTCCTCTAAAAGCATTTCGAGAAGTTGGGCAATTCAAGGTGGTGGTAATTTCCACACACCTTTAGCACTACAATTTCACTGTAACTTAAAATATAGTTTAGTTGCAGCTGCGGATTTCGCTCAATTCATCGTAAATAATAATGATGCAGAGAGTAGCAACGCCACTCTGTCATTCCGATGAACCAAGTCAGGTTTATCTTCGGTCAGGAAATATTTCACTTTTCAAGTCAAACACATGTGTTAACAGGCGTCCCCGTGACCACATTTCACTCCTGAACGTTCCAGACATGGCACTGGGCTTTGATGGGAGCTTGTCCCTCACTCAAGTGAGGCCCTTTCACTCTGCCCCAAGCACTGTTTCTCTCTCTCTCTCTCTCTCTCTCTCTCTCTCTCTCTCTCTCTCTCT
>JAAGEH010000030.1:9670559-9809491 GCA_011751065.1 Lasiurus cinereus
CTCTCTCTCTCTCTCTCTCTCTCTCTCTCTCTCTCTCTCTCTCTCTCAGGCAAAATGCCACTCTGGACTCGCCTGATGTAATGATGAAAATCTCATCACTACGGCCCATCCTCTAACAAACCTGAATCCAGAAGACCCCGATACAGGCCAGAATACGGCCCTCACCAGGCCCGGTCTCTCTGCTAACTGTCCCTTTAGCTCTAAGGTATCCCGGGATGCACATACCACAATCCGAATAGCATTACTTAGAGGAATGGCCTCTAGAGCCTGAGACGTCTGCTCGTCCTTCGTTCTTCCCAGGAACTCCGGGGCGCGAGTGGCGGTCCGCTCTGCGTCAGTGCCCGCTCGGTCCCCCTGCCCGTGGGCTGGTCCCGACGGGGAACGACGGCTCGGGTCGCAGCCCCGAAGCGAAGAGATGCAATTGCGGACCTGGAGGCCAGAAAGCAGTGCCCGAGGGAAGCCGGAAGCCTCGGCAGGATCCTCGGCAAAGAGCGGAAGGGGAAAAAATGTTGCTGTGCAGCTCAGCTTGACCTGGTCCCGAGCCGGAGCCGGGGTTGGCGGAGGCCGGAACGCGCGGCGTCAGGGTTTCAGTGCTCCTCGAGCCGGAAGTGAGGAAGACGCGAAGGGTCCTTTTCCGGCGGCGGAAACTCGGCGGTCCAAAGAGGCGTGGGCATTGGGAAGATTATCTGTGTGACACTTGCCGGCTGCGCGCCGGGCGTGGGATGCGGGTGGATGTCGGTGCAGGGGCGCTCGGAAGGGACGGAAATAGCTGTAACACCAACGGGACGCTCCGAGGGGACCGTGTCGGTGTGGCACTGTTGCACGCCTTAAGGAGCAGGCGGAACCAGGTGGCCGCGGGGATGTGGGCGTCGCTGGACCCGCTGTGGGAGATGCCGGCCGAGAAGCGTATCTTTGGGGCCGTGCTGCTTTTCTCGTGGACCGTGTATCTCTGGGAGACCTTCCTAGCACAGCGGCAGGTGAGCCTAGACAGAGCCCAGCTAACCCCGACCGCCGGCCAGCTCTCGACCCCAAGTCCCTAAATGAATGCTGCGGCCCCCGCACCCAGCCTCGACCCTCTTTGAGTCCCTACTGAGCCTCCTAATTTGTTCCGATGGTGGGATGGGCCTTGAGAGACCCTGGTAACCTTGGGGACGTTTTCCGCAACGTGATCGTGGGACTCAGGAGGATAAGGGCCTGGTGGAAGGGAAGCAGCCGGCTTCCCTTCTCAGGCTTTAGCTGTGATGCCTGCCTGCCTGCCCCACAGCTTCCTTAAGATCCCCGGACTTTTCTTTGTTATCTTTGGCAGCGACCCGTAAGCCTTCAAAAGGAAGATTGTAGAATCACAACTTCCCCGTGACATCTGTACAATCGTGCTCAACCAGAGAATCAGGAAACCATTTTCTGAAAATAAATCCTTCCGAGGACCCGAACTCTTTTTCTTTAAAAAAAAAAAAAATTTTTTTTTTTTGCCCGAAGAACAGTCTTTCTTGTTTTCATAAGGGTCTTTATTATTTTTGTTGAAGCAATTAAAACAGTAAAGTAGAAATGGAAGTTACTTAGCAATTCCCGTTTGATGATCACAAAGAGCTTGATGGATTAGAGATCTGAACTTTTAAATGGGATAGGTTTTTATATTTAATTGACTGCTTTATTGCCATCTCTCTCATTGCTGGTTTGCTTTGCCTACATTCTGTGTTGTTGCTGAATTGTATCAGCCATGATGGCTATGAAAACCTTTTTTTTCTTGAGCATTATAGTCTTTTTCCTCTGCAAATTTCATCTCTCATTTTACATTCTGCATGAATCTTTAAATTTGAAATTTTAATTTTTCTATATGTGTCAGTGTTTGGGTTACATCTTGATCTCTTCTTTTAATCCAAAATATTCAAAGAGGCATTAATATGAATAGCATTAGTTTCTCTGACCCAATAGCTCTTTGGATATAGCTTCATTAGTTCAGTCTTGTCCACCTAGAGAAGATAATTTGCATAAAGGAAGCACACGATATGTAGTATCTAACTTGGGAATGGGTTTTGAACATCTCTTTGTTTTATTTAAATAATAAGCCTATTTCAGTAACTGCTTTTCTATAGTGTCTTCTTTACTCAGTTATGCTTTCTTTTTTTATTTAATAAATCTTTATTGTTCAGATTATTACATTTGTTCCTCTTTTTTCCCCCCATGGATCCCCTCCACCCGGCTCCCACCCTTCCCTCTGCCCTTACCTCTACCGCATTGTCCTCAACCATAGTTGTACGATTTTTGTCCAGTCTCTCCCTGCACCCCACACACCCCTCTCCCCCTGAGAATTGTCAGTCCTCCCCTTTCTATGCCCCTGATTCTATTATATTTACCAGTTTATTCTGTTCATCAGATTTTTAATTCACTTGATTTTTAGATTCACTTGTTGATAGATAAGTATTTGTTCATAATTTTTATCTTTACCTTTTTCTTCTTCTTCCTATTCTTAAAGAGTACCTTTCAGCATTTCATATAATACTGGTTTGGTGTTGATGAACTCCTTTAGCTTTTTCTTATCTGTGAAGCTGTTTATCTGCCCTTCAATTCTGAATGATAGCTTTGCTGGATAGAGTAATCTTGGTTGTAGGTTCTTGCTATTCATCACTTTCAATATTTCTTGCCACTCTCATCTGGCCTGCATCGTTTCTGTTGAAAAATCAGCTGACAATCGTATGGGTGCTCCCCGTAGGTAATTAACTGTTTTTCTCTTGCTGCTTTTAAGATTCTCTCTTTGTCTTTTGCTCTTGGTATTTGAATGATGATATGTCTTGGTGTGGTCCTCTTTGGATTCCTTTTGTTTGGGGTTCTATGAGCTTCCTGGACTTGTAAGTCTACTTCTTTCAGCAGGTGGGGGAAGTTTTCAATCATTATTTCTTCCAATAGGTTTTCAGTATCTTGCTCTCTCTTTTCTTCTGGCACCCCCCAATTCTGATGTTGGTACGCTTGAAGTTGTCTCAGAGGCTCCTTTCACTATCTTCACATTTTTGGTTCTTTTTTCTTTTTTCTTTTCCAGTTGAGTGTTTTCTGCTTCTTTGTATTCCAAATCTTTGACTTGATTCTTGCCTTCTTCTAGTCTGCTGTTAGGTCTCTGTATACTATTTTTTATTTCAGTCAGTGTATGTTTAATTTCTAGTTGGTCCTTTTTCATCTCCTCTTGGATCTCGCTAAATTTATCCATCTTGCTGAAACTGGTTTGGCTCAGTGGATAGAGCATCGGCCTGCGGACTGAAGGGTCCCAGGTTCAATTCTGGTCAAGGGCATGAATCTTGGTTGCAGGTGCATCCCCAGTGGGGGGCGTGCAGGAGACGGCTGGTCGATGTCTCTCTCTCATCAATGTTTCTGACTCTCTATCCCTCTTCCTTCCTCTCTGTAAAAAATCAATAAAATATATATTTTTAAAAAGTCCCACCTTCATCCTGGCCAGTGTGGCTCATTTAAAAAAATAATAAATTTATACATCTTTTCTAGGAAATTCTTGAAAAATCTTATAACCATGGTTTTGAACTCTATATCCAATTGTTTGTTTTCCTCTATTTCTTTCATTTGTGATCTGTTCCTTTGTCTCCGCATTTTCACTACGCCTGGAGAACTTCTGTGCTGGAGTCAGCCTTATGATACAAAACTTGCAAAATTGCAAAAGCCTCTCTATTGAGCTTGGATGGGGTGGAATCTCAGGGCTGAGCAAACAGCCTTGGTTTACAGTCAGCCCCACCCTACGTGTCCTTGGGTCTCAAGTATCTCTCGGTAATTGCTGCAGCCTTCTCTGTGTGCACACACATAGGCGCACGCCTTTAGATCTCTGCTTTTCTGGTTCCTGTGTGCTCCAGGATCCATATGCGTCTGGGTCCCCAGAGTCTCACCCAAAACTGGGGTTCAGTGCAGTTGGAAATGGAGTTCAGCGCAGTTGGGAGGCTCTGTCTCCCACCCGGTAGAGAAAGCCTGCAGCACAACCAGCAGTCCGTCCTCTCTGCACGCAGTGGTGTGCGCGCCCCTAGACCTCCTCCTTTGGCAGCTTCCCTAAATTTCCATGCATTCCTCCCTTTTCACGACAGTCCAGACTCCCCCCATATCAGTCTTGCCCAGAACTGGGGTTCAGTGCAGTCAGGAGTCTCCGTCTCCCTCCCACCAGAGGAAGCCAACCAGGCACTTTGCCACCCACTCTCTCCACATGCACATATCTCCATACCTCAGCTTTTTGCAGCTCTTCTGAGTCTCCGTGAGCCCCTCTCTTTCCTTCTAGTTGTAGAATTTTCACCCAGCCAACTTTCCTGTGGTTCTGGATGATGTCTGTTCTGTCTTTTAGTTGTAGTTTTGTGGGGTTTTTAAAATATATTTTATTGATTTTTTTTTACAAAGAGGAAGGGAGAGGGATAGAGAGTTATAAACATTGATGAGAGAGACATCGATCAGCTGCCTCCTGCACGCCCCCTACTGGAGATGTGCCTGCAACCAAGGTACATGCCCTTGATTGGAATCAAACCTGGACCTTTCAGTCAGCAGGCCTACGCTCTATCCACTGAGCCAAACTGGTTTTGACAGTTGTAGTTTTGAAATTGTTGTGCACTGCAGCAGTTTAGGTGTTCACCTATGCCGCCATCTAGGTTCTCCCCTCAGTTATGCTTTCATGTAGTGCCTTTTAATGAGGGTTTTGTAAGACACACAACAATACATAGAAAAGCCTTTTGTGGTAAAACCATTGTAGAAAATATTGTCCATTATATTATTTGATATCTGTTCCTTGTATTATGTCCCATGGGCTGAAAGTATCTTTTAGCATTTGGTTTAATAAGAAAATTTGACTTTGACCTAATATGTTTTTATCTGTTATTCCTCAAATTTCCCTTAATTTGGCTGTTTGGACCAAATTTGATTACTAGCCACAATATCTATTAATACTCATGGTTAGCATGTTTGGTTCCTTCTTTGCTAACCATGAATATTAACGGATATTGTGGCAGTAATTTGTTTGCATGAATTTGTTTTCTGTATTATAGGATATATGTTATACCTAAAATGGATGGAATCATTTGTGGTTTATATATGCAAGCTAAAGTATGATAAAAACGCTTCTTTTGATCTTACATAGCTAACTTCAGATTCTGTTGTTCTTCTTTTAGTTTTCTGCATCAGTTAATACTGTTTTAGTAGACAATGTGTTTGATCAAATACATTATTTGTTTATGTATAAAGCAAATTCAGTGGGCTTATGTGACAAATTAACATTATAAACCATTCGATGTTTGATCGTAAATGACTATTGTAATAAATAATTAGTTGGTTTGACTGTTTTATTAAAGTGTTTTCTTCAAAATATTTCAGAGACGGATATATAAAACAACAACTCATGTACCAATGGAGTTAGGACAGATCATAGATTCAGAAACGTTTGAGAAATCTCGACTGTATCAGCTGGATAAAAGTACCTTCAGCTTCTGGTCAGGACTCTATTCAGAGATTGAAGGCACTGTGAGTAATTTACTTCTTGAAAAGACAATTTATCAAATTGTTTAATACTTTTTAACAAATACATTTTTATTGATTTCAGAGAAAAAGGGGGGGGAGGAAGAGAGAGAGAGAAAGAGAAAAAGAGAGAGAGAGAGAGAAATATCAATGATGAGAGTGAATCATTGATTGACTGCCTCCTGCACATTCTACACTGGGTATCAAGCCCACAACCTGGGCATGTGCCCTGAGCAGGAATCGAAAGGTGACCTCCTGGTTCATAGGTTGACGTTCAACCACTGAGCCATGCTGGCTGGGCTGTTTAATACTTTGTAATGTTTGTTTCCTTTTGATATTTTTGTAATATAAATACATCTACAAATCTCAGAATGCTTTTCTGACCTTTGTTAGTGATAGAATAGGTGTGAAGCAAAAGAAGCAGGAATGTAGCTGTTATGATTTCACTTACATGTAGAATCTAATGAACAAAATAAACTAACAAAATAGAAACAGACTCATAGGCATTTGTAGAATACAGACTGACAGCTGTCAGAGGGGAAGGGATTGTGGGCTGGGTAGTAGCTTGATTGCTAGAGTTGGTGACATGGGAGTGGTTCAGTTTGCTCTAGGAGATGATAGAGGCAGGGAGCATACAAACAAAATGAGAGCTCTGTAATCTGTGGCTCAAGCTAGAAGCAGTACTGATGGGCGAAAGGTGGGAACAGTAATAGTCATTGTAATAGGTGTATGGGTAGTGATTTCACTTCGTATATTGTTTTTATATTTATTGTTTTGTGTGTTTGTTTTTTTTAAACATATTTTATTGATTTTTTTACAGAGAGGAAGGGAGAGAGATAGAAAGCCAGAAACATCGATGAGAGAGAGACATCGATCAGCCGCCTCCTGCACGCCCCACAGTGGAGATGTGCCCGCAAGCAAGGTACATGCCCCCAACCGGAATCGAACCCGGGACCCTTCAGTCCGCAAGCCGACACTCCATCCACTGAGCCAAACCGGTCTCGGCATATTGTTTTGTTTGATGTTTACAACAGTCTCTGTGGCAGAAAGTATAGGCATTTTTATGGCTGAGAAAGTGAAGGCTCAGAGAAATTAAATGGCTTGCCTATTTAATGGCTAGGTGACACTAGTAAATAGGTTTCAAACTCTGCTCTTCTGAGTCTTTAAAACTACATTGAAGAAACCATTCTTGAAACTCTAGGGACTGCAGCATAAATGTGCTCTTTTTCCTTGGGGAACTAGCAGCTACATTTGCCATTAGACATGAAACATTTTGTGTTACTTTGAAATCCTGTTCTGTTTGAAAACAAGTTCATTACTTCCTGTTTTGTGTTGATTAAAATCAATAGGCTTATATGCTTTGATCACAAAGAACAAGTATAAAGATTAACTTAGACTTTTTTTCTTGCCTTGGTATTTTTTACCTGAGGGAACATAAGCAGAGGCCTTGTGTGCCCACAGGTGCCACTGTTCACACAAATGTGACAGCACCCAGAGAGAAAATGTCCAGCCTCTCTGAGACAGGCTTTCCTAACTTCTCATAGCTGTCAATGAAGAGCCCTCTCGGGAAATGGAATGGCTGAGGAGTAGCATAGGGCAGAATAGAAAAGTTCAAATTGTTGCTTCTTTCATTTCTGGGTGTTTTAGCCTCATTGAGCCTCATTTTTCTCCTCTTTAAAATGAAAAACAGATAGGTATTAAACCATGTTGCACGTGGTTTATGGCAAGGACTAAGGAAGAATGTAAGTGAAGCACTTAGTACCCAGCAATTACTTAGTCATTGGGTTTCTTGAGGCAAGTTACTTGAACTTCTCTGAGTTTCAGTTCCCTCGTCTATAAAATAGAAATGACTATGCTCTTGCCCTGACTGCTTTACAAGACTTCAGTGAAATAATTATAAAAGCGCTGGACTTATTATTGCTGAGATCATTAGTTCTTTTTATAGGCTATCCCAGGAGCATGCTCAGGGAGAGTATCGATATAGAGAAAGTTTTAAGTGTTTCAGCCCTTCACCAAAGACATTATAAATCCTTAATTCTGTATTATTTATTAGTATTGACAATAGGATGAAAGAAATTCATCCTAAGCCGATTAGTTCAACAAGTAGAGCATATACCGTGCATTGATGCCAAAGCATGTCTTTTGGGAACCTATGATTGAGTTAGTTATTGTAGAGTGAAAATAGCTGGACATAGAACTAAGGGAGCCTTTAAAAGCAACTTATTAAAACAGTGTTTTTCAAATTGGGTGTACATCAGATTTATCTGGAGACTGCTGGGCCCCATTTCCAGTTTCTGATTCAGTAGTTCTGGTGTGGAGCCTGAGAATTTGCAATTCTTATATATTCCCAGGTGATTCTGTTATCCAGAGATCATATTTGAGATCACTAGTATTAAACCAACCCAGTATACTGGTAAAAATCTAAAAGATAGCATCAACTGTGAGTGAGATTGTGGGGAAACAGTAATGAATACTCAAGTGATGCTGATGGGAGCATAATTTGGTATAAATACTTTAAACAAGCTGATTATTCTGAATAAAGTTAAAACTCACCAAGGATGGATCTAAAAAAATGTAGAGTGTAAAAGGCAGGTTGTACCATATGATGTCATTGATATACATTCTTAAAAAGCATGCATTAACCACGATATTATTTATGGATTCGTAGATAAAAATGCAAAGTAGATTGGGAAGATACTCACGAACTATATTTTAGTGCCTCAAACTCTCAAAGCACAGGGAACTGGTGGGATATTGTGCTTCTAACCAAAAAGTGTGATTGATCATTGTATATTCCTGAGACTCCACAGGAAGAAACAATAAATTGATTCCTCTTGACCAAATGAGTTTCACCAGCTTGTATCTCTTGTGGGAAATTGTGTTTCTTCAGCATGTATTCTCAGATTTTGAGAGCTTCCTCACTCAAATGTCCAAGTGATTTGGTGAATATCTGTGTTCACTCTATTGCCCAAGACGAAGGGTGTGCTGAGAAAGGGGCCTCCTTTGAAACCCTGACTCCTTCCTCAGGATTCACCTTCACCTTACCTGGAGAAGGCACAGAGAGTCCATTCTGTCCAATTTGATAAGTGACAAGACTCTCCACTTGTACTAATACTAATACTTTGTCCTGGCTGAAGAGGTGATTGATTGGTTGATTGATTGATTTATTAGGAAAAGCCAGTTATGGAGCCATAAAACCTACTTCAATCCATTTCTGTCACTCAGTAGCTGTGGGATTTTGGACAAATTGCTTAGCCTTTCTAATCTTGTTTCCTGATTCAGAAAGCCTTTATTATGGTTTTTTGGCAAAAGTTTTTTTTTTCTTTTTCTTTAAACAGCTTTATTGAGATACTAGAGTCCCAATGCACAAAATTCATGCAAGAGTAGGCCTTTGTAGCCATGGTGGCTGCCTGAATCTTTTCCTCGCAGCCACGTTTGGAAGGTCATCTGGAAAAATGTCCGGAAGGACGTCTGGTCTAATGAGTATATTACACTTTTATTATTATAGCTAATTCACATATTACACAATTCACCTATATAAAATGTACAGGCAAATACCTTTTAACAGTCTAAATTTAGTATCTCAATTGGTTTATATTCATTTAAATGCATATTTTATCCTAAATAAGACAGGTCCTTTTTTCTCTATACCATTATGGTTTCTAGTACTGCTCAAATGTGAGCAAGGTATGCTTTGTTTTATAGCTTATTCTTCTCTTTGGAGGAATCCCTTATCTCTGGAGACTTTCTGGACGGTTCTGTGGCTATGCTGGCTTTGGACCAGAATATGAGGTATGTATATCCTTTTCTTAGCTTCCTTGGCTCTGAAATGATGTCTATCTGTATGCACATTTTGTGGGTGAACCACTCATATAATCTCAGACACAAGGGAGCTGAGTAATATAGTTTCTGGTTAGGTAGCTGCTTCTCAGGAACAACTCTGCACTGAATGGGAAAGCATGTGTTTTGTTGAGCCCACACTAGGCAGGTACTCTGGGCCACATAACAGCAGATACTTCAGACAAAGACAGAGTGTGTGTCTCTTACAGTCTCCATTGAGCTGCTTGGTTTGTCTACCCACCCTTCTAGGAACTCCAGTTGATGTCAAAGCCTTAAACCTGAGACTGCCCACATGTAAGGATGTTGAGACACTGCTTCCTGACTTTTCCTTAGAAATTGCCCAGTCTATTCCCTTCCTCCTGATTCCTTTTTGAAATGATGGGTCTCTTCTACATACGTATATAGGTACCTTGGGCTTTAATTCAGCTCATTTGATGTCCCTTTTTTAAAGCAGCCAAATTCTTTTAAGATCCTTTCTTTTTAAATATATTTTTATTGATTTCAGGGAGAACGGGAGAAGGAGAGAGATAGCAACATTAGTGATGAGAGAGAATCACTGATTGGTTGTCTCTTGCAGGTCCCCAACTGGGGATCAAGCCCACAACTCTGGCATGTGCCCTGACCAGAATCCAGCCACGATCTCCCAGTTCATAGTTCAAAGCTCAACCGCTGAACCACACTGGCTGGGCTATTTTATTTTCTTTATAAAGGCACTTACCACTATTGCAGTAATTTTGTTGTTTGTTTTCTTTTTATTGCCCTGATAAGAATTTTAAGTTTTAAGGAGACAGAGACCTTATATATACAGGTGTGGGCAAAAGTAGGTTTACAATTGTGAGTACATGAAAGTTAATTTTTATAATTATTTATTAATTATAATAATTGTATTATTTGTTTGTTTTACAATTGTAAACCTACTTTTGTGCACCCCCTCTATTCTTCATTGCTATGTTACTAGTGCCTAGAGCAGTGCCAGTCACCGAATAGGTACTCCATAAATATTTGTTGAATGAACACAGTCTGTATACATATTCTGAGATATTATTTTTGGATTTAACATGTTTTAGAGATCTCTTCCTGTCTATTTATATAGATCTTTGTCCTGTGTGTATATTTTTTAATTTTAATCTTTACCAGAGGATATACTTTTACTAATTTGCAAGCAAGAGAGAGAAACATTGATCGGGTCGCTTCCCATACTTGCCCCAAATGGGGATCAAACCTCTAACAATAGAGCCACCCCTCCAGGGTGATCTTTGTTCTCTTTAATGGCTGTGTAGTATTGGTTGTCCATTCTTTGCACAGTTCTGGTATACACAAATTTCAATTATACAGTTTAGTTAAATAACACCAGTACCTTAAAAACATGGTTCAAGCCAAGACCGGTTTGGCTCAGTGGATAGAGCGTTGGCCTGCGGACTGAAAGGTCCCGGGTTCGATTCCGGTCGGGGGCATGTACCTTGCTTGCGGGCACATTACCAGTGTGCGGGGAGTGCAGGAGGCGGCTGATCGATGTTTCTCTCTCATTGATGTTTCTGACTTTCTATCCCTCTCCCTTTCTCTCTGTGAAAAATCAATAAAATATATTTTTAAAAAAAAAACATGGTTCAAATTTCAGTTGCCATAGTATATTATATGAGTAATCACATACAGCACAAACTTTCTTGCTAGCTCTTTAGTCCACCACAGGTCACTTGCAAATAATAGATTCTCATTGTCATCAGTGAGTAATCACCTCCCTTTTTATAAAGTGTGTCAGTGATTGGTCATTGCACATGTTATTCAATTATTCTGAGTACGCATTGTGTTGTCTCCTGACATTTTAAAAAAATGGATATATAGCCACCTGACATTTTAAAAAAATGGATAATGGAAAAGGAATTGGCCAACAAAGATAAAAGTGTAGCATATAAATGAAAAATGGTAACACAAAAATGAAGTTCAATTCAGACATATGGGGAGTTATAGAAGAAATAGCTGGCCCTGGGAATGCTGCCCCTGCTATCATTAGATAGATTTAGATGTGCAGCCAGAGGAACTTAGTGAAGGTGACCTTATTGGTATAAATAAGGAAAGTGGCTTTGACAAAAAGGAGGATGTCCCAGAGTTGGTGTTACTGGCAAAAACCTGCCACGTTAAAGGGCCTCAGTGATATTTTATGACATTCAAAGCTCAAAAAGTAAAATGTTAACTGATGAAATGAAGCTGATGTAAACTTTGAGAGGAGTATAACAATTTACCAAGACAGAGAAAAGGTGCCATTTCCACACTGTAAGTTACACAACAAGAAGATGAGCATTGTTCAAACTACTTTTAAGTTTTTTACAAAGAAATAAAACACTAATTCTTTTTTTTAAAACATGGTTTTATTGATTTTTTTTTTTTAAGAGAGAGGGATAAAGAGATAGAAGCATTGATCAGCTGCCTCTTACATACCCCCTGCAATGGATCAAGCCTGCAACCCAGGCATGTGCCCTAACCGGGAATAACCACTGAGCCCCTCTGGCCAGACAAACATTAATTAATTCTTAATGTTTCTAGTTATAGTATACTAGCCCAACCGTTGTGTCTCAGTGGTTATAGTATACTAGCCCAACCATTGTGTCTCATGGTTAAGCATTGACCTATGAATCAGGAAATCATGGTTCAATTCCAGATCTGGCCACATGCCTGAGTTGTGGACTTGATCCCCAGTAGGGAGGGCATGAGGAAGCAGCCAATCAGTGATTCTCATCATTGATGTTTCTGTCTTCCTCTCTCCCTTCCTCTCTGATATCAAAAATATATTTTAAATAAATAATAGTATACTAAATAAATATTAGCTTGACTATTTTTTTCATATCCTTACATATTTAGAACTGACAGTAGGAAATAGCCAAAAATTGTAAAGCTCACAAAATAATCATCTTTTTTTAATATTGATTATTAAGATGTGTTGATAAACTATAGAGAATGGGGGATATTTCAGAAGATTATAGACAAGCAAATATCTTAATTTACAAGTCTTTTTTTTTAAATTCTTTATTGTTGAAAGTTTTGCATATATCTCTTTTTTTCCCATTGACTTCCTGCCTGCTCCTGCCCCGCCCCCCAGCAAATGCCCCAGGCTCTCTATTGTCTCTGTGTCCATTGGTCATGCTCAGATGCATGGATACAAGTCCTTTGGTTGATCTCTTAACCCATACCACTACATTCCCCTGCCTTCCCTCTAAGGCAATGATTCTCAACATTTCTAATGCCGCGACCCTTTAATACAGTTCCTCATGTTTTGGTGACCCCCAACCATAAAATTATTTTCATTGCTATTTCATAACTGTAATTTTGCTACTATTATGAATCATAATGTAAATATCTGTGTTTTCCAATGGACTTAGGCGAACCGCTGCTGTAGAGCCTAAGACCATCGGAAAGCACAGATATTTACATTATGATTCATTAACAGTAGCAAAATTACAGTTATGAAGTAGCAATGAATCTAATTTTATGGTTGGGGGTCACCACAACATGAGGAACTGTATTAAAGGGTCGCGGCATTAGAAAGGTTGAGAACCACTGTTCTAAGGTTTGACGATCTGTTCGATGCTTCTGTGACTCTAACTCTATTTTTGTTCATCAGTTTATGTTGTTCATTATATTCTACAAATGTGATCATGTGATATTTATCTTTCTCCAACTGCTTATTTCACTTAGCATAATGCTCTCCATGCTGTTGCAAATGGTAAGAGATCGTCCTTTTTTACAGCAGCGTAGTATTCCATTGTTTAGATGTACCTCAGTTTTCTAATCCACTCATCTGCAGATGGGCACTTAGGCTGTTTCCAAATCTTAGCTATTGTGAATTGTGCTGCTATGAACATAGGGGTGCATGTATTCTTTCTGATTGGTGTTTCTGAGTTCTTGGGCTATATTTCTATCAGTGGGATTATTAGATTAAATGGGAGTTCCATTCTCAACTTTTTGAGGAAACTCTATACTATTCTCCACAGTGGCTGCACCAGCCTGCATTCCCACCAGCAGTGCACAAGGGTTCCTTTTTCTCCACATCCTTGCAAGTACTTGTCATGTGTTGATTTGTTGATGATTGCCATTCTGACAGGTGTGAGATGGTACCGCATTGTCGTTTTGATTTGCATCCCTCAGATGATTAGTGACTTTGAGCATGTTTTCATATGCCTCTTGGCCTTATGTGCATCCATTTTTGAAAAGTGTCTATTTAGATCCTTTGCCCATTTTTTGATTGGATTGTTTATTTTCTTTTTGTTAAGTTGTATGAGTTCCCTATAAACTTTGGATATTAAACCCTTATCAAATGTAACATTGGCAAATATGTTCTCCCATGCATTGGGCTTTCTTGTTTTGTTGATGGTTTCTTTTGCAGTACAGAAGCTCTTTATTTTGATACAGTCCCATTTGTTTATTTTCTTCTTAGTTTCCATTGTCTAGGAGATGTATCAGTAAAGATATGGCTATGACATAAGTCTGCTATTTTGCTAACTATGGGATTTCCAAATCTTTTAACTGTTTATATGCCTTTAGTTAACTTTCATACAGTGCCTGTGTAATAAAAGAATTGGTTTTTTTTGCCGCCTTCTCTAAGAAGTAAACTTTGAGAGTATAGATGATGTTTCAGAGCTTGTATTAGCCATAGACTCAAGCACATTGCTTGAGATCTAGTAGGTACTCAGCAATTGCTTATCAATTTGTTCATTAAGAATTCATTTTAAGAATGAATTAAGCCCTAGCCAGTTTGGCTCAGTAAATAGAGTGCTGGCCTGCGGACTCAAGGGTCTCAGGTTCAATTCTGGTCAAGGGCATGTACCTTGTTTGCAAGCACATCCCCAGTAGGGGGTGTGCAGGAGGCAGCTGATCAATGTTTCTGTCTCATTGATGTTTCTAACTCTCTCTCCTTTTCCCTTCCTCTCTGTAAAAAAAAAATCAATTAAATATATTTTTTAAAAAAGAATGAATTAATATTACATCATAAAAACTGCTATGTTTTTGTTTGTTTTTTCCTTCTTGTGTTTAGATCACTCAGTCTTTGGTGTTTCTGCTGATGGCTACACTTTTCAGTGCATTGACTGGTTTACCATGGAGTCTTTATAATACTTTTGTGATAGAAGAAAAACATGGTTTCAATCAACAGGTATAATAGAAAATGCAAGTGTTCTCCCTTAAATGTGAAGACCTTTTGTGCTCATAATTTACTGCTGTAGAGCATGAAATAGTTGAGAAAAAAGGGAACTGCATGTGGCAAAGATAGCAGTTTGAAGTCTTGCCATAAACTCTTCTAGCACTAATGTCTAGTGCTTTTCAGCTGACATTTAAATGAGTTTTTTTAAACTTTAGAATGCAAGACATTTAGTTATTGTCTTGGGTTATCTAGTGTCATATAATATAGTCTCACTGCCTTTTAATTTACTTTCATAATGTGTCCTTTATATTCATTAACTAGTTATTTAATAGCAGTTTCTCAGTTTCTTGTGATGTTTTCCTTTTTCAGACTTTGGGGTTCTTCATGAAAGATGCAATCAAAAAATTTATTGTGACTCAGTGCATTTTATTGCCTGTGTCTTCGCTTCTCCTTTACATTATTAAAATTGGGGGTGACTATTTTTTTATTTACGCCTGGCTGTTCACATTAGTTGTTTCACTGGTGAGTAAAATCTTTGTTTCATGTTTTTTTACAAAGTTCATTGGTGGGATAATTATGATATGGTCTTCATTAGCATGTAAACAGTTTTTAAGAAACAGATAAAATATACATAAGTGCTCATAAATTCCCCTATTGGTTTCTGCTTTTGGTTATAAAAATAGGAGAATTGACTCTGACAGATTTTCTTCTCCTTATGTTGACTTTTACAGATCTTAGAAGCTAGTTGTTACTTTTAATGATCCAGTTGTCAGGCAATTTTGGGCTATGCATTTATGAGTTACCACGAGAATGGATGACACACTTTGGTAATTTAATGACTCTTGGACTGAGCTCCATTGCCTAAAAGTCATGGCTGTTTTGAAGAGAATAGATTGAAGAGAGACAAGAAGAAGAAAGCATAAATGTACCTGGTTTTTCTTTGCTTTCTTCCTCTGCTTTTTCCTTCCTCCTTTTTCCCTTTTCCCTCTTTCTCTTCTCCCTTCTCTATTCCTTCCTCCTTCCTTTTCCCCTTCTTCCGACTTTCCCTTGTGCTTTTCTCCCACTTATGCTCTCCTCTCTTCCTTCTCCCTCCCTTTTTCCCTCATCCCCCTTCATTTTCCCTTACTCACATCTTTTCCTTTTCTCCTTTCCACATTCTAAACTGTTTCACAACACAAACACTAAACACAATGAAAATTATCTGTTGACAGCTCCTAGAAAATATCATCTGTCATCTCTTAACTCCATCAATGAGCAGCCTTATTTTAGTCTGAATTTCCATGATGCTCATTGCTTCACTTCCCACTGATGGGCTCAAGATTAGAAAATGGGCACTAATTGGATTTACAAATATCTGTTGTATGGCAAATGAAGAGAGAGGAAATGCTTCCAAAATACTTAAAGAAGTGCTGTTTAACCAAGTGTACAGTTGTGAACTGCAGGTAATTAATTTTAGCAGACCAAATAACAGATAGCACACAGTCAGGTGCTAGTAATTCTTTTTAGCAAAGACTTCAGATCTGTCATGATTATTTTAAAAGGCAGCATTCCAACTTGACCTGGTTGGCTCAGTGGATAGAGCGTCAGCCTGCGGACTCAGGGGTCCCAGGTTCGATTCTGGTCAAGGGCATGTACCTTGGTTGTGGGCACATCCCAAGTAGGGGGTGTGCAGGAGGCAGCTGATTGATTTTTCTCTCTCATCGATGTTTCTAACTCTCCCTTTCCCTTTCTCTCTGTAAAAAAATAATAAATAAATAAATAAATAAAAGGCAGCATTCCAACTTCTTATGGGTTTATGAAATCCCCAAGATAGTTTTGAATGGACCATTTGACTTTTTGGTTATTATCACTTTGAGACTATTCATTTTTATTTAATTCATCAAACTGATTGAGTTGAGCACTACTATTTAGTATGGTTTGGAATGAGAATACCAAAACAAATAGATAAGGTCCCTGCTGTCAGGGTTAGGGTCACATAATTGTTTCAATGTAATTGAATCTGTATAATGAGTAGTTCTTTTTAAGAAAATATTCATAGGTTGTTCTGACATTTACTTTTCAGGTGCTTGTCACAATCTATGCTGATTATATTGCCCCTTTATTTGACAAATTCACACCTCTACCTGAGGGAAAGCTTAAACAAGAAATTGAAATAATGGCAAAGAGTATTGACTTTCCTTTGACTAAGGTGTATGTTGTTGAAGGTAAGACTACTGGGGGTAAGAAGATTTTATTTGACTGGTTTGTTTTATTTGAGTACTTTATTCTTAAAACTTTAAGAAATGAACAAATCAGTTTGTTTAAAATTTTGTTATCTAAAGGTTAGAATTTTACATTTTGACGTTTTAGGATTTGTCTGAGCTGTATTTGGTTGGCTTTACAGTATTGTTTTTAATTTTGGGCTAAGGCCTTTATCATTCCCTTTAATAGCATGCATATTAGACTGACTTATGGACTTCTGTTACCTGCCTGGCATCTAGTAATTAAGTAGGACTCTTATATAGTCAAATTTCATTTAGCACTAGTTTTAGGCTTTCAACAAAACTTCCAGTTTTCTGGAAGACTCTTGATTGTAAAAACCTGCAAATTACCAAAAACTGTCCTACCATTGAGTAGAGGTAAGCTATCTAGGAGCTTACGTAAGACTACTGAAGTCTCAAAGAAGCTTACAGAGATTTCAGTTACAACTGTTGTGTGGTACCATGACTTTCAGAATCTTTAAATTAAAATCCATGTAAATAAACGAGACTGGTTTTGCCTCTGCTACTTACCAGCTGTGGAATCTTGGACAGATCACTTCACCACTTTAGCTTTCAGTTTTGCTTCCTCTAAACCATGGTTTGGCAAACATTTTCTGTAATGCCATAGATAATAAACTATTTTAGGCTTTGCAGGCCGTATGTTCTTTGTTGAAGCTATTCAATCATGCCATTATAATGCAAAACAGCATAGGTTATATATAAATATGAGCATGGCTGTGTTCTATAAAACTTTATGTATAAAAACAAGTAGCAGATTGGATTGAGCCTGCAAGCCATAGTTTGTCCATCCATCATTTAAACTAAAAAATCACAATGAGAAGCAGTTATATTGGATGAATGAGTAGAAACTGAGAATTATGTCATTTCAGGGCCAGGTGAGAACAGAGGTGGTCACATCTGGAAAGAATGAATTAACAGCAATTAGGAGAGTATAGACATCTCAGATATTTGGTAGTTTTTGAGGTTATACAGGTCAACTAAAGGTACAATTGGAACATACCGTGGGGAAATGGTAGGAGAATAAGCCGATTCATATTACTTCTTTAGCCTCTGAGAATCACTACTCTTAATTAATATTAAACTAGTAGCACATTAATCAATACAGTAGGACAGTTTTTTGGGGTTTTTATTGAAGAAGCAACCTAAGTTGCTAATTACTTAAATTATAATCAGATAACATGAAATCACAGCTGATGTCCGACAGTAGAGGTAACTTAGATATGTGATATATGATTTTAGATGAAATAGTCAGGCAAGGCTTTATGTAGCATTATATTATAAGCTGAGAGCTTATAGAAAATCAAGATTTGAGTAGGTGGAAGGGTAGAATTTCAGAGGGTAGCCTGGGGAATTAATAGTCTTGGTTGAGTCCTCGCTCTATCACAGTTACCTGTGTGACTATGGGCAACTTAACTTCTCTAAACAGATGTTTAGTCATTGGTATGGTTTTATTGTTATTAATAATATAGTTGTTAATAACAGTCCTCAAAATATTTTGAATGAGTGAATGTTGTTATTAATAATAACAACACATTATAGATTTATAAATTAATAGGAATCTTGTAGTGAGAAGCCAAGATTCCTGCTCTCTGAAAATACCAGATAGCAAGTGCTATGCAGTATGATGTGATGAAGAATGACTGAGTAGATACTTTAGTGGGTCATCAGGCAAGACCTCACTGAGCAAATGAATTTAAGCTGGGACCCGAAGAAACAAACCACGCATGCTGAAATCAATAGAAAGACCTTTCAGAGCTTTGAATCATTAAGACACAGAAAAAAGTCCAATGTGGCTGCCACATAGCAGGAGTGTTAGGACATGAAATCTGAGACAGGCAAGAGTCAGACCATGAAGGCCTTTGTAAATCAGGGGAAGGTTTTATTTTAACTTCAGAGGGGAAAGCCATTAAAAGTTTTAGACAGGAAAGTGACATGGCCTGGTTTTTATTCTTAAAATATCTTGGTTTGCTATGGAGAATAGATTGTAGGGATGGCAAGAGTAGAAGCAGGGGAGCTGTTAGGAGATTGTAATCCAGGTAGGAGAGAGTGGTAGCTTAGACTAGGGCAGTAGTGATTGATGGAGAGAAGTGGATGCACTGGGGATGTGTTTTAGAGGTAGAGTTGATAGACTTTGCTAATAGATTATATGGAAAAGATTAAGGGGGAAGAGGAGACATCAAGGATAACAACCGAGATTTTTAGCCTGAGCAATTGGATAAATGATAGTTTACTGAGATTGGAAAAACTGCGGTACAGCAGGTTTATGAGAAATTAGGTTGGATGTGCTGTATATTGAGATATCTATTAAACACTGAATTAGAATTCTGCAGGCAGTAGTTAGTGGCAAACAGGTAGTAGAAACCAACTGGCTAATGTAAGCAGAAAAAAATTGCTTATTGAAACACTACTTGATAGCTTATCACAAGGAAAGTAAGTTTACCAAGCTTGGAAGGTAGGTTGTTTCATAGGGAGATGGGGAACTTGGAATTTCACTGCAGAACCAGTCTGGGAGGACACTGCTGTTGCCTCCTTCTGTTAAATTCAGCAGTTTGCACCCCTAGTATCCCTGCCACTAGCTCCTACAAAATTAGTTCCTCACTGTCCTGTTTCTAGTGCAACTATCCAGAGTCTCCAATGGGTGCATTTGATTGACTGAGCCGGGTCACAGGGCTAGCTGTCAGGAATGCTGGGGACACAAATATCTGTCTTGTATTTTTTAAATGAGAAGCAGTCTCACAAGACTTAAATGATTTGAATTCCCTTAACTTTGAACAGAGATTTCAGTCCTGGGCAGGGAAGAAACCACACATCCTATCTAATAAAGAGGGATATGCTAATTGACTGCCCTGTCCTCAAAAATGGTGGTGCCCACAGCCAATAAGGAGGGAATATGCTAATTGATTGGCATGCCCTCAACAATGGCAGAGCTCACAGCTGTAAGATGGCAGTACCCAGTCCCCTCCGCCCCACCGAGGCCTTGCCGAACACCTGCCTCTGGAGTGCCCAAGTTCTCTCAGTCCTCCAGCCTGCCAGGGCCAGCCTTAGGTGCAGGCAAGCCACTGATGGCAGCTACCCAGCCGCCCAGGGCCACCGAGGCTGCACTGCCGGCAGTAGCAGCAGCAGAGGTGTGATGGGGGCATCGCCTTCACCTGATTGCCAGGTCACATCCCGTCCCTGAGGGTTCCCAGACTGTGAGGGGGCAGCCAGGCTGAGGGACCTCTCCCCACGTCCAGTGCATGAATTTTCATGCTCCGGGCCTCTACTAAGAATATAAGCAACAAATATGCACTATAGACATCCATGGGGAGATGTAGAGAAAGCATATAGTCAGCTGGATGTATGAGTTTGGCATTCTAGGGAACGGTCAGGGCCAGGAATATTGATATGGAAGTATCTGGCATGTTGGTGGTATTTAATGCCATGGATGAGGTCATTTAGAGAAGAGAGTGAGACTCAGGTTAAAGTCAGCAGGAGAGGAAGAGCCAGCATCAATCAGAGGAGAGACCATTAAGATAGGAAGGAAAAGAGAAATGCTGTGTGTTTTTTTAAATAGGAAAAGAATGTTTCAAGGAGGGAGTGATCAACTACAAATGCTGTTGAGAGGTTAAGATCATAAACAAAAATGGCAATGCCTTACATTTGCATAGAACATTTTGATTTTTCGAGTTCTCAAATACATTGCTTCACACCTCAAGTGGCATCATTAATCCATTTAGTAAACACACACTATTGAATCAATACAAAAAGCTTATGGTCTAATGTAGGGACTCTTAAACTTTAATGAGTACTGTATAAGAATTCCCTGGAGAGGTTGTTAAAAGATACATTGCTGGCCTCCATTCCCAGAGGTCTGACCTCATAGGTATTTCTAGTATTTACTTTCTAACAAGCACCTGGCTGATTTTAGTGGAGTGGTTCCTTGGGCCATACTTTGAGACACTTGGACCAGTGGGAGATATTAAGATGTCAATTTTATTTTATTTATATGCCTATAATCTGCCTGCTTCTATAAATAACTTCAGGCAGCATCTAAGAAATCTTTTTAAATTAATTAAAAACAACAGAAGACAGAAATGAAAAGTATAAGACCTCAGACTGACACACGGCTTTCCAGATCCTGAGGTCTGAAGGACTGACAAAATTGGACCACATACTTGGCAATTAAACAAAAACTGAAAAATAAGTAAATGCCACTATTTATCAGTGCCTATTATATTCTTAAACATACTACCAAGCATACTGCTATGCATACATAGCAGTATTAGACATTAGAAATATGAGTAGATAAAAACTCACATTTCTGTCCAGCTGGAATGGCTCAGTGGTTCAACACCGTCCCATGAACCAGGAGGTCACTGATTTGATTCCCGCTCAGGGCACATGCTACGGTGGCAGGCTCAGTCCCAGTAGGAGGTGTATAAGAAGCAGCCAATCAGTGATTCTCTCTCATCATTGATGTTCCGATCTCTCCCTCTCTCTTCCTCTCTGAAATCAATAAAAAAATATTTTTTAAATTCACATATCTGTAAGAGATCTCAAATTCTCAAGAGAAACAAATATTTTATAATTACTTTTTTAAAGTATGTAAATAATAATAGTTTATATGGATCAGGCAGTATACTAATTGATTTACTTAGAATTTCTCATGTAATCCTTAACCTAATCCAATGGCTTGCATCATAAACAGGAAAATAAAGCTTAAAGAAATTTAAGAAAGTTTATTACTCCACAGATAATACATGGCAGATCCAAGATTTGAACCCAAAGTCTGCTCATAACCACTAAATTAACTGCAATTATAGAAAATTTAGAAAATAAAAATACATAAATAAAAATCAATCATAGTTTGTTCAGCTGCTGTTAGCCATTGTTAAAAATTTAAGTATTTTTTCCAGTCTTTTAAAAAATAGCTTTAGCCGAGACCGGTTTGGCTCAGTGGATAGAGCGTCGGCCTGCAGACTGAAAGGTCCCGGGTTCAATTCCTGTCGGGGGCATATACCTTGCTTGCGGGCACATCTCCAGTGTGGGGTGTGCAGGAGGCGGCTGATCGATGTCTCTCTCATCGATGTTTCTGACTTTCTATCCCTCTCCCTTCCTCTCTGTGAAAAATCAATAAAATATATATTTTTTTAAAAATAGCTTTAATTATTTTCTGAATATAGAAATGTGTATACTTACAAGCCTTGGGAAAGAAAGAAAAGAGCGGAACAAAAATCCATAGTTCTAGAAGCCAGTGATAAACATTGCAGTGTGTTTTGTTTGTTTTTTTAACACTTCAGTATTTTGATATATTTCTTAATAGGCTTTTGTTTATGCTTTTCTATTTACATTTTTTTTCATGATAATGGAATCTTATGTGCATAAAGTTTTAATCCTCATATATTGGTAAACTTTTTCCTATCTTATTAACGTTCTTCAAAAGTATAATTTTGCCATCTCATAGCTTTACTATAATTTAATCATTTCGCTGATGCTGAATATTT
This sequence comes from Lasiurus cinereus, assembly GCA_011751065.1. Classification (NCBI taxonomy): domain Eukaryota; kingdom Metazoa; phylum Chordata; class Mammalia; order Chiroptera; family Vespertilionidae; genus Lasiurus; species Lasiurus cinereus. The sequence continues at coordinate 9,692,756 of JAAGEH010000030.1, forward strand.
AGGTTTTCCTTATTTACTTATTGCTCTACAGCCCCGATGAGCATACATCTCTGTTAGCAAGACTACAGGTAAACAGACACTCTCCACTGTTGGTGGTGATTTATGTTGATACAGTTTCTTCATTAAACCATTTGGAAATGTTAATGTCCTTTCCAGTAATTCAATTTCTAGGAGTCTCTGCAAAGGACCCCAGACTTTTTAATTATTTTCCGTGCTTTGAACTGTCTTTTCCTTAGGATCTAAACGCTCTTCCCACAGCAATGCTTATTTTTATGGCTTCTTCAAGAACAAGCGCATAGTTTTGTTTGACACTCTACTAGAAGAGTATTCTGTACTAAACAAAGACATCCGGGAGGAGTCTGGCATGGAACCCCGCAATGATGGAGAAGGGGACAGTGAAGAAATAAAAGCTAAAGTTAAAGTGAGTTCTTCTTTTCCTAAGAGACTCTGGTTTAGTTTTTATAAACAGTTTCTGTGACAACTCTAGGTAACATCCACTTCTATGTAAGTGTTGAATTCAGAGAGACTATCAAATACAAACACCATAGCCCCTTTATAATTCTGGTATTTGGGAGAGATTCTCACTATTACACAACCTAACTACTTTGCAAGCTTTTGCAGAATGTACACATTAAAATTAGAAGCATAACAGTAAAATTCTTAAAAACAGGGAGCTTTATCTTTATTCCTGATATGTTTATGATCAAGAAATCCCACAGGCAAAATAAAGAGGTGATAAACTTCTTATTTTTAGTTTCATTGAGACAATAATTATAGGTTCTGGCAACAAAGAGACTTGGATTTGAATCTTGGTTCTGTCATTTAGTAGCTGTGTGTTCTTGGGTACATTATGTGATTTGGTCAGTGTTCTTTTGTTTATTTAACAAATATTTATGAAATGTATACTCTGCTGAGATACTTTGTTTGGCACTTGGAATACAAACTTAAAGAGGCAAACCCTTGCTCTCAAGGAACTTATACAATCACAGTACAACATACTAATTGCCACAGTAAAGCTATGTATACTGGATGCAGTGATAACATAAGAAAAGGCATTTCTTAAATCTGACCTGAGAGTCTGAGAAAGTTTTTTCTGAGTCCTTTCCTGGATGAGGTCAGCTGATGCTGACTAACAAAGTCTAAAGTGCTAAGACTAATGGGGAGTGGGAGTGGTGGTTGGAGACAAGGATAAGAAACGACCCAAATGTAATCAGAAGTAGTCACCAGTATTTGTAGATGTGATGTTCTGTTGGCTTTGATACCATTCAGAGATGATTTGAATCTGTGTAATGCTGGGCAAGTATGTTAAGCTTTCTAAATTGTTGGTTATGAGTGGTTTTTTTTTTAATATATATATTTTTATTTATTTCAGAGAGGGTGGGAAAGGGAGAGAGAGAGAGAAACATCAATGATGAGAGAGAATCACTGATCAGCTGCCTCCTGCACACCCCATACTGGGGATCAAACCCGCAACCCAGGCACATGCCCTGACCGGGAATTGAACCGTACCGTAGCCTCCTGGTTCATACATAGGTTGACGCTCAACCACTGAGCCATGCCAGCTGGGCAAATTGTTGGTTTCTTAACTAAAAGATGATACTACTGGAGTTTCTCACTTCAGCACTGTTGATATTTGGGCCAGATAATTTTTTGTTGTGGGAGGCTGTCTTGTGCATCATAGGATGTTAAGCAGAATCCCTGGCCTCTCCCCACTAGATGCAAGCATCAGCACCACTACCACTGCCTTGCCACCCCAACAGGTGTGACTACCAAAAATGCCTCTAGACATTGCCTGATATCCGTGGGGGTGTGGGCTTGCAGGGGAAGATCACTCTGAATAGAGATACTGGGATAAAGATGCCTACCTTTTAGGTCATGAAGATTAAATGAAATATACAGGGTGGATCAAAGGTATGTTTATAGTTGTGAGTATGCAAAACACAGAATTTCTTCTTGTATTGTTTATTAATTATTGTGTTACTCTCTGTACAAACAACTATAAACCTACTTTTGTCCTACCTTATATTTGAAATAACTTGTAGTTCATTTTTTAAGTGTGGTTATCCCACTTGTTAGGATTTTGGAATAAAGACCACTTTAGTTTGACCAAGGGTCATAGGATTTTTAGCCAGGGAGAGATCTTAAGGTCATCTTGTAGATAGGAAAACTGGAGTCCAGAAAGGGTAACCCAGTGACAACACTGAGGAGTCATACAAATTCAGCAAAGCAGCCAACTAAGATATCCACATACAGGGTGGATTACATTATAGCCAAACCTAGATATAAATAGTGATTCACTAACTTTAAGCAATGTAATGAAATTAGATCTTTAGTATCTATGAGAACAGTACTCTTTGGCTTAAAGTTTTAAAAAGATTGGTTAGTCCTTTGATACATGTTGAATGGAATTTTAATTATTTTTTGGCTTCTTGAAGAGCCTGCTTTATTTCATTGATAACTATGGTTATTCTAAGACTGATGATTGAATGGATTCTCGTGGAATGAGATGAAAACGTAGGCCAGGACTAGTTTTTAAAATACTCCTTCCTGAAGACATCAAGTGGTTATTTCCAGTGACCTGAAAAGTTTAGATATACTCTGAAAAGTTTATAGAGTATAGAGGCCAAATCTTGTTTTAGGAAGATTAAAATTTGGTGGCAGCATATAGGAGAGAGCAAAGACTGGAGGCAAGAAGGCTTCTTGAGGTCTGTTGCATCAAGATAAGCATGAGACAGTGAGGGCCTGTACTAGAGTGAAAGGTCAGAATAAGTGGGAGAATAACAATAAAAGATTAATTTAAAGTACTTGGTGATTGCTATTATATGGAGTGAAGGAGAAGGTCAAAGATGAACTCAATATTCATTAACTGTATTGCTTTCTAGTGTATGTCCCACTAGTGAGGTGATTTTAAGTAGTAAACATTGTGAGTTTGACATTATTAACATTGTGAGTTTGAATAGCTATATTTATTACTATACTAGAGGCCCGATGCATGAAATTCATGCAAGGGGTTGGCTCTCACAGCCCTGGCTGCCTTGGCCCTCACAGCCCCAGCTTCATCCAGAGAATCGTCCGAACAGTCGTCTGCTGTTTGGTCTAATTAGCATATTAGCTCTTTGTTATCTTATATAATAAAAGACTAATATGCAAATTGACTGAACGGCTGATTGACTGCTTGCTGTAACACAAACTGACGGCCAGGGGGCAGATGCTCAACACAGGATCTCCCACAGAGGGAGCACTGCTCAGCCAGAAGCCCAGCTCACAGCTGGCAAGCACAGCCATGGTAGCGGGAGTCTTTTCCACTTCCATGGCAGAGCTAAAGATGTCCAACTGCTGGTTTAGGCCCGCTCCCCACAAAGCTGTCAGTCAAACATCCCCCAAGGGCTCCTGGACTGCAAGAGGGGGCAGGCTGGGCTGAGGACCCCTTCCCCCAAAGTGCACGAACTTTGTGCACTGGTCCTCTAATATAGGATATTAGGAAAAAGAAAACTAGCATATTATGATTTCATGAATATTGTCATTTAGGATAAGGCTCAGTTTTAAAAAGTGAGTTGGGTTAGCCCAGCCAGTGTGGCTCAGTGTTGGGCATCAATCTATGAACCAGGAGATTACAGTTCGATGTCCAGTCAAGGGCACATGCCCAGGTTACGGGATCCCAGTGTGGGGCATGTGGGAGGTAGCTGATCAATGATTCTCTCTTGTTGATGTTTCTATCTCTCCTTCTCTCTTCCTCTCTGAAATCAATAAAAAAATATATATATTTTTTAGCCAAAACTAGTTTGGCTCAGTGGATAGAGCATCAGCCTGCATACTGAAAGGTCCCAGGTTTGATTCCGGTCAAGGGCATATATCTTGGTTGCGGCCACATCCCCAGTAGGGGGCATGCAGGAGGCAGCTGATTGATGTCTCTCTCTCATCGATATTTCTAACTCTCTATCCCTTTCCCTTCCTCTCTGTAAAAAATCAATAAAATATATTTTAAAAAATCTTTACAAAATATTTTTTTAAGAAATGAATTGGGCCGAGACCAGTTTGGCTCAGTGGATGGAGCGTCGGCTTGCAGACTGAAGGGTCCTAGGTTCGAGTCCGGTTGGGGGCATGTGCCTTGCTTGTGGGCACATCTCCACTGTGGGGCGTGCAGGAGGCAGCTGATCGATGTCTCTCTCTCATCGATGTTTCTGACTTTCTATCTCTCTCCCTTCCTCTCTGTAAAAAATCAATGAAATATATTTTTAAAAAAAGAAAGAAAGAAATGAATTGGTTTAAAGAAAGACATTAAGTAATACATAAAGAGTACACAGATATGGCCAAAGTTTATAAAACAGTGGTATATTCAGCACCTAGTATTAGCACCTATGGAGCACCTAGTATGTACAGTACTAGTGAGATACAAAGGTAATTTTAAGTCTGGATGATGTAGAGAAAATGAATTGTTTCATTTTTAACAAGTTTAAGGAAGAACACTCAAGTTACCTGAAATCCCTCCTCTTAGAGATAACTGCTGTGGACATTTTGAATGTCTATATTGGCTATTATTAACATTTTAAAAGCTGTCCAGGAAACTTACTCTCTGGAATTTTACCCTTCAGGAGACAAATAGAACACATAATTGGAATAGCCTATGTCAAAAGTAGTTTAAATAAAAGGATAATTAAAACTATATAAAATTATACAGAAAAGCTGTCCTTTTATAGAAGAAAACAAGTATTTCCCCTGCACATGGTAGGGTTAGGTGAAAGTCTTTCTAACTGATAAGAATGATAGAAATGGTACAGTCTCCTCAGATGTGGGTTTGGATTTTACCCATTGCTTATTAGCAAGATATCTTAAGTAAGACATTTTTATTTTATTTTATTTATTTGTTTTAATATAGAGTAAGGGAGAGGGAGAGAAAAAGAGATAGAAATGTCAATGATGAGAGAATCATTGATCGACTGTCTTCTGCATGCCCCACATTGGGAATCAGCCTACAAACCAGGTATATGCCCTGGAACTGAACCATGACCTTCTGGTTCATAGGTCAGTACTCAACCACTGAGTCATGTTGGCCAGGCTTAAGCAAGACATTTAATTTCTCAGCTTCCTTTCCTCATCTCTAAACTGAAGATAATACTTTCCATCCTGCCCAGCTTGGTGCTGTGAAGAGCAAATGAATCAGTGTATGGATTTTATAAAAAAGAAAGTATCATAGATAAGGAAAGATGTGTGGTATTTTTGTTGTTGTTGTTGTTGTACTTTTATATAAAACTAGAGGCCTGGTGCACAAAATTTATGCACTTGGGGTGGGGGGTCCCTCAGCCTGGCCTGCACCCTCTTGCAGTACGGGAGCCCTAGAGGGATGTCCGAATGATGGCTTAGGCCTACTAAGCCATCATTCGGACATGCTTAGCATTGCCACAGAAGAGGCTCCCACCACTGCCGCTGTACTCGCCAGCTGTGAGCCCGGCTTCTGGCTGAGCGGCACTCCCTCTGTGGGAGCACACTGACCACCAGGGGGCAGCTCCTATGTTGAGTGTCTGCCCCTGGTGATCAGTATGCATCATAGTGACAGGTCATTCCACCCTTCAGTCATTTGCATATTTCCCTTTTATTATATAGGATACACTGTAGATGAGGCCCCTTAGAACCATAAGAAATGCAAAAAATTCACTGTTAACTCATTATCGAATTGCCCCCACTTAAAATCAAATTTGCCCCCTGTGAGGCATGTGCTGCACCTTGGGAATCACTGGGCTTGACACTTTTTCTCTCTGAGTTTCATTTCTGAATACATACGCATATACCATGGGAATTGTAATATCTTCTCCACCTACCTCGCTGGTTTGTCATGAGGAGGTTCTGAGCTAATAAACCTAGAAATGTTTCATCAAGTAAGTGATGTCTAAACGGGAAGAGATTGTTATTTTTAAGCCCATGGGTACTCTCACAGGTAGCAGGTGCTAATTAGGGAGGAGGGCATGATTGTTTCCTGGGACTGTAGCTATTGAAGCTTTGCAGAGGGTTCCACAAGGCCTTGAAGGGGCGGGCTCTGTAGCGGTGGTCATCCCTAGAGGCACGCTAGAGTGGCAGCGAGGCCGAAGGGGGAGAAACTATCAACCCTCCCCGCTTAGCACCATTCTTTAAATTGTATGTGACGTTTCACAGCTGTGTGTTCTCCAGAGTGGGGCTCCAATCTCCTGGAGTGGGGCAGGGATGGGGTCAGGGTGGGACCAGGCAGGCTAGGAGGGCGGGTTTAGCCTCGGCTCCTAGCGAGGTTCAATGTGCTTCTGCTGTAGAGATGGCGCCGCTGCTGTCAGGGGGGATGAGTCTGACCCTGAGGGGCCGTTTGGGACTGCCTCCACCTGGGTCTGGAGTTGTAGGGAGGAGGGTGTGCCCGGGCCCTGGCAGCGGCGGGCCTGGGTGCATCGGGGGCACTGATGAGCTATTTTTGTGGGCACCCCTGGGTACAGGGGCTAGGATAGGATATCCATGCAGGGGAGTTGGAAGAGGTACCTGTGGCCACTTCCTCTTCCTTCTTTGCAGTTCAGGCTCCTGTCAGGCACTCTCCTCAGACACCCCCCCCCACGGGAATTTGGCTCTGGGTGCCCCACCCTTCTGTGGCTCCCTGCCACCCCCAACCACTCAGGTCTCCCCGGCCGCTCACCTGTCGGGAGGCTGCCGGGGTGCCCTGCTGCGGGCAGCACAGTCCTGGGGAAGGTGTGGGGGTGTGGGGAGCAGCTCCAGTAAAGTTTAGTAAATCCCAGGTCTGAGTCCAGATTTGGCTAGGAGGCTACGGGGGAGTCTGCCTGGGCTGGACTAAATCCCATGAGACCCAAGTCCCGCCCCACAGCCCTGCCCACCCTGCTGAATGATTGTGACATGATGGCATCCTGGATAATTTGCATATTCCTCTATTATTAGTATAGATTAGTGTGGAAAAGTAAGAAAATCCAGTTCTGCCTAAAAATCTACTACAAACAAGTAATTCTTCTTTTTCTGGAAAATGATCCTTGTTTAATCTCTTTCATTTCGTATCTTTGAATGTGACCCCACTGCAGTTTGAATAATTTCTAAATCTAGATATCAAACCAAAGACATGAACCTATGCTATCTAGTTGAGAACTGGTGAAAACAGAAGCCTGAAGACTGTGTTAATTTATATAAAATGAGACCAATGATACCTGCCTTATAGAAGTAGAAATGAATGAATTGCATGTAAAATACCTATTATTCACTGTCTGGTATATAACCCAATAATGAGTGGGAACTAGTATCATCATTATTAAAAACAGCCATATTTTTGCTTATTATTAAAGTAATAGAAAAGTTAGAAACCATCAATAACAATGCTGTAAATATCTTTGTATGTAAATCTTCAGTTGCACCTCCTAATTTTCCCCTTTAGAATAGATGTCTGTTAATTGGTGCATTCATTCAATGCTCCCTTTCAATGGCCACCCTGAAGATAGAAATATGCATGTGTTTCAGCCATTTAAAGAACTAGGTTATTTATCTCATTCTTTTCTTTCTCTACCAAATGCACTCTGGTCTATATTCTAATATTTAAAAGGAAATGATATAATAAATGTAAATATTATCCTGCAAATACCTTTAATTTATCCCTTTTTCTCATGCATCTACCCCGCTTTGCTTTAAGTGGTCACTTTTCCTTAAAAATGAGGAATTGATAAAGGAGGGGGAAAGTAATAGACTATATAAATTCCAATAAATCTGGCTGCCTATGTTCCCATTGCGTTTTTCTAAATTGTATAAAGCAAAATCAAGTCCACGCTCATCTGTGGGGTTTTTTTGTTTTTGTTTTTCTCTACTTTACCCTTTAAGTAGCTGGAATTTATTTCAAAACCTTTAACCTTTACTTTCTAGGATATATGTTTTCTAATTGTTTATTGTAGGATACTATAATCAATCAAGCTTGTTTATTAGTTTGTTCAGATCTTTACATCATTATTAATATTTTATTTGCTTGATGTTTCAAAGATTGAGAGAGGTATGCTAACATCCTCTGTTATGATAGGTTTGTCAAGTTTTATTTACAAATCTGACAATTTTGAAAAAATATACCTGAGGAAATTGTATCATATATATATATATATATATATATATATATATATATATATGTATGTATATAAAAGGCTGATATGCATAGTGTCCTCTTGGTAGTTCGACCAGGAGACCAGGAGTTCAAATGCTTGCTATGACTTGTGCGGACCACCAAGGGACAGCGCAAAATGAAGGAAGGCCCTGGCTGGCAGCCAGAAGACCCCGATCGGCCCTGATGGTCAGTCATGCCTAGGGACCCTTCCCGTGCATGAATTTCGTGTACTGGACCTCTAATTAGATAGATAAAAGTTTAGAATTAATGTATCCTCCTGTTAAATTGAACCTTTATCATTCTGTTGTGACCTTCTTTAATAAAGCTTTAAGTTGATTTTGTCTGATATTAATATAGCTCCCAGCTTTTTTTTAGCATTGTCATATAACCATTTCACTTTTCAAGAAAATTGAGATAAAATTTATCATTTGAACCATTTTAAAGTGTACATTCAGTATTTTTTTAGTATATTTGTGTTGTACAACGGTCACCACTATTTAATTCATCCTTTTACTTTTAACCGTATCATCCTTATGTTTTAGATATCTTGTGCATATTCTGTATATAGATTTTGTTGTTATGGCTGACAGCCACCACCTTTTTTATTGACAAGCTGAGTGAACCCCCAGTTGAAAAATCTTCTTCTTTTGCCCTATCCAGAGAACAAACTGTCAGGCGTCTGCCAGGATGAGAGAGGAGCAGTTGCCTTTTGGTGTGGAGCTGGAGAAGGAATCTGGAGCTTTAACTCTTTCTTGAACAGCTCTCATTCAATTCTTATTTTAGTTACCACCCTCTCTCTCCTAGTTTCAGAAGTATTTGGTGCTGTTAATTCCCAAACCATTTGAAGACTGCTATAAATGAGGCTGATTCTCTTTTCTCCATCTGTTTTCCTGCTTCCAAAATGTTGCTTTGTCACCTCTACTGTTTTCCCCATCCTTCTGGGTTTATATCTATATGTTTTATTTATATAAATATAGATACTAGAGGCCCAGTGCACAAATTTGTGCATGGGTGGGATCCCTCAGCCTGATTGGCAATCAGGGGAGCTGGCTGGCTGGGGGAAGGGACTGTGAGAGGTTGGCTGGCTGGCTGCAGAGAGGGACTGTGAGAGTTTGGCCAGCCATGGGAGATTGGCTGTGGGAACTCACTGATCACCAGGGGGCAGCTCCTGTGTTGCGCGTCTTCCCCTGGTGGTCAGCACACATCATAGCAACTGGTTGTTCAGTCATTCCATCACTTAGGCTTTTATATAGATAGATATCGTGATTATCGTTTTATTGGGGATTTTGGGGAGAAAATTAGATGTGATGTACTTTCTGCCATTTTAACTTCGAATTCTCAGTTTTTTAAATGGCAACTCCTGGTGTGTTTTTGGAGGTCATAAGTGATATGTTCTTATTTATAGATAACTTAGAAGATAGGAAAGATATAAAATAGTTAAACATCACTAATTCTACCATGTAGAAGAAACTTGTTAACATTTTTATGTATCTCCAATCTGTTTTCTAGATTCATATATTTTTACATAAACATTTACTATATATATAAAATTATATATATAATTGATTTCAGAGAGGAAGGGGGAGAAAAAGATATCAATGATGAGCAAAAATGATTGATTGGCTGCCTCCTGTACACCCCCAACTAAGGATCAAGCTTGTAACCTGAGCATGTGTCCTGACCAGGAATCAGACTGTGACCTCCTGGTTCATAGGTCGATGCTCAACCACTGAGCCATGCCTGCCGGGCTCACATTTTTTCATAATTAGAATCATATAGTGTTTTTAGTATTGCTTCCTGCTTCCTTCACCTAATTAAATTATTCCACGTCGGAATATAATCTTTGAAAACATCACTAATGGATCTATAACATAACTATTATTTTACACTATTCATCATGAGCAGTTTCCCATGTCACAACCTAATTTTTAAAAACAAAATTTCTGTGCATGCTTCGGCAGCACATATACTAAAATTGGAACAATACAGAGAAAATTAACATGGGCCCTGCACAAAGATAACACGTAAAATTCATGAAGCATTTCATATTTTAAAATTTTTTAATGGGTTTAAAATATTGCTGTCATATGACACTGTCTGATTTATTTATCTAATCTATTGGTAAAGATTACATTTTTTCCTAATCTAAATTAGGCTGTAAACTTCAGGAAATCAGCATAAGTCTGTCTTGTTCATGATTCTCTCAATGCTTAAACCAGTATCTAATATAAGTGGTTTAAAGAATGTTCTGTTAAGTAAATGAACAGCTTTGCACAAAAGTCAGATTGCTTCCTTAAGTTAAAATCAAAGATAAGCTCTTACTGGTGTAAAAGTTATAAACTTTTTGAAGGTTCTTGATAATTTATTTTCAATTTGTTCTTTGATTCAGAATAAGAAACAAGGATGCAATAATGAGGAGGTACTTGCTGTACTAGGCCATGAACTGGGGCATTGGAAGTTGGGACACACAGTCAAAAATATCATTATTAGCCAGGTAAGTTTGGAATGACAACTCTCTTTTCATGGCATGGTAGTCAGATTTGAAGTATGGCAGGTATGAGAGATCATATAAGAGAGAGGTTAGACAGACTCTATAGCCTGGCCACCTGGCTTCACGTCAAGACTCCCTGACTCACTACCTGTGTGACTTCAGGTAGTTTCCTGAACCTGTCTGCCACCATTCCATTTTTGATTGCTAACACCTCAAAGGACTAATACAAGAATGAGATGAGTTAATATATGTTAAGAGTTATAGTAGTACCTGAAAATTGGTAAGTACTATAAAATATGGTTATCACGATCGTCGTCACTACCTCCTGAGTCACTAAACTGTGGGAGCTGTAAGATCAAAAGGAGCCCAAATAGGTTAGACATTAAAATGCTTTTATAAAAACATTTTTTTTCTCATTAAAAGTCAGTATACATCTATTGATAAGAAATTGGAAAATGTAGTGAATATAAAGAAGAAAGTAGCAGCTCCTGTAACATACCTCCTTTGGGTATTAATATCTTTAAAGCCACAGAGTGACCACACATTTGCAGACTCTGGCTGAAATAGCACTGCATCTTGTTGACTAAAGCTGAGCATTTATGGGCTTAACTGAATCTTAAAGTAGAACTTTGTACCTTTCTAAAAACTGCCTGGTTCTGGATGATGAATTATATGGGAAGATTTAAGAATCCTGTAGGTACTTTCCTGTTGCCTTAATATCTATAGGTATAAAAATGAATTCCTTGGCTTGAAGCTGTTGAATGGATACACATCAATGAGTAAGACTTTAAATAAATCCAAATTCAGCCTAATAAGGAAAATCTCTGCCCTTTTCATGAAAATAGGGTTCCAATGGAATCAGTTTACCTCCTCATATGAGGTTGTGGTCTGGTCCCTAAGGTGTGGCACTGGGGCTGGGGTTGATGGCCTCCCCTGAGATTGGGCATCTAGCAGGAGTCAGTGGGGAGATGTCTTATGTTGTTGTCTAGTGCACTGACTCCATCCCTATCGCCTGGACTGTTTTGTTCATGAGTCCCTCAACCAAGTTCTTGAGTGACAAAGCAGACACCTTCTCCACCTGATCATTGAGAGCCTCTTGTGGGACTCTTGGTGAACATTCACCTTAGACCACAGAATTAACACAATCAGTACTAATTTTGGGAGATTTCCCACATCTCTTTTTTCCAAATCTTGTTAGCCATTCTCTAGTTCAGTGGTCAGCAAACCGCAGTTCTGTTGACTAATGAGTTTGCCGACCACTGCTCTAGTTTGTTCCAAAGCCCTAATCATCCAGCCAAACCATTAGTTGTCCACTGCTAGTGAATCAGTATATATAGCCTCAGCTTAGATCCTCTCTTCTTCTCTGCTTCCAGACTGCGTGAACGATGATATACACTGCTTAAAGTTCCTCATGGAGAGTATTTCCTTTTCTTTTTTCTTTCTTTTTTTAATCCTCACCCAAGGATATTTTTCCATTGATTTTTAAGGACAGTGGAAGAGAGAGAGAAAGACCGATAAGAAACATTGATGTGAAGGAAACACATCAATTAGTTGTCTCCTGCACGAGGCCTGACCAGGGCCAGGGCTGGGGAGGAGCATGCAACCAAGGTACATGTCCTTGACCAGAATTGAACCCGGGACCCTTTGGTCTGCAGTCCGACACTCTATCCACTGAGCCAAACTGGCTGGACACACTAACACCATTCTTAAATTCACACTATGATGTCTTATTGTATTTTTTTTTAAATATATTTTATTGATTTTTCACAGAGAGGAAGGGAAAGGGATAGAAAGCCAGAAACATCGATGAGAGAGAGACATCGATCAGCTGCCTCCTGCACCCCCTCTACTGGGGATGTGCCCGCAACCAATGTATATGCCCTTGACCGGAATCGAACCTGGGACCTTTCAGTCTCCAGGCCGATGCTTTATCCACTGAGCCAAACCGGTTTCGGCTTATTGTATTTTTTGGTACTGCAGTGAAATTGGCTTAGTAATAACTTAGAAATTTTGTGTCCTTTCTAGATGAATTCTTTCCTGTGTTTCTTCTTGTTTGCTGTATTAATTGGTCGAAAGGAGCTTTTTGCTGCATTTGGTTTTTTTGACAGCCAACCCACTCTAATTGGACTATTGATCATCTTCCAGTTTATTTTTTCACCTTACAATGAGGTAATGTATAATCTTTAAAATTATCTTACATATACCCTTGCCTGTTTCAAATCTAGAACCCCTAGGGTAGTAAAAAAAAACAACACATAAAAACTATAGTTTTTAACAAGGAAATGAAACAAAGTCTTTTTTAGTCCCTTGATTTTATGGCCAGTATAAAAAAGTAGCAGAAAACCCAAGCCCAAATAAACAAAAGCTTGCATATGACTAAGGGAGAAAAGTAGAGAATTAGACTTTAGTAGTATAAACCTTGATGTAACTTATATTGCAGAGTCTTGGTGAATGAATGCTATGCCTTAGACCACATATTCACCAATGTTTGGGTGAAAATCCATGTGTGACAGGATAGAACAAATAATAATTGAGGGTATATGGCTAGATAAGGAAGGCTGTATGATTGTGTTCTCTAACCACCTACTTCAAAACAGCCTTAGGGCCCCACTGCACACCTTCAAAATCAGATAATCCTATGTAATAAAAATGTAGTATGCAAATTGTCCCTTCAGTCGGGGTTGTCTGGGAGTTTGACAGGACGGCGGCAGGCAAAGTGAAGCTTAAGAACCACTGGTCTGTGATTGCTCAGTAGTGGGACTCCATATATATTAGACAAAGATTACTGAGACTATTAATAAATCTGATGATACAACAAGTCATATTTGATAAGGCTTCCAAATTAAACCAAGAAGTAACATTGGGGATCTTGATATGTCTCCATTCAGAAGAATTCTTTCTTGGGACAAGTGTAGATTTAAGGTTTTAAGATTAACTTAATGAATCCTATTTTGCCATAAAAAAGAGGAGCAGGGTAAGTAAGGTACCAAAAAAGGAAGAGAGGAACAGATCATATTTATATAGCATTGTCTACATAAACAGATTTTCCAGAGAACTGAGATTGTAAGTTTTTTGGGAAGTATTTATAAAATGCCTTACACAGTTTATTACTGTATAAAGAGGTTACAGACTGCCTTGTGATGGCATTGTCATTGCTGTCTTCCATCCCAATTCTGTAGTGCCTTAAGACACTGAACTATGTGTACGAATGAACCCAGACCACGCTGCCTTTTCAGCAGTTGTGCTATTTATTTATTTACTTACTTACCTAATTTTCTTGTCTTCTCTCACAGTCAAGCTGATAATCCTTGGTGCTATCAATGTGACTTTCCTTTATGGTCACTATCCCTTCTAATGTTCTTTAACCTGCCATAGACTGGGAAATCAGATAATCATTCCCATTAAGTAAGAGTTACTATATATAAACTTCAGACAAAATTCAGTTTTTAGGTTTGAACTTATCTTAGAAGGCATAAGGAACTGAGTAGAAAGGTCCTCTTGTAAGTAGTGTTAGTAATTATCCTTTGTGATATTTACTAACGGGGGGTTTTGTTTTGTTAGTTTCCTTAAATTGAATAGTTGAATTCACTTCAAAATATCCTATCTAATAAATATGGAATATGCAAATTGACCATAACTCCATGACATGCTGAGCCACAGCCAATAAGGAGGGAATATGCAAATTGATATGACAAGGCTAGAGGCAGAAGGCAGCTCCTGACAGAGCGAAGGTGGTGCTGGCAGCTAAGGGAAGGAAGGCCTATTCTTGGCACAAATCTTCGTGCGTCAGGCCTCTAGTGTCTAAATAAATATGTCAGGTAGTAAAATAATTTTAAGCCGTTAATTGAAAAAGATACCAACTTTTTTTTTTTAATCCTCACCAGAGGACATTTTTTCCATTGATTTTTTAAAAATATATTTTATTGATTTTTTTACAGAGAGGAAGGGAGAGGGATAGAAAGTCAGAAACATCGATGAGAGAGAAACATCGATCAGCCGCTTCCTGCACGCCCCCTACTGGAGTTGTGCCTGCAAGCAAGGTACATGCCCCCAACCGGAATCGAACCTGGGACTTTTCAGTCCGCAGGCCGACGCTCTATCCACTGAGCCAAACCGGTCTCGGCAATTTTTTCCATTGGTTTTTAAAAAGAGGAAAAGACAGAGAGAAATATCGATATGAGAGAAACACATCGATTGTGTGCCCCCTGACCAGGGCCTGGGCCCGAGATCGAACTTGCAACCGAGTTGCATGCCCTTGGCCAGAATCAAACCCGGGACTCTCTAGTCCGCAGGCTGACGATCTATTTACTGAGACAAATTGGCTAGGACAAAGATAACCCAGTTTTAAAACCTTGGAGAGCCCATAAGATTTATTTCAAAAAGACTAGATATTTAAACAAAAAATCTTATGTGTAATGTCAGTGTTTAAGAGGTCATGATAGCCCTGGCTGATTTGGCTCAGTGGATAGAGAATCAGCCTGCGTACTGAAGGATCCTGGGTTCGATTCTGGTCAAGGGCACATGCCTTGGTTGTGGACTCGATCCCCAATAGGGGACTTGCAGGAGGCAGCTGATCCATGATTCTCTTTCATCACGGATATCTCTCTCTCACCCTCTTCCTTCCTCTCTGAAATCAATAAAAATGTATTTAAAAAAAGAAAGTGGTCGTGATAGGAAAGAGACAATTGCCCAATTAAAAAGAGCTTGGAAACCTATGTAAGAGTAGATAGGTGCAGATTAGTAACTGCTTATGTCTTTATGTGTTATAGTGAGATAAATGTGTTACACACTCTGTCCCGAAGAGTTTATTAAAGATTTGGAGAAAAACTTCAGGTAGAATTCAGTTTTTAGATTTTGAACATATCTTAGAATGTGTAAGTAACCCCCAGACTTTACTTTGAAACTTAACATTTGCTAGTAGCAGTAAGAGGACAAACGAGAGACATTTTAGGCTTTTTGTTTGTTTTAATGCTGAAGTATTTTAAGATAAGAAATACCTTAAATATCGTGTTATTTAACCTACAATATTTCAGTATACAAATACAGTTGGTATCTCGAGATACGAGTTTAATTCGTTCCGTAACCTTGAGGCGTGGGAAACTATGAGACACTCGAGTCGAGGTAAACTGGTGGGGCGTGTGCAGCCGGCCGATCCGCGCGATTACTCGTATCTCAACTGTTATTCGTATTTCAAAGCAAAAATAGCTCGCTCGACGACTCGTATCTCAAAAATCTCGTATGTTAGGGCACTCGTATCTCGAGGTACCACTGTAAATTATTTTTCCCTCAGAAATTTATATTTTCAAATGAAATTTGTGCCTGTCATAGCTGTCACCTGTGGAGAGTGGATATTCTAACAATACTTCCATAGCTCAGAACATTTTCAAAAATTCCATTTTGAGATTGTTATTAGAAGCTGTAGCATATTTTTTAGAATATTCTCAGTAAACACTGTCTTTATCCTTTAAAAGTAGATGTGATCAAGAATACTTTTTTAGAGAGAAAAAAAGAGTCTGAATGTAAATGATTATGCCTTCACTCTGTCTCTGAGGAAGGTAGTGTGTAGGGCTTTGGAATCACTGAGAATTTCAGCACTACCACCTTCTAGCTGTGTGACCTCAAGTAAGTTACCAACCTCTCTAAGCTTCACTTTCCTCATCTGTAAAACAGAAGAAAATTGTTGGGGAATATGTAAAATGCCCGGCAAATAGCAGATTCTTAAAAATTAAAAAATTTTGTAAAGGTCATTTGGATATATATCTGTTTCCATTCTGTTTGCTTGGGGTGGGGAGGAAACCTCAATATATAATACTTCCCTCATCCTAGGTTCCCTAAGTACTTGTGATCTTTCTTGGGCTTGATGTTTCTCCTATCTTGAGCAGAACTTCCTCTACAGTCTTAGCTCTTGAAACCTTCAGTGACAACAAAGAAGTGTGCAGTGGTTAAAAGGCTTTTATTTATTTTTTCAGGTTCTTTCTTTTTGCCTAACAGTGCTGAGCCGCAGATTTGAGTTTCAAGCTGATGCATTTGCCAAGAAACTTGGAAAGGCTAAAGACTTATATTCTGCTTTAATCAAACTAAACAAAGATAACTTGGGATTCCCGGTTTCTGACTGGCTCTTTTCCATGTGGCATTATTCCCACCCTCCACTAATAGAGAGACTGCAAGCTTTGAAAAATTCTAAACAAGACTGAGTTGCCCAGCTTCTGCAACTGACGGCATTTCTAATTTTTCTGTCCTGACAGCATGTTCCGGCTCTTGATGTTTTTAAACTTTTCTTTTTAAAGAAAACTATTAAGTACAGAAAAGTCCAGATTTAAATATATGTAATCCCATTTCAAAAATTATTTTAATAATCCATTTCTCAATGAAAACACTGGATGAAGTTTTAAGGCTTGTACTTTATCTTTAACATTGAATTTACCATCAACTTGTAGAAAAAAATTTTAGTGAATTTTTAGAGAGAGAGCAAGAAACCCTCATTTGCACATTCATTGGTTGATTCCTGTATGTGCTCTGACTGGGGATCAAACCTGCAACCTTGGCGTATGGGGATGATGCTCTAACCAACTGAGCTACCTGGCCAAGGGCATCAACTTGCAAATTTTTTGAGCCATGTAAGGTGTTTGGGGGCATATACTTAAAGAGGACACACCACCCCTGAGTCCTATTGGTATTACAGAAACTGCTTTCGAGCACTGTGATCATACCCAAGTTGAGACTTATTTTTACTTTAATGTTGTTACGATTTAATCTGGCCAATCAGTGTTTTAAATGAGGAAGAAAGATAATAATTGGTAAGGCTGATGTTGTTTAAATGAAAGTAGTTAGAAATATGCCCTATAATTCTACCAAATTTCTCTGTTCCCTCTCTTGCTACACATTGATCAAGAATTTCCAGTAGTGCTTTGAAGTTAGAAATTATGTGTAGAATGCTTCAAATCATTGGGTTTTAGTTTTGTTTTTAAGAAATTCTTAGTCTTTATTTTTCCTTCCACCTGGTGAGTATGATCAGATCCATTAGCAGTAAACTAGTATTTTTTAGAACATTCAGCTTTTTCATCACTCATACGCTTTTATTCAATAGGTGGTATATTCTTTCACTTGGCAGAAATTGCCATATTGAACAGATTTTGCTATTTTTAAAATGACAGAATGTGGGAAGAAGAGAAATAATATTTTAAGAGACATAAGGGTGAAAATGCTGATTCTCTTATGATATTATAGGAAAAATATAGTTTTCTATCTCTTTCAAGGACAGAAGAGTTTTGGTTTTTATTTTTATAATTTTTATTAGTAAGTTGTAAGTGCTATTTAATCGAGCCTGGTTCCATTTTTTAAAATTACACTCTTGATATGCAGATAATTTTTCCTTTTTAAAACAAATGTCACAAAAAGATTTCTCTTTAAGTATAAAAAGCTGCATGTTTGACTGCTTCAAATCTTGGTACACTTCCTGTATGAGAACTTTGTGGCTAAACTACAACCCATGGGTAATGTTTATCTTCTGGGCATTTATTCCAAAGTGGGATCAACTGTGCACCCTTGGTATCTGGCCAGAAAGTCTTTTGCTCAGTTCACAACTGAGTGATGTCTAGTTTAGTACAGATTATTTATTTCCCTAAGGCTAAAGAGGAGCAGTCCTATGGTTTTATCCAGCTTTGTCGTGGACCCATGCTGTGTTAGCTGCCTTTCCTCCCTTCTGTGCCTTTAAACACAAATTTTAGTTCTGCACAAGTGAAACATTAAAAATTGCCAATTACAGATTGATGTACTTTGTCTTTGATTTGACAAAATGTGTGCGTCATTTGTCACCTAGCTATGTTTATTACCTAGAGAACTGAGTTGCTAGTATACGAAGAATAATCGAAGAAGCAACACTGATGCTGAGTGATGTTGACACATCACCATGCCTCACTCGCGCAGGCCTCTTCAGAGTCTACCTCCTGCTGCACTGGTGTGTCAGAGCCTTACAAGTTTTTACTGGTGTGTTCTCAAAAGCATCATTCGGAATCATCCCTTCTCCACTTTCATGGCTTCCAGTTGTCTTGAGCCTGTGTGGTCTGCTCCAGCTGCCTCTTTGGTCCTTCTATGTAGCAGTAGTTAGCTTAATTGTATATAATGAGTATGTAATTGTTTTCATCTAGTCACCTACAATGTATGGATGGCAGAGGCAAAGGGGTGGCCAGAGTATCCTGGTCACTTCCTAAGTTTTGCCCAATTAGGGGAAAGAGTAGGAAGGCCAACCACAGAGGGAAGGAGGTAGCAATTTGCATCACTTGGTGGGTATACAGGGGGCAGACTGAAGTAGAGCAAGGCCTCAGCAGGGTTCAGCTTTGAATTTAAGGCAGAGTCAGCTATGTGTATATACTGCCTTTGTCTTGGCCCTTTACTGACATCTACTAGTAAATTCTACGTCTGTTTAGGATGGGAGCAAAATCCCAGGGATTTACTGGTTTTAGTGGTTTTGGTCCCACCTTGCCCTTTACCCTCTATATACTCATTGCCACCCCCAATCCTTTATGTAGTATTTCCCTCCCTGAGGAAGCCTTCTTTCTTTGGTCTTTTTCATCATTCCTCTGGATTATTTCGTACATGTGTACTTAATGTAGCTGTGACTGTTTTGAGTGCTCTGTCATTAGCAGAAAGCTGAGTACCATTTGAGGGCCCTAAGTTCTATCCTAGGTGCTATACAAAGAAAATTACAGAGAACTCATATCCAAAAACTTCTGATTCAAGACCATAATGGGCCGAAACCAGTTTGGCTCAGTGGATAGAGCGTCAGCCTGCAGACTGAAGCGTCCTGGGTTCAATTCCGGTCAAGGGCATGTACTTGGTTGGCGGCACATCCCCATTGTGGAGCGTGCAGGAAGCGGCTGATCGATGTCTCTCTCTCATCGATGTTCTGAATCTATCCCTCTCCCTTCCTCTCTATAAAAAATCAATAAAATATATTTATAAAAAAAAAAAAAAGACCACAATGGTGTGAATGAGGAATTTGTGTGTCAGGCTAAGTACAGTTTGGTAGGAAGGCCGAAATGACCCATCGAGGCATGGTGTAGCCCTGTTCAGACAATACTACCCAGGATGGTTGCTAGGGAGGAGGATTTCCTAAACAATGTGTCAGAGAGGAAGGTATCCCCATGTGTTCTATATATGTATTTCTTTTGTTAATCTCACCTGAGGATATTCTTCCATTGGTTTTTAGAGAGAGGAAGGGAGAGAGAAAGAGAGGGAGAAAAACATTGATGTGAAAGAGACACATTGATTGGTTGCCTCCAACTGAGTTAACGTGCTCTTGACCAGAATCAAACCCAGGACCCTTCAGTCCCCAGGCTGATGCTCTTTCTACTGAGCCAAACCAGCTAAAAACCTGTGAAACCAGGACTCCCCTCCCCCCACCCCCAACCCCGCAAGCAGGATGAACCAGCATCTCAGATAGCCTCCACTTTTGGATCAGAACTCCCCTGTGGCTCTTTGAATGATGGTTGATAAACAGGGGTGTATAACTTAAGAGTAAGATCCAGGGCTGGAAAATTCAGCATACCATGTACTAGTGAGACTTTGAGCAAGAAAATCACTGAGCCATTTCTTCACCTGTTACTAGCGAACAACTATGGAGCCCCCACTCTGTACCAAGTTCTGCTCTAGATGCTGGGGAATACATTAATAAAGGAACAATAGAAAAATCCCACCTCATGGAATTAACATTCTAGTGGGGACAATCAAAATGTATAAAGTAGATATTAAATGGTGATACATGTAGAGAAACGAGGGCTTGAGGTGTTTGTATGTGATGGTGGTGGGATTGCAATTTTAAATAGGATGGTCATAAGACATCGCCGAGGGTAACGTTTGAACAAAGAACTGAGGAGTGAGTGGGCGACCTAAGCAGAGGGAACAGTGTAAAGACAATGGGAGCCAGCCTGGTGTGTTTGAGAAATACCAGATGACCAGCGTGGCTGGGACGGAGTGTGCTGGGAAGACAAAAGACAAAGAGTGGAGATGAAGCAGATTTTACAGGGGTTTATAGGCCGCTGTAGGAGCTCGGGGAGAGGAATGGGCTAGGAAGTGGAGTTCTTTGCCTCTGTTGGCCAGAGGAGGAAAAGAATGCTCCCATAGGTGGGGACTTCCGGCCAAGTTTAAGGTGACATGTACGAGGGCCCAGACTTCAGAAAATGCTCAGACCTCAGTCCTGAGTCCTGTGGCTCCAAAAGGGTCTGAGGCTGGCAGAGTTTTATTTGGGGGAACAAAAGCCCAAATCAATAATGGAGCAAAGGGATTGATTATTCCCTGAGTTTTGAAACCTTTCATCTTTGCATGGTTTAAAGACACCTGCCACACCTCTCCCTGCTCCTGCTGCTTGGAGCAGCCTTGCTGGCCTACAAAACAGGCTGGGAGCCCCCAAGGGTACAGCTCAGATCTCCCCTAGTCGTCCCCTTAGTGGAAATGGTGTGACTGTCACTTCTGCTCTCATCATCCAGGTCTAGGTTTTTCTCATGGGCCTGGGAACCCCTGGAAGGTAAGAACCAAGTCTTCTAATATTTTGCTGCCAGATCCTGTCCCAGGGCCAGCACACAGCAGGTGTGGAGACACAGAGGACCTCATGTGTGCCAGGCCCTGGCAAGACACCAGGTATGCTCTGTTGCAACCATTTCCAGCCTTTTTCATCTCATGGCACACATAAGCTTAATAAAATTCTGTGGCACGTCACAAATATTTTTTTGCCAATGTGACCAAAAATTGCATAATTTTTATTGATTTACAAAATAATAATAGTAATTACCTACTCTTTTTGCTCCAAAGTGACTTTAAAAAATCGGGGGGGACTATACTTGTATATAAGGATTTCTGGTGCCAAGAATTAACCAATCACATACAACCTTATCATGGGACGTGACCAATAAGATGCAACTCTACTATATCACGTATATTTATGTTTAAGACAGGGTCACACCAGGTAGCTGTTGTGTTGGCTGTTGTCATTTTTTAATTTGACAATCTAAAAGGAAAGAGGTAGTGCCCCTGAACTAAGTAGGTATTGCATGCTATAGAAATTCTTACAGCACCACCAGTTGAAAATTGTTGCTCTGCGGGGACAAATAACACCTGGCTGAGTCCTTGTCACAGCGGTACAAAGGCTGGGAAGGGATTTGCTCAAAATTACACAGCAGGTCACCGTCCTGCAGGTTCTTCCTTCAGGTGTCCCTCAGCATGGGGTGCCATCCTAATGCTCACAATTTGGGATGTGCCCAGATGAAGGTACCCCATCCCTTGCCCTCCCTTTTCGGTGTGGAGCCCCTGACCATCCTGCCCAGGTAATGGAGGCCCAGCCCCAATCCATAAGAAATTAAGCCCAACAACTCACATCCTATCCTGGTTTGTACCCAAGTGGTGGGCTTTTATTTACAGAAAGGCCTGTGTGGATCTAGGTGAGGGAGGATGGGAGAAGGTGATGCCAGAAAGAGAAAGGAGTAGGTGTTTAAATACTCAGGAGGGAGGCAGGAGGAATGGGATGGCTTAAGGATGGCCACCTCAGGTAGTCACCTATCGGCAGTCACCCAGTAAGCCCAGGGGGTAAAATGGGCCAGGAACCAGCAGAGACCTCAGTCCATCTGCCCCAGGGACAAGATGGTCAGGGGAGGATGGCACAGATTAAGGAGATACTTGTTTTGGTAACATCTGAATTATGCTCCAGAAAGGGAAGCCATCCCATCCTCTGGAGGTTGGACTCTAAGGACACTTGTCCATTGGCCTCACCTTTTCACGCAGATGCCCTCCCTTTCCTTTCCTCATGTTTTAGAATTTTCTTTTCTCAAGACTCCTTCCTGGATCCCAGAGAGAGGTCCTGGGAAAGCTAAGTTTCCTGGGCTGAGGGATGGGTTGCCTGTCTATCCAGAGGGGACCTATTTCCCCCAGGATGCCTGCTGGGCTCTGTCCTGGCCTGCTGCTCATGGGCCCTTGATGGATCCAGGCTCTGTGAGGCGTGCAGAGGCGTAGGCTGAGGCTCCAAGGCAGGCTGCAGGCTCACAGAACCCTGGCAGCCCTACAGGGCCCGGGAGGCCTGGTCGGCCTGCCTCCCCCGGGGCTCCTGGGGACCCTCGGTCTCCATCTTTGCCATTGATTGCCTGGCCAGGCCGGCCAGGGAGTCCTGTGAATAGGAGAAGGTCAAGACATCAGGGCTTGCTCCTGTCTTAGCTCTAGAACTGGTCATTTTTCAGATGGGAAAATGAAGCCAGGGACACCACATGAAGAAGGGGCTCTGCCCCAGACACATCGGTTGAGAGTCACATGTGCTTGTCCATTAATCCCAGCCCCCAAACAGTGACTCTTAGGAGTACATGCCCTTCCTTTCCCTCCACGAAGCAGATTTTGGTACAACCCACAAAGTCCTCAGCTGTCCAGTTCCCACCAGACCCCAACTGGAGGCTCCTGGGTGCTCCAACGGGGTGCAAGAGCTGGGGTACGGCACTGAGTTGGCTGAGCATGAGTCCTCCCCAGAAGAGACCCAGGTGTCTGTGGGTCACTAATCCCAGAGCTGAGGGATAGGACTGCTGCTGGGCAGGGTCAAGGTCTTACCTGGGATCCCTGGAGGCCCAGGCATCCCGGGGTGCCCACGTCCTATGTCTCCCCGGTCACCCTTCTCTCCTCGTTTTCCTGCAGAGAAAGATGGAGCCTTAATTTTTCAGAATTGGGAAATGTTTTTTCGCCTTTGGTTGCTATTTAACGTATATGTCACACACAGCAATTATTCCTGTTTTGTACTAGTTTACAATAAAGGAAAGTTGGAAATGACTGCAGAACTGGTTAAATAAAGGACATCCAAAGGATGGAAGACCATGGGGTAGGGCAGAAGTAGGTCTACAGTTATTCATATGGAAAATAATACAATAAATACTAATACGTACAAGAATAAACTCTGTTTCAGGTACTCACAACTGTAAACCTACTTTTGCCCAACGCTATATACAGCTGATAAAAGTTCATTATAGGATAGGATAGCTGACATTTACTATGTGCCAAGCACTGAACTAAAAGTTCTGTGTCTGAAAACTCTGAATGTAATCCTCAGAACAACAGACGCTAACTCTAAGGCATCTGTAAAACGGCAAGATTAACAAGTAACTTGTCCAAGAGCCACAACAGGCAAGTGGCAGAGTCTGGACACACACCCATTTTGGGATTCTTGAGCTTGTCTGCTTTACTGTTTGGTTAATCTGCTCCCCTACTTTCAGATACATGTAAAGATGTGTATGAGGTACCAATAGGTAAATTTAAAACAAAAAACAATCCCCCCCCCAAAAAAAAAAAACACAAATTATAAAATAGCGCATTTGTTTCTATCAATTTGCTACTGAGAAAGAAAAAAGAAAAGGAGGCTGAGCAATCAGCCTGCCGAACTGGGCCCACCTCGGCCGAATCCCAGCACCAGGCCCCACCCGCACCACAGCGCAGCACTCACCCTTGGGCCCCGTGTTGCCAATCTGACCCACGGCTCCCACGATGCCAGGAACGCCCCGAGGGCCAGGATGCCCATGAGGTCCCTGTTTGCCTGGGTAACCAGGAGGCCCAGGGGGTCCTGGAGGACCCATCATGCCGGCTGCACCCAGGGCTTCCCTCTTGGCACTCACAGCCACCTCTGCCAGTTGCTCTGGAGGGAGGGAGGGAAGGAGATGGATGCTGCTCAGAAATACAGGCAGGCACAGCGCCTGACAGCCCTGGCCGCTGGGTGTGCAGGCAGAAAAGGCGGTGTTTAACTTCCCCCTCCCCGGCCATTCATTCTGCTGAGGCCTCGTCAGGGCAGGAGTGTCTCGAGTTCCCAGGCCCTTGGAGGCAGAGCTG
This sequence comes from Lasiurus cinereus, assembly GCA_011751065.1. Taxonomy (NCBI): domain Eukaryota; kingdom Metazoa; phylum Chordata; class Mammalia; order Chiroptera; family Vespertilionidae; genus Lasiurus; species Lasiurus cinereus. The sequence continues at coordinate 9,717,184 of JAAGEH010000030.1, forward strand.
TTCTGGGCACCCAGGCCTTCCACACTGAGGCAAGGCCACAGAAAGGGGTGATGGCCTGACGGGGCTGTGTGGAGGGGTCGCTGGCTCCTCCCATCACCTTGCAACATCTTCAGCACCACGTCCACAATGTGCTGGTCACTGGCATCTCGGCCCTGAACACAGAAAGCCTTTCAGGAGGGCGGCCAGCGGCGTCTGCCCCCTGAGACCCCTCCTGCAGACGCCTCTCCTGCTGGCTGTTTCTCACCGGAAGTATTTTTAATATATTTTTTTTTTACAGAGAAGAAGGGAGAGGGATATAGAGTTAGAAATATCGATATGAGAGAGACATCGATCAGCCGCCTCCTGCACCCTCCCACTGGGGATGTGCCTGCAACCAAGGTACATGCCCTTGACCGGAATCAAACCTGGGACCCTTCAGTCCACAGGCCAATGTTCTATCCACTGAGCCAAGCCGGTCTCGGCCGGAAGTGTTTTTAGCATCTCACTGAAGCCGCTCCCGCTGCACCCACGCCCACCCTCCCTGACGTGGGGCTTGCAGCCAGCCTCTGGGACCCCAGCCTTTGGGGCTGAGCGGCATTGAGAGGTTTCCTCCCGGGAAGACGCCCCTGCCCGGCGCCCACTCACCGCCACGCCCTGTCGCCCGGGCAGCCCGGGCACGCCCCGGTTTCCAGCCAGTCCTCGAGGGCCCGGGGGGCCGGGGTAGCCTTGCACCCCGGGGGCGCCCGCATCCCCGCTGGGCCCGCGGTAGCCGGGTTCTCCTCGGACTCCTTGCTGCGGGGAGGGGAGGAGGTGCAGAGCCGGGGTGAGAGGGCACACGGCAGCCGAGGGGTGTGGGAGCGGGGGAGCAGGGTGCAGGGGGAGCAGGGTGCCGGGGGAGGAGGGTGCCGGGGGAGCAGGGTGCAGAGAGAGGGGAAGGTGGCCGAGGAGGAAGGCGGCGCCGCAGGCGCGGGACTCACCTGTCCCTTGGGCCCCGGCTCGCCAGACTCGCCCTAAAGCACACGGAAGCCCTGTCACCGGGTCGGGGGGCCGGGGTCCCCCCTGCTCTCCCGGCCGCCCCCACGCAGCCCGCTCACCTTCTCGCCTTTCTCTCCCGGGAGGCCGGCCACGCCGGGGTCGCCCTGCAAATGGGGAACCGGAGTCTGAGCTGAGGCTGAGACACCACCCCCGCCCCAACCTGCCCCGGACGTGGGGCGCCTCCCCAGCCCGGGGCGGGGACAGGGCGCTGGCACTCACCACTCCGCCGCGGGGCCCGGTCTTCCCGGGGGAGCCCTGTGAAAGCGGGGAGTCGGGGCTCGGTGGCTCTCCTCCCAGGGAGGGCTGGGCGCACGGGTCCCTTCACCCTGGCGCCCGCCACACCCTGCCTCTGCCGCCCCCCTCGCCCCTCCACTCCCTGGGGCCACGGGGAGTGGTTTTTCCGAGGACTGGGGAGCTCAGGAAGCATCTGAGCTCTGTCCTCCACCCCGCGTCTTAGGGCCCCTTTCCCGGGTCCCCCACCCCCGGGGGGCCATTAGGTACCTTGTCCCCCTTGATGCCTGGCAGGCCTTGCGGTCCTGGAATTCCCGGAGGCCCCTGCTCCCCCTTGGGGCCCTGAGAAGAGAAGCAGCCAGAGCAGTCCATCAAGTGAGGTGTCCAGACGTGCTCCCCACTGCCCACGGGAGCCGCCTCTCTCTCACCTGCCGTCCTTGAGGGCCTGGCTGCCCCACTGGCCCCCTCTCACCCTGGTCACCCTGAAAGAGACAGGGTCACACCCAGGCGGTCAGCGCTGGCAGCCTCCCCCGGCCAGACCCCAGACCAGACCCTGCATGGCCAGGGTGCCCTCCGCTCCTACTGCCACGGGCCTGGAAGCCCTTGGCCCCACTTCACAGACCAAGATACTGAGGCCCCAGGCAGGAAGCCTCACTCGGGACGGACAGGACTGCGCATGTGCTGGGCCAGGGAGAGGCCCCAGATCTGCATCCAGCAGAGCCAGCAGCTGCAAAGGCCCCCAGGGAGGGGGGGGGGCACTGTGCCAGGCACTTACCTTCTGCCCCATGATGCCCTGGGGACCGATTTCTCCTCGAGGCCCGGGCTCTCCCTGGGGGACGGAGAATTGGCGTTAAGCAGGCCAGGTGGACCCCTCCCTTTCTCACCTGGTCACAGCCAATTCGCTTCTTCAGGGAAGCTTTCCCTTACGCCCCTGATCTTTTCTTCTGGTCTCTGTACTTTTCCCTCACAGGACTCAACACAACTGTAATCATGTGTTCACTTATTTAATGCCTGTCTCTTCTGCTAACCGTAAGCTCTGTGTGAATAGGAGACAGTATCTCAGCATTTAGCACAATTGCAGGTATTTATTTGGTGAATGCTTACGGAATGAATAAATGGATGAATGAATGAATGAATGAATGGTTCTGGCCGCAGTCAGTGTGGTCATAAGAGGAGGTCTTAACACAGAACAGAACCTGTCTCCATCCCTACTGGGTGGTACAAAGAGGGGAGGGAGCTTCTGCAGGATAGTGGGTCAGTGGCAGGGCCCTGGCTGGCACCCAGGGCACCCCCATGCCAGGGGTCCACTCCATAGTCTCACCCAGACCCCAAAGCTGAGTGCAGGGTCCTCAGGCCTGGGGACAGGGGACAAAGTAAGAGCCTTGTGTCAAAGAAGGGGGCACTTACCTCCTTCCCAGGGGGACCAGAGAATCCAGGGAGGCCCTGCTGGCCTGGCTCACCCTGTGGGAAAACACAGTTTGAGGTCAGCCTGGGTGGCCCAGGCTGGGAGAAGCCCAGTGAACCCTAAACAGACTCTGGAACCCAATAAGTGTGGAAGGAAGAGGGTGTCCTTGGTCAGGTCCTCTGGACTCCACTGATTTCCCTGTTTGTCTCTCCTTTGGATTCAGAGCCAGGCCTGAGCTGAGGTGAGGTGTGGGGGAATGGCCGGGGGTGCCAGGAGGGAAGTGTTTAGGCCCCAGGGATTGGTGCACAGGCTGAGTCGCTGGGCCTGGGGTGAGGCCTGAGTCTGGCAGTCTCTAGGAAGGCCCTGGTCCCTTGCCCCTATGCTCCCTCCCTCAGACAAAGCCATTCTGCTGCCAGCTTGGGGTTACTTCACCTTGTCTCCGGGGCCTCCTTTGGTCCCGGGCTGGCCTGGCACACCCTGTAGAAAAAAGTTGAAATCAGAGCCCAGCTGGTGTGGCTTAGCGGTTGAACATCAACCCAGGAACCAAGAAGTTGCTGGTTCGATTTGGGCACATGCCCGGGTTTCAGGCTCAATCCCCAGGATGGGGCAGGCAGGAGGCAGCCAATCAATGAGTCTCTCTCATCATTGATGTTTCTATCTCTCCCTCTCCCTTCCTCTTTCTGAAATTAATATATATATATAAATATGTATATAATATATATAATATATATATATATACATATATATATAATGTATATATAATTTTTTTTTTAAGAAAAGCCAAGGTAGTGTTGAGAAGTGGTTGAGAGGCAGGAAGGGTAGCCTGGTCCGATTGTGTGGCTCTTGAAGGCTGAGATGAGCTGTGAGAGCAAGGATGGGAGCTCCCTGTTCCTGTTTCCCTGCCACTGAGTGTATCTTGGGTCCTCAACAACTCTTTCTTGGCTGACCCCGGAGTGACCTGGGAGGCACTGAGGGCCATGGAAGTGCTGTAGCAGGGAATGGTCAGATTCCATTAGCCATGGTGGAGGACTGGAAGAGCCAGAGAGAAGCCTGGAGCAATCGCCCAAACGGGGTGATGAGGTCCAGGCTGGGTGCGGACAAGGACGAGAGCAAGAGCCCGGGTGTGCAGCTTCGCCACCATAGGGACGTGAGCAACTGAGCTCTTGGTCTTTCTGAGGAGGAGAAACGCTTGTGGGGGGTGGCCGCCGTGGCTCCATCATACTCACCGCTGGGCCCTGGTGGCCTGGGTTCCCTGGCCGCCCCGCCTGGCCTGCACCGCCCTGGGAGAGAGACAGCCAGACACACAAATGAGAGCTCCACCCAGAAGGTCCACGCGGGCAGGGAAACCGAGGCCCGGGGGCAAGAAAGGATGTGTCGATGGCACACCTGAGGGTCTCAGGCCTCCAAGATCCCAGTGAGTGATGGGACTCAGGCCTAAGCTGGGAGGGGCCCTGACCCTGCCCCAATCCCAGCAGCAGTCCCCACTCCTACCTTCATGCCAGGTGTGCCTGGGGTCCCGTCCTTGCCGTCGATGCCTGGGGGACCCTGCTCAGGGGAGAGTTGAAGGGAGACTCACAATGGGGAGGTGCCTGGGGTCAGGCCACCCACCCCGTCGCTCTGTGACAGCTGCAGTGTGCAGGGAGGAAGTGGCCTGGTCATCGCGTGAAGCCCCATCAGTCAACTGGGGGAAGGGAATGGACCGGGGAATGGGACTTCGGGGATGGACCACACTCCTTCCCTGAATGGGTGACAAGTGTCCTAGCTTGCTGCAAGCTTCCCATGATCTCTCCTCCAGCATTCACAGCTGAAAACACAAAGGCCCAGAAAGGGGGCATTTCCTGAGGTGACAGAGCCAGTGGGCCAGCGACAAAGTTCAGGCTAGAGTCCCTGGGGGCTTGTTCTCCGGGGCTTGGGCAGAGTGGACTGGGGCCTGCCCTCTGTCTGGGTGGGCCTAGGCCACTTACAGCTGCTCCCTTTGGGCCTGTTATTCCCTGGGGTCCTCGAACACCTTGGCTTCCCTGCGAAGTAGACAGAGATGAGGTCACCTTAAGGATGCTGAAGTCTTACCTGGTAGTTCACAGAGGGGAACAGCGGAGAGCAGTGTGGCCTCTGTATCCCAGGGTCCCTGTGGCACAGGCCACACTGTGCAGGGGCCGGGGGAAGGGGCTGGGAGTGCCCTTTTGGCTCTGGAACCAGCAGGAGGCAGTGGAGGGTAATCCAAGCAGAAGGGGCTGGGTTGGGGGTAGGAAGGAGCCAGCACTCGCTGAGATGCACCGAGACTCTGGGCTCCACTGTGCAACACGACAACCAAATGCAATGTGTGGGCTTTGTTTGGGTCTTAACTTGAACAAGAACCCTGAAGAGACATTTTTGATATAATTGGGGAAAATTGAACATAGCTGGTTATTCGATGATGTTTAGGAACACTTGATCATTTTGCAGGCATGGTAATGATTCTGTGATTATGTGAGAGAAAGTGCTTATTTTTAAGATATATAAGTACTAGTATTTAGGGGTGAAATGACAGGACTTACTTGAAAATATCAGAGTGAAGCAATAACAAAGTGAAGGAAGGAAGGATGATGTGAATTTGGCAAAATGTTAATTTGAGGAGATAGGTTATATGGGGGTTCATTATATCATTCTCTACCTTTGCATATCTTTCAAAACTTGCATAATTAAAAACTAAAAAAGAACAGTTAGCTTTACTTTCTCTTCAATTTTTCTATAAACTCAAAACTGCTAAAAAGAAATAAAGTCTATTAATTTTTTTTAAAAGTTAAGTGAACTGGGATCTGGAACAAATGCCATTAGCCCCATGGCTGATTTGCTGGAATTCAGTTGTCTGGCCCCTGTGACCATTGGGCCAGTGTTATTCCCAGTGGGACCCAATCTCCTGGCTTCTCCCAGAATCTGAATTTGATTACAAAAGGGTGAGCTTCAGGGAGTGGGGGCTGGCAGAGCTGACTGGGCTCTGGGCACAAACACTCCTTCCCACACCAGAAACTTCCATGAAGACACCAAGAGTCACACACACATACCACACATACATGCGTGCGCGCATACACACACTCACACACACCCCACACCCCACACACACACATACACACACCACACACACATCACACACCACACACACACATCCGACACACACACACTGCACATACACCACACACACCACATACAACCCACACACACACATACACACACTACACACACACATACCACACACACACACCACGCACACCACACACACACATACACATACTACACACACACACACACACACACACACACACACCACACACACACACACACACACACACACACACACACACACCAGCCGCAGGTGGAGCTGCGCCCCGCCCAGTACTCCCAGGACAAGGGGAATGGAGGACTCACCACGTCGCCTTTCTCCCCAGCTCGGCCCGGTGGCCCTCGCGGACCTTCCTCGCCCTGGCAAGAGGGACAGACAGGAAGCCGAGTTAATGGCTCGACTGGAGCAGCACCCCTCATCCCCAGGCCCTGCAGACTGAGATGTGTGGGGAGGGACCAGGGCAGACTCACCGGAGACCCAGCGGAGCCAACAGAGCCCACCATGCCTTTGTACCCACGAGGACCCTGGGCGGAGGAAGGAGGTGCGGTCAGTCCTAGATCCCAGAGGCCAGAGGCTGTCCAGGCAGCTCTTGCAGGACACCCCCAGCTCACTCACCGTCTCTCCTTTGGGCCCCGCCATGCCCGGGTAGCCCCTGGCACCCTGAGGACCCTGTCGGGAGAGAAGAAGGACACGATGGCAGTTGCAAGGCCCGCTTCATGATACCCCCTCTGACCCAGCCCAGACTTCACAGGGTCCTCTGTGTCCTGTCTCATAGGGACGGAGGCTCAGAGCTAGGGAGACCTGCACCAGCATCACTCAAAGGGACAGTGCACAACCTGGGCCTCGGCCCAGTCCGCTGACCCCCAATTCCCAACAGTCAGCGTCAGCCTCCCTCTCCATGGGCACAGGTCAGAGGCGGAGCAGGGGAATGACTCCACCAAGGTCTCCTAGGACAAGGGGAGGAGGCCCCGGGGAAGTGCTCCTTACCGGTGGTCCAGGGATGCCTTGCTCTCCAGAAGCACCCACATCTCCTTTGGGACCCTGAGGGGCAGGATTGAGTGATCAGAGAGGCGGGCAGGTGGAGAGACACGTATCCAGGCAACCAAAGATAGCATCCCTTCCCAATCCCTCATGACAGACAGGTGGGAAAAGGAGGCCCAGGGACACACTGACCTAGAACATGGGCCTCCTGCTTCCAGCTCAAGACTCTGTCCCCAGAGACCACAGAGGAAGGAAAGGGGGCGGGGAGAGGAGGAAGAAGTAGGGTCCTCTCCACATTCCCTCCCATGGCCCTCTGCCCTCACACTTACCGGCTTCCCCAGGCGGCCGGGATCTCCCAGAACCCCACGTTTCCCAGGATGCCCCTGAAGGACAAGCGGCAGCTCAGTGTGAGGCCCCCACCTGACCACCGGCTCTGCCCGCCCCAGACCAGGTCCCAGGCTCACCTTCACTCCCTGCAGCCCCTGGGGGCCTTTCACTCCCGCCGGACAGTTGGTTGGACACTGCAGAGAAAATCCCGCAGGGCTCTGTGGTCCAGGCCTGCCTCCGGCCAGCTGGGCAGTGCTTCCTCATCTTGCCAACTCCCAAACCCTCCTCCCACCCCACCTGGCTGAGCCATTCAAGGCCCTCCTCAAATCCCCCTGTCCTGTCCCCAGACCCATCCTATCTCCACCGCTGCCCCGCTCCAGGTGACCGTGCTAGCCTTGTCCGCCCACCACCTCTCACCAGGAAGTCCGCGCTGCCTTCCAGACCCTGGATGGTTCCGGGGCGGCCCTGAGAGGAGATGTGTGAAATGAAACCTGACCCCGAACCTTCCTCTTCCCAGGCATGCTTCAAGTACCCTTCTCCCACCTCGGCTACACCTGCCTTGTGGGAGGTCTGAGGACACTTACCGGTTTCCCAGGGGGCCCCGGGGGCCCTGATGGTCCCTCTGGTCCAGGATCCCCCTGGAAGCAAGAGAGGCCCAAATCATAGCCCTGTCCAGCCTCCCCTCCAGGTCACCTCCTGCCATCTGGGCTCTTGGGGAGATCAAGGCCTGACTGGTGAGGGATGGCCCCAGCCCTTGGTCTCCCTGAAGGACCTACCACCGGGTGGGCTCACAGGAGGGGTTTCTGCCCCAGACTTGGAAGAGCTCCCTGGTGGCCAGAAGCAGGCCCAGGACTCCTGGAGAGACACCTCGCTTGCAAGCTTGGAGGCAGAGCACAGGAGGCAGAGTGAGTAGAGGGGTGGCTGGGGCTCACCTTGGGGCCTGTGATTCCAATCTCACCAGGGAGGCCAACAGGTCCAGGTGGTCCCTAGGAATAGAGAGATCACTGGCCAGGATGCCTCAGAAGGTTAGCCCATCCCAGGGGTAAGGTAAGGACAGGTGCCAGAGACTGACACGTGAGGGCTTTAAGGACCAGAGAATCCCACCGCCAGTGGACAGGCCCGGGGTGGGCTGGATCAGAGTTCTCTGGCAAGTCTGCCCATTCCTGACAGGAGAGCATGCCAGCCCCTGCCCATGACGGCCGGCCCCCTAGAAGTCCTTCTGTATCATCATTCCCTAGGAGTCTCGGGGGCCCTGCCCCCACCCTGAGGACTTACAGGAGGTCCAGCGAAGCCAGGTCCCTAGAACAGAAGGAAAGGAGATTGGACGGATGGCCCCTTCTTCAAATCCCCCCAATCCACACAGGGACATCGAAGCCTCTGCAGGTTATACTCACCGGCAGGCCAGGGGGACCTGGGAGCCCGGGCTGGCCCTGCAAGAGCAATGGGAGAGGCTCAGAGGCCGGGGTCTCCTGGGTCCCTGCTCCTCTCTCTCGCAGCCCCTCCCAAACTCTGGCTCTCCCCTGCCCATGCTGAGTCCCCAGCAGGCCCTTACCTTGACTCCAGGGATGCCAACGGGGCCAGGCTCCCCCTTGGCTCCAGTTAGACCCTGGGGAAGAAAGAAGGTAGACCCGTGAGGAGCGAAACTGCTCCCAGACCCGTGGGGCAGGGCAGGTACAGAGGTCTCTCTTGGGTGGGCCCAGACTGCATTTCACCCAACTCCTTGAAGGCCTAGGAGCCTCAACACCTCACTTTTCTTTCCTGGGTTCCCACAGTAACCCGAGGAGGTGGTCAGGCAGAAGGATGATCTTTCTTTTGAAAGATGAGAAACCGCCAGAGCCGGTTTGGCTCAGTGGATGGAGCGTCAGCCAGCGGACTGAAGGGTCCCAGGTTCGATTCCGGTCAAGGGCATGTGCCTTGGTTGCGGGCACATCCCCAGTGGGAGGCATGTGGGAAGCAGCTGATCGATGTCTCTCTCATTGATGTTTCTAGTTCTCTGTCCCTCTCCCTTCTTCTCTGTAGAAAATCAATAAAATATATATTTTTTTAAAAAATAAAGAAAGATGAGAAACCAAGTCTCAAAAATCTGTGAGCCTGGGTCTCCTGCCTTCCAATTCAGGATCTAGAAGACTTAGATAAAGGTCTGGAATGGTCATTGTCTTCTTTTTATTTTAAAAAATATACAATTTTATTGATTCCAGAGAGAAGGGAAGGGAGAGATGAGAAAGAATTATTGATTGGCTGCCTCCTGCATGCCTCACACTGCAGATCGAGTCGGCAACCCAGGCATGTGCCCTGATTGGGAATCAAACCATGACCTCCTGGTTCACAGATTGATGCTCAACCACTGAACCATGCTGGCCGGGCTGGAATGGTCATGTTCTTGATGTCTGCACTTGGCAGCTTTTCCTGAGCCTTAATTTTTCATCTGCAAAATGGATTAATAATCCTGCTTACCTCTGTGGGTGGATGTGTGAGAACTGATATGGAAGGCAATGTGCTTTGTAGTCTTTGCAAGGTGAGTTGGAGGAGCCCCAATAGCTGGGCACAGCACTGATGGGGGGGGGGCGGGTCTCTTGAGCCAGGGGGGCCAAGTAACTCACGGAGACCTCTTTCTCAGCCCATCTTTCAGTGACTGACCCCAGTGTATTCCCCAACCAGACGCCTATCCCAGTGGCCCTGGCTGTGTCCAGGAGCCAGTGACCTTGGGGCCCCTGGGACTCTGTGGGATCAGCCACATCATGCTCCTCTCCTGAGCTGCACCTGGTCTTCGAGGGGGTCGGGTGGGGAAGGGAAGAGAGGAGGAGAGGACGGAGTGTGCAGGACAGCTCTGCGAAGAGTATTCGGTCTGACAGACACTTGGAAGCCAGAAATATGGCAGTAAATCCTGGCTGCTGCAGAGTCAGTGCTCCTGAGTGGGGGTGCAGTTCCAGTGAGACCAGAGGTTACATAAAGGGGACCGGGGCTTGTTGCTGCAGAGTCTCGACCTGCCGCTCCACTCTGAACAGAACGTCAGGGAAGAGGCCAGAATCAGGCTACTCACGTCAATCCCTGGCTTCCCATCCGGCCCATCGGGCCCCGCTTTTCCAGGGTCTCCCTTAGGTCCCTTGAAAACAGAGGTGAAGCACATACATATTAGCAGGAGGAGGCAGGAACTGGAAGAGTGGAAGATCAAAGGAGAAAAAGCACTCACCGGAGGGCCGGCTTTCCCAGGGGGCCCCTTGTCACCCTGCAAGATACAAGTTGGTGAGACAGCAGGCTCTGGCTCATGCCACCCCAGTGGGCACACACAGATCCTGGCTGACGGGTCCCACGTGCTTTCCTCCTCACCCTCTTCTCCTCTGTGCTGGATCCCCTCAGCCTTGAACTTTTAAGGAAAATAGCTCCATCTCTATCTATCTATCTATCTATCTTTCTCTATCTTTCAAAAAAAAACAACAATTGGTTGATTGAAACCATCCCCAGACAGGCAGGAAAGGATGATATCAACATGGTTTTAGACGTGCCCATGCTGGCTGGTGCTAGTTATGAGACTTGCAAAGGGGGTCGTGGGCTCCAAATTATCTTGGAGAGCTGGCTGGTGCCTCTTGGGTTTGGGCAAGTGTGGGAAGAAACTTTTAGAAAAACACGAAGGGGAGGTGAGTGAAGTAAGGAGACTGGGGTGGGGTAAGAGGGCCTCTGAAGGGGCAGATTCAACCTTCCCAAGGCAGGAAGGAACGCCTTTCCCTGGTGACAAAGGACGCTTGGTGGAGGACAGGCGGGGCCTGGAGTCAGATTCAGCCCCGGAGCGGCCTCCCGGCATCTCAGCGGGCAGCAGCCAGAGGCCTGGCAGGAACCCAGCTCCCTGTGTTTGGGGGTGGGGGCACCAGACTGAATAGACGTCTGTCCAGATGGGTAAACAGGGAGCTAACCTCCCGGGGGAGCCTGCTGAATGAGGGCTTTAACCCTCACCACGCTGGGGAGATGAGGGAGCAAGCCCAGCCGGTTCTAAATCGGGGGAGAAAGGCAAAAGGAAGAGACAGGAGTCTGGCCCCAGCTGGCCAGCGGTCTGGACTCTCCTGCAGAAGCACGCAGATGCCAGTGGGCAGGGCCGCGGGGTTAAGGCGTCTCCCACCTTCAAAAAGAGGGAAAGGTGGGGCGGGGATAAGGCATCGCTGTGAGCTGTGGCGGGTGGACAGCACTGCAGCTCCTTGTCTGTGGGTGCCTATAACGGGCTCGGCATCTCCCTGCTGGTTTGAGGTTTTTGCAGAACAAACAGGCTCCTTGTGGGGCGGGCGGTGCCGCCTGCTGGCGACAGAGGGCACTGCATCTCCAGGAACCCATCCGCCCCTCCCCGCGCCCCGCGCTCACAAAGTTCCCCTTTGTCCGCAGCCTGCCCTCCCTGCTGCGGTCCCCGGTTTAGAGACTCACGTCGATGCCGTCGGATCCCGGCATTCCCGGAGGCCCCGGGGGGCCCGGGGGGCCTCGCTCTCCTGGCGGGCCTCTCTGAAAACACACACAGGGAGCGCAGCCTTCAGACAGCGCGGGAAGCGGCGCCTCCCGGGGCCGCACTCCCCCAGGACAGAGTTCCGCGGGAAGCGGCGAACCCCGTTCATTGAGAACCTGGGCTGTGCCAGGCACCGTGCACCCTCATACACAGTGTCCTATGGGAGGCTCAAGCCTGGGGCGGGCGCTGGTCGGCAGCTGTGGAAACAGCCCCGGAGAGACGGAGAATGATCCCGGGGCGTAGGCGGGGGCGCAGGATGCCGCTGCCCCGCCTCGTCCTTGCGATGGCGATGCCGGTGGCTCGAATCAGTCCCAGACAGGGCCAGGGGGGGCTGCTGGCGTTGTGTTTAGGTGACCAACAGGCATGGGTGCTGAGCAGGTGCCCTCTCCCCTTCCCCTGGTGAGGGCAAAACCCGAGTGGAAGGTAGGAGAGGCTGGGACGGGGGGTATGGGGGGGAGGGAGCCTGTTCTCTCCTCCTCCTCAAAGCACCCCTCTCCCTACACCGCCCTCCATCCATCCCCCCCTGGGGTGGCCGTCTTGTGGGGCCGGCCCGGACCCCAGGTGCCAGGTGCCCCGCCGGAGAGCCCCGAACCGCACCGGGCGCCAGGGGGGGTCCGGGCCCTGCCCGTCTGCAACCGCGACCCTGCGGACCCCAGGCCCGCAGATGCCTTCGGAAGCCGCCAGGGGGCGGGGCGGGGCGGGGGCGAGAGCGGCGTCTGCTGGAGCCGGCGCCCCCTGGGAGGCGGTGGGGGCTGGGGCTCGGGAGCCCCGTGAATGGGCAGCATTGTCTGCCCGCCACCTGGGCTCTGCGCGCTGCCAGCACCAGCGCCAGCCCGGCTCCACGCCGCTGTCCCCGGCAGGGCCGAGCATCTGGGGACAGGGTCCCTCTGGCTCCCCGGCTCACGCACCCCCGTCACGCTGCGGGAGGCACCCTGTGCGGACGCCGGCCGGCCGAGGGGGCTGGTGTCCCGGGACGGCCCGACGGCGCCCGGGGCTGGGAGTGTCAGGGGCGGCGGGGAGGGAGGCACAGCCCTGCCAGGACCCCGGCCTGCGCCCTGGACGCCGCACCCCGCACCCCGCACCCCGGCCCCGGCGCGGGGTGGCCGCGGGACTTACGATCTGCGCCAGGGCGAGCCCGAGCACCGGGAGCAGCACGAGGAGGCTGCGGGGGGCGGCCGCGGCGGCCATGGCGGCGGCGGGAGGAGGAGGACAGGCGGGTGCACGCCGCTCCGACGGCTGAGGCTCCGCGGCGCTGGCTGCTCTGGGACGCGGCGTGCCCGGCCCCCGAATACGCGGCGGGGCGGGGCGGGGGCCTGCGGTCTGTCACCTGAGAGGACCCGGGAGGGAAGCCGAGGCCCTCCGCCCGCCCGCCCCGCCCCGCCCCGCCCCGCCGCCGGCGCCCACCCTCCGCCCGGCCCGCTCTGTAAGCGCAGGAGCGGCGCCGCCCTGCGTGGTCCTCCTGCTGGGGAAGAGGCAGAGGCCGTCCAGGTGCCCCTCCAGCCGGGCCTCCAGGGACCCGCGCCCCATCACTTGCCCAGGTCCTCGGCCACTGCTGCCTGGGAGCCAGCCTGGGAGCACCCCATCGGCCTCCTCCCTCTGGCTCCCGGCTAGCTCTTTATGGGAGCTGTCTGCCACCCCCCCCCCCACTGCCTCCTCTCCCTCTCACCTCCCTGCTCCTGCCCCAGCGGGGAGTCCAGCCCTTGGCCATTCTGTCCTGGAGTCTTTCTTCCCTGTCCAGGCGTCCACCACCTGGCCCCTCTTCCATGGCCTGCAGCTCCCTTAAGCGCCTGAGCCTCTAGGATTGGGCCTTGTCAGGCACTGGGCTGATCTCCCCCATGTGCCTGAGAGAACCACCACCTCCTCTACCAGCTTCCACAGCCTACCTGTCCCGCAGAGCCTCTCTCCAGAGTCCCTTCCCCTCCCTTTCACTGACTTAAGCAACGTCGGCCAAGTGCTCAGGAACCCTACTGTTACTAACTCTAAGTCTAACCACAAGCACTTAAAACTGTTTGAAGTCTCAGTTTCCTCCTCTGTAAAAGGGAATACTAAGAGTCCCTATCTCAGGAGAAACCAAGATGGCGGCATAGGTGAACACCTAAACTGCTGCCTCGCACAACAATTTCAAAACTACAGCTAAAAGACAGAACGGACACCATCCAGAACCACAGGAAAGCTGGCTGAGTGAGAACTCTACAACTAGAAGGAAAGAGAGGGACTCACGGAGACTCAGAGGAGCTGCAAAAAGCTGAGGTTTGGAGACACGTTCATGGAGAGAACGGGTGGAAGAGGGTCTGGCTGGCTTCCTCTAGCAGGAGATGGAAATTCCCGTCTGCACTGAACCCCACTTCTGACTGCACTGAACCCCAGTTCCAGGTGAGACTCATACAGGGGAGTCTGGACTATTGTGAAAAGGAAAGAGTGCAGGGGAACTTAGGGGAGCCACGAAAGGCAGAGGTCTGGGAACACACAAAAGTGCACACACAGAACCCTGATTGCTGATTGTGCTGCTGGCTTTCTCTAGCGGGAGGAAAACAGAACCTCCCAACAGCACTGAAATCCAGGTCTAACTGCACTAAACCCCAGTTTCAGGTGAGACCCTGGGGACCCAGACTCATATGGGTCCCTAGAGCACAGGGAAACTCAGGGGAGCCAGAAAGGCAAAGGTCTGGAAGTTCGTGTGCATGCATACAGAAAGGGCTGCAGCAATTACCCAGAGGCACTGAGACCCAGGGTTTGCCATGTAGGGCAGAGCTGACAGGAGGCCAAGGCTGTCTGCTCAGCCCTGAGACCCCACCACATCCAAGCCCAGCACAGAGGCTATTGCAGTCTTGCAATATTAAGGCGGAGTCCAGCACAGAAGTTCTCTGGGCACAGACACAACTGATCCTCACAACCAATTGGCTTGGAGGTCAATTCCCCCAGTGATACCAACAACAATCAAGAATTAACTACAACAAGACAGTCCACAAAGTGGTGCACCAAGAGAATCCATCTCAGGTAACTGGGGAGGCGAAGCTACTGAGCCATATAGGACATCTAGCACACAAAGCTACTCTACCAACTCAGGGAAGCAGCAAAATATGCGGAGACAAAAGAACAGATCACAAATGAAAGAAATGGAGGAAAACAAATTACTGGATATAGAGTTCAAAATCACGGTTATAAGGTTTTTTAAGAATTTCCTAGAAAAGATGGATAAATTTAGCGAGACCCAAGAGGAGATGAAAAAGGACCAACTAGAAATTAAACATATACTGACTGAAATAAAAAATATTATACAGAGACCTAACAGCAGACTAGAGGAATGCAAAAATCACGTCAAAGATTTGAAATACACAGAAGCAGAAAACAATCAACTGGAAAAGAAAAAAGAATCCAAAAATGTGAAGATAGTGTAAGAAACCTCTGGGTCAACTTTAAGAGTACCAACATCAGAATTATGGGGTGCCAGAAGAAGAGAAAGAGCAAGATACTGAAAACCTATTTAAAGAAATAATGCCAGAAAACTTCCCCCATCTGGTGAAAGAAATAGACTTACAAGTCCAGGAAGCACAAAGAACCCCTAACAAAAGGAATCCAAAGACTACCACACCAAGACACATCATCAATCAAATACCAAGAGCAAAAGACAAAGAGAGAATATTAAAAGCAGCAAGAAAAAAACAGTTAATTACCTACAAGGGAGCACCCATGTGATTGTTAGCTGATTTCTCAACAGAAACTATGCAGGCCAGACAGGAGTGGCAAGAAATATTCAAAGTGATGAATAGCAAGAACCTGCAACCAAGATTAGTCTACCCAGCAAAGCTATCATTCAGAATTGAAGATCAAAAAAAGAGCTTCACAAATAAGAAAAAGCTAAAGGAGTTCATCACCACCAAATCAGTATTATATGAAATGCTGAAAGATACTCTTTAAGAAGAGGAAGAAGAAGAAAAAGGTAAAGATAAAAACTAGGAACAACAAATACCTATCTGTCAACAAGGGAATCTAAAAATCAAATGAACTGAAAATCTGATGAACAGAATAAACTGGTGAATATAATAGAATTAGGGGCATAGAAAGAGAGTGGACTGAATTCTCAGGGGGAAAGAGGAGGAGAGTGCAGGGAGAAACTGGACAAAAATCATACACTTATGGATGAGGACAATGGGGGGGAGGTAAGGGCAGAGGGTGGGGTGGGAATCAGGTGGAGGGGAGATATAGGGGAAAAGAGAGGAACAATAAAGATTTGTTAAAAAAAAAAAGAGTTTCTATCTCACAGGTGAAGACTGGATAAGATTCTAACCTAGGACCAGCACCTAGTAGGTGCTTGATATTAGCTTTCGTTGTGATTTGCTGAGGATCCTCTGTTTACCAGGCTTGCATCCTCTGTGGGGAAGATAACCACAAGCAGATCAGCCAAAATAATCAGGAGAATATCCTCTGGAAACTAGAAAAGCCCAACTCCAGGGGGCATGTTGGCAAAGACCCCTGAATTTTAAAGGGTGTTGCTGGAGCTGAGTTCAGGAAAATGGGCTTGAGAGAATTTCTTAGCATGTCTGCCCAGCCCCCTTCCACACACACGCAGACCTCTTTCACAGGAAAATATCCCCAAGCCCTGCCTGGGCCAGCCAGCCAGTGAACACCCATCTGCCTCCTCCCTCTGGCTCACGGCTAACTCTTTATTGGAGCTGTCTGCCATCCACCTCACACTTCCTCCTCTCCCTCTCACCTCCCTGCTCCTGCCTCAGCTGGGAGTCCAGCCCTTGGCCATTCTGTCCTGGAGTCTTTCTTCCCAACACATTAGTATACCCGTTGTCTATTGCAGCACAGCAAATCACTTAAGAATGTAGTAGCTGAAAATGACAATTTCTTGGATCAGAAATTCAGGAATGTCTCTGCTCATTCTTTCTAACTCAGGAATCTGTTAGGAGGGTGCAGACAGAAGGTGGCTGGGGTTGGCATCATCTAGATGCCTCGTGTCTGTACTGGGGAAGCCTCCACTAGCTGGGGCTGGAACAGCTGGAGTTTCCTGGCAGCTCTCTGTCTGCCCTTTATGTCTTTGTGGGCTTTCCAGGGAGTTTCATCAGCATGGCAGCTGACCTCCTCACAGAGCAAATCGGATGGAGGGAGAACCCCAGACAGGAACAGAATTGCCTCTTCGGACCTAGTCTAAAAAGTCACACAGCATCAGCATCACCACTACCTTTTGGTCCAGGCAATTACAGAAGTCTGCCTACGCTCAAAGGGAGGGAACAGAGATCTCACCTCTTGATGGACACGCATCAATATGACATTTCAAGAAGCGCCTGGAGGATGGGACATACGTTGGTGCAGCTCTCTTTGGAAAATACAGCCTATCCCACTTGGGCTTATACCCTGAATTGATTCAGCGGAAGCTGAAGCTCAAAGCCAGAGTTGACTAAGAGAAACGTTAGGGAAGGCTTTGGGACCACAAGAATACACTAGATGGTCCCGTCAATTCCATACAGCTCTTAAGGAGCAGGGAGACCTGAATAAATAAATAGTCATCTATCCACATTCCTGGATAGGAAGACTCAATGTTGCAAAGATGTGAAATTAATCTATAAACTCCATGCAATCCCAACCAAAATCAATGGGGTTTTCATGAAACTTGACAGGCTGATTCTAAAGAAAATCTAGGAGGGGGAAAAAAAACAGCATGAAAATAGCTAAGAAATGTTGGAGGGGAAAAAGAGAGAGAGAAAGAGCCTTAGCTGGTTTGGCTCAGTAGATAGAGCATCAGTCTGCAGACTGAAGGAGGTCTCAGGTTCAATTAAGCTCCCTGACCCTGATTGGGGTGGGTGCAGGAGGCAACCAATCGATGTCTCTCTCTCACATCAATGTTTCCCTCTATTTCTCCCTTTCCCCAGCACTCTCTCTAAAAATCAATGGAAAAATATCCTCAGGTGAGGATTAGCAAACAAAAGAGAGAGAGAAAGGTCTTTCCCTATGAGCCATCAAAACATGGTACAAAAACAACTCCCCCCCAAAAAAAACACAACATAGTACAAAATTAATTATTCAAATAGGTGTTTTACCAGCCCAAAACCCATGCATGTGCTCTGACCAGGAATCTAACCATTATCTTCTGATTCATGGGTCTACCCTCAACCTCAGAGCTATACCGGCTGGCTCTGCTCTTGTCTTTCCACCTAACATGGTAATTCCTCTGCAAGAAAAAGCCAGGTCCTGGACCAGAGAGAAGATTGACACCAGACCCTACAAATCCTATCTCTCCTGAAGAATGTGCAGAGACTGGAAGCATCCTCCCTTCAGCCAAGAACAAAACGTAGCGGGGGAGAGAAAACTCCCTTTCTATTTCTTCTCATCCAAATTGATTCAAAACTTATTTTCTTTCTTTCAATAAAAGTTTAAATCTTGCCGAAACCGGTTTGGCTCAGTGGATAGAACGTCAGCCTGTGAACTGAAAGCTCCCAGGTTCAATTCCGGTCAGGGGCATGTACCTTGATTGTGGGCCCATCTCCAGTAGGGGGTGTGCAGGAGGCAGCTGATCGATGTTTCTCTCTCATCGATGTTTCTAACTCTCTATTCCTCTCCCTTCCTCTCTGTAAGAAATCAATAGAAAGAATTTAAAAAAGTTTAAATCTTAATCATAGAGATATTTCATGTTTAAGCTGAGTGTGTCTGATTTATTGCTGTGCTCCCAAAGTGTAGATGTCCATAGATTTCTGCGTGAGCAAGTGACAAGTCACTGAATCAACCCCTAACATGCATGGGATCTGCAGGCTGACACTTCCCTCAGCCTCCTCCCTACCATGCCCTCTCTCTCATGGGCAAGTTCTCAGGGTCTAGTTCAGAGCGATAAACTCCGAGCTCTTACAGCTATGCGTCAGGCTTGTAGTGGAGGAAATCTCTAAATGACATAATCATAAAAAAGAGTAGCCAGGAACTATTGCCATTAACAATAACATTTATCATCCCTATATTTATATCACTAAATTATATTTATAGTAATACTTATTGAGCACTTGCAATAATATGACAGACATAGTAGTTGTGTGTTGCGTGCATTTTGTCAAGTCCTCACAGCAGGTTGGTGTGATGCAGGAGATGTGATTATTTTCTCCAAGCCCGAGGCTTAGGAAATAAAGCAATTTCGTTCCTGTTCTTCTTCATGTATTGATTACATTTTCCCACTGTTTCTGACTCATGGTAGGTACCAGTAATGTGCATTTCCTTCCTTTTCCGCTAAGACCTCGCATAATATTGTGCAGTTTGGGCTCTGCACAAAAATGGATGGCAAAGCCGGCCACCAGCTTGCCGCAGCTGTTGTTTTGCTGGTCCTGCCCATCCCGTTTAGAGAAGTCTTAGAATCTAGTTTGACCTGAGGGCTGGACCACTCCAGTATACAATCCTCAGACCTCTATTCTCTAACCTTCCAATCTGCTCATTCTTTCTCCCTAACTCCCATAGGGAGGAGGGGAGGACTTAGAGGGCCAGTAAAAAAGACAGCCCACCTGTTTTCTTGGGTTTCCCACCAAGTCCACTGTTCCTCCTAGTCAGGAGTAAATCAGGCTTACTGGGTATCTGGCGCCGCCTAGTGGTCATCGTCTGCAGCACACGATGCTGACAAACTGATTAAAAGCCCCTTTCTCATGGAAGTCTTAGGGAGATGAAATGGGGAGAAAAGACCAAAAGCTCTGTGGGAACTCAACGAGGGAGAGATCATGGCTTCTGGGGAATTAGAACCTATAATTTCAGCTATTATATTCAGCTATACTTGGATCCTGATTCTACCACATACTAATTGTGTGGCCCTGGGCAAGTCACTTCACCTCTTAGAGCGTGCCTTTTGATGTCCAGGAAGTGCCCAGCAAGCTTTGACTATTTTAGGTAGAAGGAACTTTGTGAGAAAAGGCAGGGGACAGGGAAAATGTTCAGAACACAGGGCAGGTGACATGCTTCCTCTTCCTCACTGGGAAGAGGGTTAGTCCCACGGAGCAAGGTGGGTGGGGAGCATGAATCTCTTAAACATGGCAAAGTGAGAGGAGTGAGAACCCTTTCTTGGAACCAGCTGCTCATTCTAAGCCCCAGTCTTAAGCAGGTTTGCCTACCTGGACTCTGGCTGCCCTCACATGCCTGGGCAGAAAAGCCAACCAGTCCACTTCCTTCCCACGCTAGAGCAGAGCTCTTCCATACTCATCTGAACTGGCCAACTCTGATCCTGGTTCCACCTGAGCCCCATTTGTTCCATCTGATTCTTCCCCAGTTCTGAGGTAATACTGTACTGGTAAACTATGCTATGCAGGCTTTCACGAGCTATTTTCTCCTGGTTTCCTCCCACACCCCTAGCTGTTCCTTCTCATGCTCCTTATCTGCCCTTGCTTATCATTCCAAAGGGTCCTATCCTGCCCTTGTCTTTTACTACCCATGTTCTTCCTAACCCACTCCACAGACTTTGACTATCAGGTGTTTTTCCCAGAGCTTCAAACCCACTGTCCAACTGCCTCTGTGGATGGCCCACAGGCACCACACACTTTGGACACTATGTCCAAAATGAAATTATCTGCTTGCCTCCAGAACTGTTCTTCCATAGACAATGGTTCCATCCTCTGCCCTATTGCATAAGCAAAAAATGTGGTTGTCAGCTTTGACTCTTCCCTCTCTCCTCCCTCTCCTCCCCCAGAAATATTATCACCATGTTCCAGTCACTATGCCTTATATATGTTTATCTACTCCACCCACCTCTCGCCATCCCACTGTCACTCTGACACCATCCTCTTTTGCTTGGATTATTACAACTGCCTCTGAACCTGACTCTTTGCCTCAGTTTTACCCCTTGTTTGTTTCTGAGTTCCCTTCTGGATGCTCTAAAACAGTGGTCGGCAAACTGCGACTCGTGAGCCACATACGTCTCTTTGGCCCCTTGAGTATGGCTCTTCCACAAAATACCACGGCCTGGGCAAGTCTATTTTGAAAAAGTGGCGTTAGAAGAAGTTTAAGTTTAAAAAATTTGACTCTCAAAAGAAATTTCAATCGTTGTACTGTTGATATGTGGCTCTGTTGACTAATGAGTTTGCCAACCACTGCTCTAAAGGAGAGCCCGTTTCTTAGCCTTTTCCACCTTCTAGGCCCTAGAATCTAGGGGCTTTCCACATTTCTTGGTTCACAACCCCCTTCTTCCATTTTCAAAGCCAGAAAAGTTACATCTCTCTGACCATTCCTCCATCGTCAAATCTCTCGCTGCTTCGCCCCTGTTTTCCTCTTCCACCTTTAAAGACCCTTGTGATTGCATTAGACCTACTTGTATAATCCAGGATATCTCCATCTCAAAATCCTTAATTGCATCTACAAAGACCCACTTGCCATGTAATATAACAGATTCACAGGTTCAGAGGATTAGAAGATGAACATCTTTGGAGAACTATTATTCTGCCAACCACAGTCGTTTCTCTGTCCCCACCCCAAATACTATTTGTGTCTGTCCTACATGCAAAATACATTTGCCTCATTTCAAAAAGTCCCCCAAAAGTCCCAGCCCATTCACTTATTAACTAAAAGTCCAAAATTTCATCTAAATCCCACCGGCTCTGCCTGGCCAGTGCGAGTGTACTCCCCACATCTCGCGTGGTTCAGAGTTCAGGTTCTGGAGGAGGCCGCACACAAATGAAAGAGACTAGACAAGAAAATATTAATTTGGGAATTGGGGGCCAGGCAGAAGCCCAAGAGAGGACTCCGCTTTCCTCTGGACTTTCGATCCCTTTTATTCAGGTTTGGGATCCACCTAAAGTCCCTAGGCAGGCAATTTCCAGTAACAGGCAAACTATCTTATCAGTAAGGATTTACATGAGACTAAAAGGTGGAAGTTGGCCAAAACCTTTTTGGCTCAGTGGATAGAGCACTAGCCTGCGAACCAAAGGGTCCCAGATTCAATTCCTGTTAAGGGCATGTACCTTAGTTGTGGACACATCCCCATTGGGGGGCGTGCAGGAACCAGTGGAGGGTGTGCAGGAGGCAGTTGATCGATGTTTCTCTCCCATTGATGTTTCTAACTCTCTATCCTTCTCCCTTCCTCTCTGTAAAAAATCAATAAAAACATATTATAAATAAATAAATAAATAAATAAATAAATATAAAAGGTGGAAGTTGCTTCAACTACCAGAGTCTCAACTAAACAGTGAGTGTATGTCTCTGAGCCTTGCCAGAGCCTCAAGGTTGACCAGCCTTCCAGGTTCCTTGTCCACCCCTTTCTGCTAGTGAAGGCAATGGGCAGCTTCCAACAGGCCAGTGTGGCTCAATGTTTGAGCATCACCCTACGAACCAGGAGGTCACAGTTCGATTCCTGGTTAGGGCATATGCTCAGGTTGTGGGCTCAATCCCCAGTAAGGGTGTACAGGAAGCAGCCAATCAATGAGTCTCTCGCATCATTGGTGTTTCTATCTCTTTCTCTCTGAAATCAATAAAAAATACTTTTAAAAATCCCACCAGTTCAAAAGGCCCAAATATCACTAACTGACTCATCTATATTAGACACCAGATGAGATTTAGTATAATCTCATCAGTCTCAAGTGATTTAAAGATTAAATTGGAGCCCAATTCCATTAGGTTTCAAGGCCTGGGGATACTAATAATCTGTGGCTCTGTCCTTCGAGTCATTTTTCTTTCTTTTTTTTTTTTAGAAATCCCACCCAACGCCCCACCGCCAATTTTTCTTTTTTCATGAAATATAACATCTGTTTTCATCTTGTTGGTAGAATTTTATGGGTCCATCCTGCAGCCTTCATTTATTTCTCTCTGTCCCTTTCTATCTAAATGGCACTGTTTCTCCTGATATAAAATTCTCAAGAACCTTGTGAATCTCTCATGTATGTTTCAGGTATTCACAACATTAGATAAGAGGCTCTTTCATGATCTTTCCTAAATATATCCATTTCTATTTTTGGCTTCTGTTGAGATAGCTGGGGGAATCTATGAATCACACACATAATCTCTTCAAAACGAATTTTTTTTTCAAGAAAAAAAATTTTAAGTATAATAATATTACATGCAATAAACAATATTTCAAGAAAAATGATTTTAAATATAATAATGTCACATGCGATAAACATTAATATGCCAAGGAAAAAAAAGAGTTTGAATATAATATCGTTACCAAAACTGTACTAACGTGGAATAATATCACACAAGTTGTAGGAAATATTAAAAATCTGCAAATAACAGGATTATTTCTATTATGTTCTAAACTATTTTTTTTTTTCTCGAGAGAAGGAAGATGGCTGCTGAAGGCAGACTGCAAGAGTGTGTGAATGAGAAAACAAAGGGAGAGTGTGTGGTTGCACAGGGAGTGTTTGTGGGTGAGTTGAGGGAGGGCTACCTTCCAGGAGACTGTGGGGGACTGTGAGATGGGGCTCCCCTGACTGGACAACCCCTACTGCTGCTGTGTTCCCTCAGTCGTGGAGACTGCGCCATCTTGAAGGAAAGTGGATGTTATTGGGAGCCTGAAAAGCCCTGGGAATCTACAACTATGGCACCCACCAAACAGCTGCTATCCTAAGAACACGGGTCCCCGAGTGGCATGTGGATTCAGAGGAGCTCTACACTCCACCCTGGAAAGGTCAGATTTCGCCTGGGATAGTGAGGTCTGTGATCCCGGCAAGAGAAAGAAACTCACACGCGGGAGCTGAAGTCTGCGCCTAGAAAAAATCCATGGCTGTTGGGGCTGGCATGATCCGTGAATGTGGAAGGGGGTCCACAGAGCTGCTAACAGAAAGGAACTCTAAAAAGCAACCCCTTTTAATCTGGGCGCTAAAGGACAGCCTAAAATTTTAAAAGTGTGCCAGCTGCTTAGACCAAAGGGGAAAAAGGACCGCACAGACCCCTATATATAGTTTTTTCCCATCTTCTTTCCGCACTTAACTCTGGCTTTTCTTTTTTTTCCCCCTCTTTAAATCCTTGCTTCTGATTACTAAGCCCAATACATAGGATCACCCAATTGGGGACACTCTAAGGCCATGGTCGGCAAACTATGGTTTGCGATGCACATTCGGCTCTTCGGTCCCTTGAGTGTGGCTCTTCCACAAAATACTTCAGCCTGTGTGAGTCTATTTTGAAGAAGTGGCGTTAGGAGAAGTTTAAGTTTAAAAAATTTGGCTCTCAAAAGAAATTTCAGTCGTTGTACTGTTGACATTTGGCTCTGTTGACTAATGAGTTTGCCAACCACTGCTCTAAGAGTCTGCAAGGGAAAGTTGTTTTTCTGGGACCTGGGGATCAGAGCAGGGAATAACCATCAGAGAAACAGCTTTGGAACAATCCACAGAGAAAACAATATCTAAACGCTAGCTAGAGAGAACCTATAGACCCAGAGGTCAATCCAGACACACTGCCACACAGGGGTTGAATCACAAATTGACTCTTGTGTAATCACAAATAAACTGCCTGCTTAAAAATCAGGACTGGCTTACAACACTGAGGAGCAGTGGAACGTAGGAAACTTCAATACTGTCCTGACTAGGAAACAGGTATGCCAAACAGAACAATATAGGAAGTGAATGACCTTCACTACTGCATATTTTTATTTTTATTTTTTCATCTTTTACTTAAACTAATTTTTTTTCTTCACTTGATTTTAACTTTTTCAATTACTACATATTTATTTTCAATCAGTATTATTACTACTACTATTTTATCTTTTTTAAATAAAAAAGTGTCATTTTAAATATAATAATGTCACATGCAATAAACATTAATATGCCAAGGAAAAATAAGAGTTTGAATATTTTACTTTGGGATTAGTGTTCTACATTCTATTTTCATCTTTCCTTTAGCATCATTTTACTCTATCTCAACTTTACCTTTATGCCATCACTCTCTTCCTTACTTTTTCCCTTTTGTTGTCCCATTTCTTTTACCCTATTCCTGCTTTAGATTTTCCCTATTCTTTCTTTTTACCCCCTGTTAAATTTTCACCATATATATATATATATATATAATATATCTTTATATATCTAATTTCCAATCCCTTGCTCCAAGTCCAAAGACACCTCTGTCTTCTCTTTCTTCACTATCCAACATTTTTTTCCTCTGTCTTTTTGTTGTTGTTTGCTTGATTGTTGATTATATCGATTTTTTATGCTTGTTTGTGAGATTGCTTTGCTTTCGCTTTTTGTTTTTTTGTTTTGTTTTGTGTTTTTTTTGCTTCTGTTTTCTCTCACCTCACTTGATATTAGTTTTTGTTTGTAGTATGCATTCATCTCCAGGTACTTGTTGCTGGCATGTGTTAGGATTAGTGGCTATTCTATTGGAGTTTCCTTCCCCTATATTTAGTTTTTTCCCATCTTTTTTTTTTATTCTCTCTCTCTTTTTTTCCTTTCCACAATTTCATTTTTGCACTCCTTTTGTTTTTTCTCTTCTTTCTTTCTTATCCTCTAACTCACCTTTCTCTGGTGGTTACCTTTTTTTTGGGTTCTTAATATCTTGAATACATTTGTGTTCAGAGCCTTGTGTGTTGTATTTTGTGCCTTTAAATCAATGCAGGAGAGAGAGAACTACATAACCAAACACGAGGAGAAGAGAGAACATGGGGAGACAAAGAAACAGCCCACATATGAAAGAAAAGGAGGCATTACCAGATAAGGAAGTAAAATGTAGGCAAGCAACCTGTCAGAGAAAGAATTCAGAGAATTTGTCAGAAGGTGGCTGAAAAGAATGGAATACAAATTCAATAATATGTGTAAGAACCAAGAGAAAATGAAGAAGAATCAAGAAGAAATGAAAATTGACATCGCTGCTGTAAAGAACTCAATAGAAAGCATCAAGAGTAGACTAGAAGAAGCAGAGGACCACATAAGTGAGCTAGAAGACAAGGTAGGAAAAATACCCAAGTAGAGCAGCTTCTAGAAAAAAATTAAAAAGCAGGAGAGCCTAAGGGAACTTTGGGACAACATGAACCAAAAAAAATCCACATAATAGGGGTGACAGAAGGAGAAGAAACTGAGGAAGGAATAGAAAATCTGTTTGAAGAAATGACAGAAAACTTCCCTGATATAGGGAAGAAAAAACCCACACAAATCCAAGAAGCTCATAGAGTCTCAAGCAAAATGAACCCCAAAAAACCAACACCAAGGCACATTATAATTAAATTGGCAAACATCAATGACAAAGTAAGAACCTTAAAAGCAGCCAGAAATAGACAGAAAGTTACCTACAAAGAATCCCTCATCAGACTAGCAACTGATTTCTCAACAGAAACACATCAAGCCAGTAGGGAATGGAATAAAATACACAAAGTCATGCAAAGGAAGGGTCTGAATCCAAGAATACTGTACCCAGCAAGGCTATC
Source organism: Lasiurus cinereus (assembly GCA_011751065.1). Taxonomy (NCBI): domain Eukaryota; kingdom Metazoa; phylum Chordata; class Mammalia; order Chiroptera; family Vespertilionidae; genus Lasiurus; species Lasiurus cinereus. The sequence goes on from JAAGEH010000030.1 coordinate 9,743,027, forward strand.
AATCAAAGTTGAAGGTGAAATCAGGAACTTCACAGACAAAAAAGGACTAAGGGAGTTATTACCACCAAACCAGCAATGCAAGAAATGCTAAAGGGTCTGCTGTAAAAAAGAGAAATAGGAAGCAAAAAGGAACACAGGGGTAAAGAATAAAAATGGTGACAAAAAAGGACCTATCAATAATAACTTTAAATGTAAGTGGATCAAATGCCCCAATCAAAAGACATAGGGTAATGGATTGAATAAGAAAACATGACCCATATATCTGCTGTCTACAAGAAACCCACCTCAGCAAAAAAGATGCACACAGACTGGGGTGAAGGGATGGAAAAAGGTTTTTCAGGCGAATGGAAATGAAAATAAAAAGCTGGGATAGCAATACTTATATCTGACAAATTAGATCTCAAAGTGAAGGACATTAAAAGAGATAAGAAAGGCCATTTCATAATACTAAAGAGAACAATCCAACAAAAAGAAATAACACTGGTAAACATATACACACCCAATACAGGAGCACCCAAATACGTAAAAAAACTCCTAGAAGATATCAAGGGAGAGATTGACAGCAAAACAATCATAGTAGGAGACTTTAATACCCCACATCAACATTGGACAAATCCTCTAAACAAAAAAATCAGCAAAGATTGATTTTTAGTCAATCCTAAATGACTCACTAGACCAGATGGAATTAATTGACATCTTTAGAACATTTCACCCCAAAGCCACAGAATATACATTCTTCTCAAGTGCACATGGGTTATTTTCAAAGATAGATGTGGGGTATTAAAGTCTCCCACACAGTCCAAAAGGGATGCACCAAGAGAGTCGACCTCAGGTAACCAGAGAGGTGGAGCTACTGAGCCATATAAGACATCTAGCACACAAAGCTACTCAACCAACTCAGGGAAGCAGCGAAAATGCGGAGACAAAGGAACAGATCACAAATGAAAGAAATGAAGGAAAACAAACAACGGGATATAGAGTTCAAAACCACAGTTACAAGGTTTTTCAAGAATTTCCCAGAAAAGATGGATAAATTTAGCGAGACCCAAGAGGAGATGAAAAAGGACCAACTAGAGATGAAAAAGGACCAACTAGAAATTAAACATACACTGACTGAAATAAAAAATATTATACAGAGACCTAACAGCAGACTAGAGGAAGGCAAGAATCAAGTCAAAGATTTGAAATACAAAGAAGTAAAAAACACCCAACTGGAAAAGCAAAAAGAAAAAGAATCCAAAAAATGTGAAGATAGTGTAAGGAGCCTCTGGGACAACTTCAGGCATACCAATATAAGAATTATGGGGGTGCCAGAAGAAGAGAAAGAGCAAGATACTGAAAACCTACTTGAAGAAATAATGACAGAAAACTTTCCACATCTGGTGAAAGAAATAGACATACAAGGTCAGGAAGTGCCCAGAACCCCAAACAAAAGGAATCCAAAAAAGATCACACCAAGACACATCATAATTAAAATACCAAGAGCAAAGACAAAGAGACAATATTAAAAGCAGCAAGAGAAAAACAATTTACCTATAAAAGAGCACCCATACGATTGTAGCTGATTTCTCAACAGAAGCTATGCAGGCCACAAGGGAGTGGCAAGAAATATTCAAAGTGATGAACAGCAAGGACCTACAACTAAGATTACTCTACCCAGCAAAGCTATCATTAAGAATTGAAGGGCAGATAAAGAGCTTCACAGATAAGAAAAAGCTAAAGGAGTTCATCACCACCAAATCAGTAGTATATGAAATGCTGAAATGTACTCTTTAAGAAGAGGAAGAAGAAGAAAAAGGTAAAGATAAAAATTAGGAACAACATATCTACCAACAAGAGAATCTAAAAATCAAGTGAATTAAAAATCTGGTGAACAGAATACACTGGTGAATATAATAGAATCAGGGGCATAGAAAGGGAGTGGACTGACAATTCTCAGGGGGAAAGGGTTGAGGGGGGTGCAGGGAGAGACAAAAATTGTACACCTATGGATGAGGACAATGTGGGGCAGTGGGGCAGGGAGGTAAGGGCAGAGGGATGGGTGGGAACCGGGTGGAGGAGAGCTATGGGGGTGCGGGGAATAGGAACAAATGTAATAATCTGAACAATAAAGATTTATTAAATTAAAAATAAATATATAAATAAAATTACGAAAAAATAAAAATGGTGAACCAGCACTTACTGATTTGGCTCAGCGGATAGAACATTGGCCTTCAGACTGAAGGGTCCCAGATTCGATTCTGGTCAAGGGCATGTACCTTGGTTGCAGGCACATACCCAGTAGGTGGTGTGCTGGGGGCAACTTATTGATGTTTTTCTCTCATTGATGTTTCTAATTTTCTATCCTTCTCCCTTCCTCTCTGTAAAAAAATCAATAAAATATATTTTTCAAAGAACAAAAATAAAAATGGTGAACCACAGAGTGAAGGATCCCCACAGCATCCACTGTACCAACCTTCAATACCTGGTGGAGATCATTCGGACTCTAATCTATGAGTCCAAGTATTGGAAAGAGGAGTGCTTTGGACTGACAGCTGAACTTGCAGTTGATAAGGCCATGGAGTTAAAGTTTGTGGGTGGTGTGTTTGGTGGCAACATAAAGTCAACTCTCTTTCTGTGTTTGACCTCAAAGTTGCTGCAGCTTCCATTGGAGAAGGATATTATTGTTGAGTTTATAAAAAATGAAGACCTCAAGTACATTCGCGTGTTCGGAGCACTTTACATGAGGCTGGCAGGCACTGCAATTGATTGCTACAAGTTCGTGGAGCCTCTGAACAAGGGCTATAGAAAAATTAAGAGCCAGAACCGATTTGGGGATTTTGAGCTGATGCACGTAGATGAATTCATTGATGAACTACTGCACTGTGAGAGAGTCTATGACATCATTCTGCCCTGGCTACAGAAATGCCATGTGCTAGAGAAAGCTGAGCAATTGAAGCCTCGGGTTAGTGCTCTAGGAGTGGACATGGATGATGCCCAGTCCAGTGAAGAAGATGAGAAGTTGCAGAGAGTAGTACCATTGCCTGATCACTGCTGGAGAAGCTTCGGAGACTAGGCCTGTTGCCCACACAGCGCTACCGGAGAAGTAGGAGTGGGTCTCCCTGAAGATGGAGTAGGTCTCCCAAGAGGCAGAGCCCTTCCCTCACTGCCAGTCGCCAGAGGCATCAGAGCAGGAGTCCAAGACCTCATAGATCTCCTTAGTTACAGACTCAGGGCCACTCAAAATCTCCAAAAACATCTAAGAAGAGCCAGAGGAACTCAAATTGGGTTTAGTCTAAATGGCCTGCAGATATGAAGTCACATCTCTATGTGAAAAGATTAAGATCTACTCCTAAGGCAGCTATGAGACTATTTTAGGGTTTTTAAAAAATATATTTTTTTATTGATTCAGAGTGGAAGAGAGAGGAAGTGAGAGATTGAAACATCAATGGTGGCCGAAACCGGTTTGGCTCAGTGGATAAAGCGTCGGCCTGCGGACTGTGAAAGTCCCAGGTTCGATTTCGGTCAAGGCCACGTACCTTGGTTTGCCTGCACAACCTCAGTGGGGTGTGTGCAGGAGGCAGCTGATCGATGTTTCTAGCTCTCTATCTCCTTTCCTCTCTGTAAAAAATCAATTAATATATATATATAATTTAAAAAAGACGAGACCGGTTTGGCTCAGTGGATAGAGCGTTGGCCTGCGGACTGAAAGGTCCCAGGTTCGATTCCGGTTGGGGGCATGTACCTTGCTTGCAGGCACATCTCCACTGTGGGGTGTGCAGGAGGCGGCTGATCGATGTCTCTCTCTCATCGATGTTTCTGACTTTCTATCTCTCTCCCTTCCTCTCTGTAAAAAATCAATAAAATATATTTTAAAAAAATAAAAAATAAAAAATAAACATCAATGGTGAAAGAGAATCATTTATTGGCTGCTGCACACTGGGAATCGAGCCTGCAATCTGGGCATCAAACCGTGCCCTCCCAATTCATAGTTCGAAGCTTAACCGCTGAACGATGCCGGCTAGATAAGACGTGCTTTTTATTTTTATTTTTGTATGTGTGTTTTTTATTTTTGACATAAAGCATATCCACATTTTTTTATTATTATTAAATGAAAGAGGTGCTGGGGGGGGGGGAGTTGATTGCTGTTTCTCTTTACTTTCAAAGGGAGTCAGTCTTTCTCCCGGCTCCATTCATTCCCTTCCAAGGGCATGCTGGGGGCGTGCCCACCCTCCCTCCGCCCCACCCAAGCTCCGCCCCCCACTTCTGCCCGGATTGGTTCTTGGGAGGCGGAGCCCAGGGGAGAGCCCAGTACCAAGTGGTGGGGGCGTGGCGCATGCGCGGGCTGGGAAGGGTGGAAGTGAAGAGGAAGATCTGCCGGAAATAGACGGCAGAGGTGGTGGCGGAGCGGCCAGCAGCTGCCGGGAAGACAGGGGCCCGGGACACTTGGCTCGCAGACAGGCAGGCCAGGCAGTCGTTTCTGTGCCTCGCACCCGGAAGGCTCGAGAGCCCCCTTTGAATGGGCCGAGGGCCCCCGGTCCGGCAGCTTCCTCTGCCTTTCCTAAGCCCGCCAGGGGGCGCCGCGCTGAGGGGCTGCAGCGTGGGGGGCGGGCGCGGCTGACCCCAGCGGGGGCGCGGGGCGGAGGAGAGGGTCCTGCCCGGCTCAGGAAGTGTGCCCCTGGGCGGGGGACGGGGAGTCCTCACCTCCTGATCGAGGCAAAGGTGTCTGGGGGCGAGGAGGGCGCATCGCCCTCTGCCCCCGCCGGCACCCTGGCGATGACGGGCAAGTCAGTGAAGGACGTGGATCGGTACCAGGCGGTCCTGGCCAACCTGCTGCTGGAGGAGGATAACAAGTTTTGCGCGGACTGCCAGTCGAAAGGTAGCGCAACTCCCTCCCGCCCCTCACCCCGCACCCTCGGTGGGCGGGAGGTCCCTCAGCTTCCGCGCCGCGCCTGGGAGAGGCTGTGTGGGGAGGGGGCTTCTGGAGCTTAAGGGCCGTCCAAACCACCCTGAATGGCCACCTCGTGCTACTCTTGCTGCTGAGCCTGCTAGGGGTTCTGCAGCGCCGGGATCGGTGTGGAGAGAGGGGGCGAGGGTGAGTGTGCATGTGGGTTGGGTGGGGGGAGGGCTGTGTGGCGATGGGGGTGGAGCGGCGTGGGGTGGGCGGGTGAGTGTGCCTGTGTGTTTCAGGGCTTTGAATGAGTTCTGGGCTGTCATTCCAGGGGCAGGCAGGCCAGCGCTTACGTAGCCTTGCACTTGCCGAGCTGGAGGTGAACTGCAGCTTGTGTGACTATGACAGAGAGGAGAGAGGGGAAGGGAAAGGGGGAGGGAAGGAGAAAGAAAAGTGAGGTGAGGATGGGGAGGAAAAGTGCTTAGATGGGTTTTTTTTTTTTTTAAAGGTGGTGATTGTTGCTGCCGGCCATTTGGTTAGCAGTTCCTTCTGTCATTTTACCGACGTGCTGAGATCTGACGGTGCCTAGGTGGCTTTCTTCCTGGATATGTGTCGTGGGAAACTGCTTTATGCAGTGACACAGTGCGGATTTCTAGACAGCCTGGCCCTGGCTCTGGAGTGCGTTTGAGGCCTCATGTGTATGTGGTGGCAGAAGCTAGCGGATTGTGGCCTTGGTGTAGGATCCGTATAATCCCTGGAGAGAAGGGAGCAAGGGATGCATTGGATTTGTTGCTTCCATGGTGATCACCCTTCTAAAGGTGAAATATGATCATTATAACTTGGCAGAGCCATTTAGTCTTTGTTTTCTGTGTCCTCAAAGACCCCTGGTTTGATCCAATTAAAAATCAGTATGATAGGAAGCACTTGAAATTTACAGATACAAGTGTCTATAAATATTTTGTTTCCTTGTTATCTTTCTGAATTATTTGGAATATAAATAGAGGAGTTGGGGAATTTTTTTTTTCCTTTGGTTGGGGAGAAATAGAGTTATATTTTGGCAACTATTGTTAATTTACTTCGGTTCATCGTGCAGTGGATCTGCCATATAACATATTGGGCATATTGTATACAAGAAATATTCAAATGTATTTGTATTTGTCAATATTGACAAGGGAAGTATATGCATAATTGATGCTTTCACTGATTACCTTTTGTTTTATTTTATTTATTTTTAAAATGTGTTTTTATTGATTTCAGAGAGGAAGAGAGAGGGAGAGATAGAAACATCAGTGATAGGAGAGAAACACTGATTGGCTGCCTCCTGCACACTCCCGGATGGGGAACTAGTTACAACCCAAGTATGTGCCCTGACCCCCTGACCAGGAATCCAACTGTGACCTCCTGAACCAGGCCAGCTGGGCTAATTACCTTTAAAATAAATTTAAAAATATATATATTTTTTTAAATTGATTTTTTACAGAGAGGAAGGGAGAGGGATAGAAAGTCAGAAACATCGATGAGAGAGAGAGACATCAATCAGCCGCCTCCTGCACGACCCCTACTGGAGTTGTGCCCGCAAGCAAGGTACATGCCCCCGACCGGGATCGAACCTGGGACCCGTCAGTCCACAGGCTGACGTTCTATCCACTGAGCCAAACCGATCTTGGCTAATTACCTTTTATTTTAGAAAAATAAGATTATGTGAGGAGAACAGGGAAATGATACATTGATACCACTAGACACCTACTCGTAATAATATATTTTAGTGCCCCCTACCAATAGATGAATGTGTCATTAGGAAAGCAGGTATCCAGACTTCTTTCTTTTTTTTTAAATTTTTAAAAATATATTTTATTGATTTTTTACAGAGAGGAAGGGAGAGAAACAGAGAGCTAGAAACATCAATGAGAGAGAAACATCAATCAGCTGTCTTCTGCACACCCCGCACTGGGGATGTGCCGGCAACCAAGGTACATGCCCTTGACTGGAATCGAACCTGGGACATTTCAGTCCACAGGCCGATGCTCTATCCACTGAGCCAAACCAGTCTTAGCTCCAGACTTCTTTTCTGAATTTTTGCATTAACAAGAATTCATTTTCAAAAGTACTTTAGAATCAATTTATGTTAAGTAGGTTAATTTCTTAAAGTTGACTTTTACTAGATTTTGTCCTAAATCTATTAAAAGATTCTGTTTAAAATTTGGGAGTGTATATCTCTCTCTCTTTTTTAATATATTTTATTGATTCTTTACAAAGAGGAAGGGAGTAGGATAGAGAGTTAGAGACACATCAATCAGCTGCCTCCTGCACACCTCCTACTGGGGATGTGCCTGCAACCAAGGTACATGCCCTTGACCAGAATCTAACCTGGGACCTTTCAGTCTACAGGCTGACGCTCTATCCACTGAGCCAAACCAGTTAGGGTGGAGTGTATCTCTTGATTTTATTCAAATTCCCCTATGTCCTTGGTTGACAGATCTTGAGTCACAGTGAAGCAACCCAGTGGAATGAGCCTGCTACATTTGGGGAGTCAGATGCCATTGATGATTAGTAATGCCCCCACACCCCATTTGTCATACTACTATTTTTTTTTAAAGAATTTTTATAAACATATACTGAAATTTTTAAAAAATTGTCTTTTTTGTTGAAAGTATTACAGATGTTCCCCCTTTTCCCCTATTGACTTCCCGCTTCCTCATCATACCACTCTTATTCTTACTCATATTCCAATAAAATAGAGCATATGGAAGAAGGAGGTTGATTCATCACTTCTCCAAATTTTCCATTGCTCTTTATCAGTGGCATTAACTGGGGATCAGGTAATGAAACATTAGTTAATTCTTAATGAGAACTAGTAAATGATGGCTTGTAAACCTTATTACCTGGTGTTGATGGTAGAATCCAGGTTCCTGAAACAATTTCTTTTCACAAGTTAGTTTAACAATTTGGCGTGGTGGCTTCAGTGACTTGGTCGTTATATTAAAATTGAGATGACAAGATATCAGTCATCTTTCAATTCAGTTAAATAAGACATTTGTTTGTGGTCAGGCCTCAGTTTACCCAGTGTATGAATTATCTAAACCCTCCACTATTTCAGCCCCTCTCACTCATTTTCCTCTTCATTTTTCTTGGTTTTGGTTGTCATAATGATCATGAGAACAACTGTCAGATTGTGGAAAGAAGAGGCATTTGTAATCAATAGGTTATGTTGCCTGTGAGCTATGGTAAAAAATATATATATACTGAGTGAGAAGAGGAATTTAAAAACTTGGCTAAAATGAGACTTGGTTGTGAGCTTATCTCTGTGTCTCATGTCCTTTTTTACTTAGAAAATTGAGAGTAAACTAGATCTTCAAAGATTTATGGTTTGATCCAATGAAAAATCAGTGTGTAATTGTGTGTAGCCCTGGACTGCAGACCTGTGAGCAGGTATTTTTGCAATGTCCAAAAAGAATAACTTTTGGTAATGAATCTCCTTTTTAAAACATTATACTTATTTAAGAATGTTATTCTCTTTAGATACATAATTTAAACATTAGATTAGAGAACAAGAATGTGTTCTCTTTATGTAGTACACGCTTTTTGTTAGTCCTGGGTTTTTTTTAATCTCTTGAGCATAAGACTCACCAGTTTCTGGTACCTCTAAGGCACAGTGATTCCTGTGTGGGAAAGGAAGCTGATTTGGCACTGCTTTAAAAAAAAATACTGTGACTCGCTGTAGGCCCAAAGATGTGGTTTCCTCACCATCCCAAATCTTCAAGTTATTATGACCTTTAGGTTAAGTTTTTTGGATTTACCTAAGCAGTAGTGGTAGAACAGAGGACAAACATACTGAAAATTCCAGATATGTCAATGGTAACTCTACCTAGTTAAGGCTGGGTCCTATTTTTGCATAGATCCTTGGTGGAGTCTTACTGGTCCATTAGCTCTGCAGTTCCATGTTTTATCAGAGTGCCTGAAATAACTCTTTATTGACCTCTTCAGAAACTGGTTTAAATTAGACGCTATCTTTTTTTTTTTTAATATATTTTAATGATATTTTAGAGAGAGGAAGGGAGAGGGATAGAGAGTTAGAAACCTTAATCAGCTGCCTCCTACACACTCCCCTCTGGGTATGTGCCTGCAACCAAGGCACATGCCCCTGACCAGAATTGAACCTGGGACCCTTGAGTCTGCAGTCCGACGCTCTATCCACTGAGCCAAACCGGCTAGGGTGACACTATCTTACTTATCATAAAAGGATCTACCTTTCTGATGACCTGAATACTTGTGTCGCTCTTGGGACACTCCTTTCTCAATATCAAGGCTCATAAAAAAATTGAGAGTTATATAATGAACAGAGAATTAAACAGAAAGAAATTTGATGGTCTTGAGGAATATTTACTTCAGACTTTGAAACACCAAGTGGAATTCTGGAGTCTGACAGAAACTTTGTAATATATTTTTTTAATATTTTTTTTGCTTTTTTACAGAGAGGAAGGGAGAAGGATAGAAAGTTAGAAACATTGATGAGAGAGAAATACCAATCAGCTGCCTCCTGCACACCTCCTACTAGGGGTGTGCCTGCAACCAAGGTACATGCCCTTGACCGGAATCGAACCTGAGACCATTTGGTCTGCAGGCTGATGTTCTAGCCACTGAGCCAAACTGGTTAGGGGCTGTAATATTTTTTACTTTTCTCTTCTGCTGCATTCTATCTCTGAAATGTTTCACCTTGAATCATCTAACCATTGCATCTGGTTCAATTCCCATTATAGATTCTTAAATTTAAATTTACCTTTTGAAAAAGGTAGCATTTGCATGTGGTTCAAAATTCAAAAGGTTTAAAAGGGAATGTGTACAGTGAAAAGTTGTGTTCCTGTTTCTGATTCCTTTGTCACCATTTTCGTTCCTGGGAGTAACCACTATTGGCAATTTCTTTTAAGATACAATCTATGCATAGACAACTACATTTAAATATATTCCTAAACAGTGCTTTTGTGCAAAAAGTAAATGTTACCCCCACTTAATGGCAGCTTGCATTTTTCTTTTAAATTATTTTTAAATGTATTTTTAGTTATTGATTTTAAAGAGAGAGAAGAAGGCAGCAAGAGAGAGAAACATTGAATTGTTGTTCCACTTATTTATTCATTCACTGGTTGATTCTTAAATGTGCTGTAATCTAGAATCGGACCTGCAACCTTGGCATATTTGGCCCATGCTCTAACCATGAGCTACCTAGCCAGGGCTGCACACTTGCATTTTTCAGTCAATAGTATAACATGAGGAACATGAAGGTTCACAATATTGAGGGGCCTCCTCATTCTTTCAAGGTATTTTCTAAAGCTATACCTGGATTATCTTGCTTAAGTGATTTGGAAACCTCTGATCTCATTAAAGGCATCTTAGAAAGTGTCTTAGGCCAATGCATAGCCTAAGACAGGTGCAAAGAAGCAGAGCATTGGAAGGGGCTGTAGACTTGATGTTGAACTATCCCGTTAAACTCCTTTACTTATTTTAGCTTTGGGACCTTCAGTGTGCTACCTAACATTCTCAGTTTAATTTTCTCCTTTGAAAACAAAAGTGCTGAGTAAATAAAAGTGTTACACAGATATAAGCACTATTTATTACCATTGCTGATCTTATTTATTTTATCTTGATTTTATTCATTTCCCATTCTAATGTTATTCCCTTAACTACTCTAGTTCCTGGAAGCCACAATGAGAATGACTCACCCAATAATTCCCTGGTCTTTAAGCCAAAACCATTTCCTATATATGGGAGTGCTGGCTTTTTTTTTTTAAGAATTTGCAGTCAGTACTATTTGGCTTAGGCCATGTGTCTTGAGGACCTCTGTGTATCAGTCAGTTTTCTTCACGTTCTTTTCTGCCTGCTTCCAAAGCCCCAGGAGCTGCCTTTTCTTCTGGCAAGGGACCTTGGCGTCTCCTTCCTCTTCTGCAGAGTGGCTGGGACTGCCTAAGTACTTCCAGCCAACCTCGTGAGCCAGGCGCCCTAGGTAGGCAGACTTCGATGTAGGCTTCAGATGTGCAACCTTGAGGGCTGCAGCAGCATTTGCTTTTTCTTGTCACAGGGTAGCAGGATCCCATCCAACACGCTGAGGCCTGGCCTTGCTTGGTCTTGTGGGGCAGTGTTTCTTGCTGGGTCCCCAGAAGATGCTGCTGGGGGCTAGGAAGTGGTAAGAACCGCAGGATGGGTTGGTGCGTATTCGCTTGTGGAGGAAGGCCAGGTACTTCAACTTGTTTCTGTAGAAATTGACCGAAATGTTGATGCCCTCACAGTGCACAGCCACCATCTTCTGGCCCAGCAATATCTGCTTGGTCACGATGGCTGCCAGGCGACCCAGAAGATGGCCTTGGCCAGGAGCAACAGGACCTGCCCAACGCCATCTTCAAACTTGGTTGAAAAATTACACCAGGCAATCTTTGTATTAACTTCTCTATTAGTAGTACTAAATTTTAACTCCAGTAAATTAATCTCTAGTTTTGCTTTACATTTGTTTCTGTTGATAGCTAAACCATTGCTTGTTACTAAACATCATTACTTAGAACATGAACTTTCCCATAAATTTTTAATTATTTTAGCTGTATGTATGGCACCTTTTGAAAGGTTAAAAAATTCCATCAGCTCTAGACCACAGAAGGAGCTTTGCTTCCATCTATAGTCCAACTGCTTTCCCCAACCAAGATCAAATAACTTTGGGGTTTTTTACAGCTAATGCACCTGAATGCTGACAGCTGTGGTTAGCTTGATACCATTTTTACTGAGAGTGAGTTATCCAATTCCCAGTTAGAATGTTTTTTAATATCAGCTTGTTAAACCTGTTCCCTGGAAGATACTTTCCTATCTGTTCTCCTTGTACTTGACATATCCCGTGGCAGTGGGACAGAGATTTCAAAATGCCATAACTTGTAGGGGGAACTCTTTGCAAGCTTGCAATCCCACACTACATGATGTATTCACTCAGACAATGTTCCTTACGTACTTGGTGTCAGACACTGTGCCAGTATATGTAGACTAAAAACTAGGGCTCGAGGGCTCTACAGTCTAATGGGAAAGCAGGTGTGTAAACACATAAATGATGCAATGCTGTCCTTAGCGTTAGGATATTGTGTGCAGGGAGAAATGAAAGCATTGAAGAAAGCAAACAAGTCGACCTCAGGAAGTTGTAGCTTCAAGGAGACATGTAGGCTGTATCTTAAATGATGAGCATGACTTTTCCAGGTGAATTTAGGGGACTTTGCATTCTGGGCAGAAGAAAACGATGTGCAAAGGCTGCCGGATGTATCAGTGTATGTGTGTGTGAGGAGAATCGTTAGTGTATTTTACCTACATGTTGGGGGAGTGGCAAGGGACTTCACTGTGTGGGACCGAGATTATGAATACGCTTTAGACTCCCATGATACTGGAAGTCTGCCTGCTACTCAGATGGAAGCGTAAGTATGGCAGATATGAAATATTTACTGATTACTGAATAATAAGAAAGGTCTGAGTACTATGCCCACAGATTTCCATGGAAGGACACCTTCCAGAATACATTAAATTATCTTAGAAAAGTCTAGTGAAATGGCAGCAGTAAGTGTCACGTCATTTCTGGAGTTGATGGCATTGGTTTTTGAGTCTGGACATGCTTTCTACCCAGTCTAAGAGGACTGAATACATGTTGTGTGCTTGTGGTTATTCAGTGCTTAGGATGTGTAAACAGGTAGTGCAGCCTGATCTCAGTATACTTTTCAGCAAATCTATTGCTTTCACATAAATCAGAAAATTACTTTCTGCATTTTTCACCTGATGTCCTTGTGGCATGTAGGTGGCAGCTTTCTTGGGCACGGTTGTCTATATAACTGTTCAGCACATGAGTCATTGTCTGTTTCTGTTCTTCTGCCTGAAAATTTCATCTTGGGAATAATGTCATGCGATTGGTAACTGCAACACTTCACTCATTATGTACATTGCAGCTGGCTTTGTATGCTATGTTGATAGTATTTACCTGTGCCATAGACAAGGATAAAGTGACTTACTACATAGACTCAGACTTAATTCCTCCAAGCGATATCCCCTGTGAAAAAGAGGCCAAGCAGAAATCTGCATAAAACACATTTATGTTTTACATTCTAAGCATACTGTGCCTAACTTTTGATTATTGTGTCTGCTTAAATCCTTATCACAGTTGTACTTCTGTTTGAGCACAAGTGGCCAGTTTAAGTAGATACTAACATTGAAGATGTTCTGTATTGGCCTCTGGAATGTGACAGTTCAGCCTACCACATTGGAAAGGTAGGGACCACGTCTGTGTAGAGTAGACCATCTTACAGTGAATTCATTTTTGCCAAATTCCTCTATTGTTAAAGACATATTCCATATTGGTGAGTTTTTTCAACTGTAATTTGCCACGGTTTACATGTCCACTAGAATGTAAGCTCTGTGAGGGCAGGGGTGTTGTGCCTGTTTTGTTCACTGTAGCATTCCCAGCACCTAGAACAGTGCTTGGCACAGATGAGGCTCTCAGTAAATACTTCTTTGGATGAATGAATGAACTGATTTTTGTCATTCATAAATCCATTGTTTCTTACTAAAAGACATCTTTTACAAGTTATCTGGAAGTTTAATTTTTTGTTGTTTGTTAATCCTCACCTAAGTATATTTTTCCAATGACTTTTAGAGAGAGTGGAGGGGTAGAGGAGAGACAGAAACATTACTGTGAGAGAGACACGTAGATTGGTTGCCTCCTGCACACCCCCTACTGGGGATCAAGGCTGCAACGAAGTATGTTCCCTTGACCGGAATCTAACCGGGATCCTTCAGTCCGAGGGCCTACACTCTATTCATGGAGTCAAACCAGCGAGAGCAGGGAAGCTAAGTTTAAAAGTATTTTTTAAAGTCAGGGATCCATTAGGGTAACAGAAACCTCAGTAGGTAGTACAAGCAGAGAGAATTTAATATATGTAATAAGTTACACAGATGATAAAAGAGCTGAGAAGGTAAATGGGCTGGTGAGGCAACCCAGAGATTAGCAATCTGCGAGCTACTGTACCCCTGAGGAAATTAGAAGGTGCTGCTGTCACCAAAGGCCAGAAGCCTGAGCCATCTGGTGTGAGCTAGAAGCATGGAAAGAAGAGCTGTCTGATGGCAACTGGAACTCAAACCAAGTAAGAGAGAGGGCATTACCCTGGCTTCCCTTGTCCTATTTCTTATCCTTATCAGTACCAACCATTGGTGGAACTTACCCAGAAATCAGTTGGCAAGGGAGATGTAGTTCTCTGTGATAGAGCGAAGCAAGGGTAGGATCCAAATGGCAACAGGCAAAAGCACATTAAAAAAAACCCTCCAAGATATAGTATTCTTTCTCCTTTTAAGTAAATAGTTGCGTTATTTTGGACAAGAGATAAGAAGGGTTTTCAAGCAGGTACAACTTTGTGTGCTTCTAAAGGTTCTTAGCTATTTGCTGAAACTGAAACAATAATTGGTATCAGGAAGTAATATGACAACTCAGTCATTGCTCATACAAATAGGATGCGTGACTAGGAAAATTGGCTTCTGTTGAATCCGATTTGACTGTTGGTCGCTTCCAGGAGTGATTTATCATTTAGTTACTCAGAAAATAAGTTCCCACCCTGTCTATTCTGGGAATCCTTAAGCAGGATGTGTATACATTGAGTTTGTCCGGTCTACAACTGCAAGACTTGAGTCAGTTACACCTAAGACGCACAGAGAGAATTTTGAGGATTGCAGCCTTAAAACATGGTGCAGATTAATATATAATTTTGAGGATTGCAATTATATATATAATTGTGGTGGAGCTGATTTCTCTTGTGCCACGTATTTTACTGGTCTTTATCTGTCTCCCCCACTCTTACATCTTCAGGTGGGTTAGCACTGGGGGAGGGGGCTGAGATCACTGGATCTACTTTCTTCTATACTGGACCTGAAAAGAATATCTTGTAAGGAAAGTTTCTGCTGCTCCATTTAAAGGCAAAATTTTCCAAATTATTGCTACTAGTTTTCTTCTTGATTATAAAGTGCTTAAGGAGTTACATGATACAAGGTTAGCACTTTCTAGAAGTGCTTTTTTTGTCAATCAGGTCACCTGCCTTTGGGCCCCTGCTATGTTAATGGAATTGGTGGAACTAGGCCAGCAAAGGTTTTCAGTGGAGTGTAAGTATGTTTGCTTTCAGGCTATTTTCCGCAGAGGCCGTGGATAAGGGACCCTCATTGTTTGAGTAAGGTTACCAACTGTAAAAATTGCATAGGTTTCATTGTTTTTCTCTTTTCTCCAAAAATTAATTTCCTCTTGGCAGATATTACTATAATTCTAGATGTCATTAAAGTGTAATTTGTATTTAAAAAGTGTATGAGACTGTTTTCCAGAATACCAGTGCTTTTCAGCCAGTCCATTCAACTTAAGAGGTAAACAGAGACCTCAGTAGGTAGTACAAGCAGAGGGAATTTTTTTAAAAAAATTATTGATTTCAGAGAGAAGGGAGAGGGAAAGAGAGATAACAAACATAAATAATAAGAGAGAATCATTGATTAGCTGCCTCCTGCACATCCCACACTGGGGATCAAGCCCAGAACCCGGGCATGTGCTCTGACCAGGAATCGAACCGTGATTTCGTGGTTCAGAGGTCAACACTCAACCACTGAGCCATGCCGGCTGGGCCCATCTATGCATTTTTGAAGCCTCATGTTTAATGAGTACAATATTTCACTATTGTACTTGACTCTTCCATTTGCCAGACTTTCTCCTTTCCTACCCCACTCTTCTGGATCCTGTATTTCTCCACAGGCTTTGTAGATGCTGGTCTGGTCTATTGATGGCTGTACAGCAGGTCCCTCCCCAGTGGAAAGCCTCAGAGATGAGTCAAATCTGCCTTCAGCTGTGACCATCCATCAGTGTAAGGTTGTCCTGGTGTTCGTCTTCAGCTTGTCCAGCTTTCCCCTTCCCCCCTGACTTCCCTCATATGTGGCTGAAACTTACCTTGGAATCCCACTTTTGTAACCTATCAATGAGTGGTTAACAGGATTTTATTATTATTGCTTTTTCTTTTTCATTTTCGAGTAATGTTAAGTAGTTTTCTGACCATTTTTGTTGACATAGCACCCCCTCCTCCTTTGTATATTTCCTATGGGTATTCTGGTTTGTTTTTATATACATATAGGATATAGTTTATTGAGGAAGTACTACGTTTCAAAAGCCCACCTGAAGAATGCTATACTGATTTTTTTTTTACTTCAAGTCAAAACTTTCAGAAAGAAATTTCTTAATCCAAAGCAGTGAGAACTGGATTCCTCAGGCTTCATGTCATTTCTCCTCAACCAAAAAACAAGTGTGCAACATCCTCATTTTATGACTTATTGAAAAGAGTAAAGCAGATATGGGAGGAAGTGAGATCTAGTGTCTGTAGCTGGTAAGCCTGTCTTAGCATAGTGATTTGAGAGAATAGCCTTTTCTCAAATAACCAGGCAGTCCTTTGCAGCAGTTGCTAGTGATGGAAAGATTATAAAACCCCAAGCTTCTACCACAGAGCTCACATTTTTAGATGTGGGTTTACATATTAATCCTACAGCGTTGCTTCCTGAAGCGCACACCAAGTAAATGTCAACTTCTTCCTCTTTTCTTGTCTTACTGGAAGTCCCCAGTGTGTGGATTTTGAACCAAGTTCTCTAATATTTCAAGCCCTATTTAATTAAAAATTGTCCTAATATTATTTAGATGGTTGTTCTTGTTCTGTGCCTTCAAAAAATAATTTCTCACAGAATCTTCTATGTGAACTGAGAACATCTTTGGCTGCAGTCTAAAGCTCATGGCGGGGAGGGTGCTGGTATCTTTTTCTTGTTGATACTTTACCACTAGGGTTATAACTAACACAAGCCCTCTAATAAGAAGTAGGAAGGAAACTCCCTGTTCTTACCAGGATGCTTTTGTTCATAATAGCTGTAAACAGCAGAGGTAATGGAAATCAGTTTAAGTGTAACCTCTGATTTGAGAAAGAATGAAAAGACTCAGGCTCCTCTGTTATGTTGAAAGCATTTTTACTGAACGAATAGCTGTTTGGAACTGGAGACTTCATCTGTCTGAAGTTGTTAGGCATGAGGAGTTGGGTTAGGGCAACTGTTTCAGACCAAGGATAATTTTGAGAAAAGATCTTCCTTAGAGTGAGTGCCATAGTAATGTTCCCAGCCAGTACGTGAGAAAAGTGTCATTACATGCAATACTAGATTCACGAAGACTCCAGATCAGCTCCTCTGAGCATTCTGACTTGGTTCTGAGCCTCATCTGTGAACAGAAAGCAGCCTGACAGAAGTGACTCAAAGCAAGGGTCTATATTGGGTGCAGAGTAAAAATGGGGTTCAGTTTCATTATACTTCTTATGTATTTGCAGGAGAGAGGGGGAAGAATCCTATATAATAAAAGGCTAATATGCAAATTATCCCCTCGGGAGTTCTATCAGGAAGTTCAACCACTCGCTGTGACCTGCACTGACCACCAGGGGGCAGCGCAGAATGAAGGAAGGTCCTGGCCAGCAGCGAGAAGGCCCTGATTGGCCCTGATTGCCGGCTAGGCCTAGGGACTCTACCCATGTACAAGTTTTGTGCACCGAACCTCTAGTTGTTAAAATAGGATCAAACCCCAGACCAGCTGTTTTTTGTCTTGTGGGATTTGGGGGAGTGGAGAGGTAGAAGAATCCTTGTGCTTATTAGCTAAACATCATTAATGTGATTTTTTTTGGAAAGCAAATCTTAATTTTTCTGATTATGAAAGTTATTCATATTTGTGATAACGTTCATTGAGAAGAATGAAGTATAATGATGCAGAAGATAGTGCCCATACCCCATTTTGCCCATTTTTTTACTTGAGCTTATATTCTCATTATTGTTTTTGCGTAACATGTATTATAAGTGTTTTTCCTGACATTGAAAACATCTAAATACCTTTATTGTATTCTGTTTGTGTATCATTTAGTGTGCTGGCCGGCGCTCTAACCATTGAGCAACACCAATGTTTTGTCTTTGGAAAGTTGCCTTCATACTGTTAACACAGATATTTGAAGATCTGTGCATTCCAGGAAGCTGAGCAGGTGAATCTCAGGGCTGCTCTGTGGTAATCACTTCTTTGTGCCCATCTCTTGTGTGCTTCTGGCTTTGGAGCCACGTTGAAAACCCGAGCCAGTCACCCCGCTAGTACTCTGCCCTCTCACTAGGAGCTTTTAGTGTGACACATCGTCTGGGGAAAATGTAGCATGCAGTGTGAAACAGGAGGCTAAAATAGCGGTTCCTTGGTCTTCTTGTAGGAGGGGGGAAGTATTTAGGCACTGTTCTCAGGTGCCATAAACATTAATAATAACCTGGCAGCAGCTTTACAAGTGTCCCTGTTCCCCCTGGAACAGGTTTGTTTAATTTGAAGAACCTTACTTTGACTCTGGAAGCTGTGATTTTTCCCCTAGAGATTTGCTCTGGGTTTATCTACATAATGTTCCCTTTACAAGCTCTTTCAGTTTACAAGGCTGGCATCTTTGTCCCACCCCTCTGGACCTCATTATACCCAGTTTTGAAACACTAGGTTTTGAAACACAGTCGTGAATATTTTCTTTTTGAAAGGGCCTATCTCTGCCTTTCGCTCTCCTCCCTTTAGCCAAGGCCCTTTTTGATGACTCACATTCAGCATGCCACTGGACTAACTGTACTTTGACCTCAGAATTCATTTCTGTTCTGCTGTTGGTTTAGAAATGAAAGGTCTCGCTTGTTTGTGTACGGCTATGACTCAGTGAACCTGGTACTGATTTTCCGTCATTGGTTGGGGCATCTCTGACGTGTTCGGGAAGCTGCCGCACGCCATTGTAGAGAAAAGTTTATATGTTCGTGATCTTGCACAAGGGTTCATCTGCTGACTCAGAAGGTTTTGTCTGAAGCCTCTGCTTGGGTGAAAGGCATGAGGTTCCCTTCAAACAGCGGGAAAACATTTTCAGCCTGGGACTTGTTTCTGAGCTCTAGTGTGTGACGATGGCCTCCACTTCTGGGCTTCCTTTGAGGATGGAAAGTGGCGGGAATAAGCCTTCATGCACAAACAACCTTAAGTGTTGGGCTTCCTAGCAGCAGAGGCTGAATTGAGTGTTGAAACAGAAAAGAACACCTACTATAAAGAACAGGGTATCAATTCAGTGACCGTTATTCAGCACCTACCATGTATAACACACATTTGGGGTATAGAAAGATGGTTCTAACTCAGTCCAACTGATGATTTCTTCTGTGAAATTGGGTAAATGACTTGACTGTTCTGGGCCTTAGTTTCTCCAACTGCACTTGGACTAGATAATCCTTAAGGTTCTTTCTAATTGTGGAAGTTTGTACTCTAAATTGTTTGTTCCAGAAGAGGCTTTTCCACAGAATTGGTATATTTTTATATCTCACATGCTCCAAACTAAATGGCTTATAAATTGTTCTTCTAAAACCGGGCTTCTCAATCTCAGCACTCTTGATATTTATTTATGGTACAAAGATCTTTATTGTGTTGCATAGAATACAACATTAATGGCACTGGCTAAAGAGAAGTCCTTCTTTAAGGTTAAAAATTTTTTATTGAATTTATTGGGGTGATATTGGTTAATAATTATATAGTTTTCAGGTATATAATTCTATAATACATCACCTGTATATTGTATTATGTGTTCATCACCCCAACTGAAGTCTCCTTGCATCACCATTTATCCCTTCACCCTTTTCACCCCCGCCCACTTTCCACTGGTAATGTGTCTGTGTCTATGAAATTTTTTTTTTACTTTGCTTAATCCCTTCACCTTTTTCACCCAATCTCTGAAACCCCTCCCCTCTTACAGCTGTCAGTCTGTTCTGTATATCTATGAGTCTATTTCTATTTTGTTTGTTAGTTTATTTTGTTCATTAGATTCCACATAAAGTAAGATCATTTGGAATTTGTCTTTCTCTGTCTGGCTTATTTCACTTAGCATAATAGTCTCCAGGTCTATCCATGCTGTCACAAAAGGTAAGATTTCCTTTTTTTTATGGCTGAGTAGTATTCCACTGTGTAAAATGTCCACTCATCCACTGTTGGATATTTGGGCTGCTTCTAAACCGTGGCATTATGTAAATAAAGCTGCAGTGATCAGAATATATAGGGTGCATATATTCCTTTGAGTTGGTGTTTTGGGATACTTAGGATATATTCCCAGAAGTGTACTTGCTGGGTTCTCTTACCATTTTTGATACTTCTTTCTTGTGGGGCAGTCTGATGCATTGCAGAATATTTAGCAACATCCGTGGCCTGTGCCCACTAGATGCCAGGAGCACCCCCACCTCCTATAAGTTATAACAACTAAAAGTGTCTCCAGACATTGACATTGCCCCTTGGGAGAATCACTTCACTTGAAAACCACTGCTGGAGAGGAAAGAAAATGGCATTGTTTGAGTGTGGGCTATTTTTTTAAAATATATTTTATTGACTTTTTACAGAGAGGAAGGGAGAGAGACAGAAAGTCAGAAACATCGATGAGAGAGAGAGACATCGATCAGCCGCCTCCTGCACGCCCCACTGTGGAGATGTGCCCGCAAGCAAGGTACATGCCCCCAACCAGAATCAAACCCAGGGCCTTTCAGTCCGCAAGCCGACGCTCTATCCACTGAGCCAAACCGGTGTCTGCAAGTGTGGGCTATTTTTAACATCCCTTTTTACATTGTTCCTCTTTTGCTTATTACTTATCCTAGGGGAGGAGAATGAAGAGGGCAGTCATTGGTCAGTGGCCCATCACCCTTCTTTAGTAGCTTCTTTTAAAGATATGCATTCCCCAAATGGACACTTTGCATCTTCTGGTTGTTGTTGTTGTTTTCAGAATAGGAGTAGGATGCTGGTTATTGCAAAGAGGAAGTGAAGACTTTAACTTGAAGTGATGTTAAAATGTTAAGAACTGAATGTCCCCAGGGATTGAAGAAAGTGACTTATAGCAAACCAAGTTAGATTTAGCACTTGTTACCTGAAGTGAGGTCATGACTGATGGGAAATTAGTTTAATTATAATGTCAAATTTTGAAATATCAAGTTCACCTTGCAGACTTTGAAATGATTGCCTGGCTATTAGCTCAGCTATCCCTCCCTGCACACTTCCTCCCAGAGTCTGCTGTTAGCCACTGACATAGTGATTTAAATGTATTACCTGTCTTACGAGATCTAATTTTAATACTTGTTATGTTTGCTATAAAATGTCAGTTTTAGATTGAATAAATGTATTTGCCCCAATGCCATCTTTTTTCATCTCTTTTAAATCTACATTCTTGCCGTAAATGGTTTGGCTCAGTGGATAGAGCATTGTCCTGCGTACTTAAGGATCTCAGGTTCGATTCCGGTCAAGGGCATGTACCAGTAGGGAGGGTGCAGGAGGCAGCTGATTGATATTTCTTTCTCATCGATGTTTCTAACTCTCATGCCTCTCCCTTCCTCTCTGTAAAAAATCAATAAAATATATTTTAAATAAGTAAATAAATAAATCTACATTATTGGTTGGGTTGGGTGCAGAATGATGCTATTTCTGATTAGAGTAAAGTATGTTCTGTGAGCATCCTTGCTGGCATGCTCTGGGACCCCCAAAGCTATACGAAGTTGACACTGAGCCTATGTCATTTCCTATCCCTTGGTCCTGGCAAGTTCTGGGTTCCATTTCAGCTGAGCCTTTTCTGGAGTAATTGGCCACATGGTGCCTTCAAGTCAAACAATTGTTTGTACTGAGATAGTCTCGCTGTTTAGCTCCAAATGAAATAATATCCTTCCTGTGCCCAATGAAAGCAAGTGTTTTTTTATTACCGCCCTCCCTTTTTCAGAGAAGCCATGCCTTCACCGAGACTCTCCTAGCTAATTCATAAATGCTTTAAGCAGGGTCTTCGTTCAGAGAAAATTGTCTACAGCCAAAATACTCTGGGCTAACCTGGGTCAAGGAATGTTAAGAATACCCTATACTCTTTCTCCCAACTTTCTGTATAAGTTATTTCAATGACCTTTGGATGATTTCCTGAATAATAAGTGTTTTGAATCTCATGTTCACAAGACAAATACTAGTGTTTTGTTTTGTTTTTAAGTGTACCAAATTATATTAAAGGAGCTCACAAAAATAAAACCCAACAACAGAACAATCATAGGTGAGTGTCACAGAAGAACAACAGATTGTGAGAGTCAGAATAGGATGGAGCAAGATTTTCACAAAATGATGTTGTGCTAACGGAAGTAATAGCCCCGTAAAGCTATTTGTGAGAGATTTTTACACTAATCCAGAAGTGTAAGTAGTCCAGTCTTCCTTATTGGTCAAAACAGAGACCCTCCAAAATATGAATTCAGGAAGGAGAACCCACAGGTATAGATGAAAATTGCCCAGGTGGACCCCATGTGTCCTGCTTCTCTCTCCCAGTTGGGGTTGCTTCTCTGGATCATCAGAGCTTTCCTCACATTGCTGCCTCTGCTCTAAGGCTCTGCTTCCTGTGCAGACACCAATCACTTTGCTTCTTTCCCCTTAGCCTTGTTAAGACTTTTTAGAACTTGAACAACAAAGGGAAAGCAAAGAATGGAATTTACCACAAAATATCTTTAAAAATTGTTCTTCCTCCACCCTAGCTGGTTTGGTTCAGTAGTTGGAACATCAACCCATAGACTGAAGGGTTTCTAGCTCAATTTGGGTCAAGGCACATACCTGGATTGCAGGCTTGATCCCCATGTGGGAGGCAAACTAATCAATGTGTCTCTTTCACATCAGTGTTTCTCTCTGTCTCCCTCCCTCAAAGTCAATGGGGAAAAATATCCTTGGAAATCAATGGGAAAAAATATCCTTGGCTAAGGATTAATAACAACAACAAAAAGTCACTCTTTTAAGATTTAATTGTTGACCTTTCCTTGGTTGTTCCCAGTCCCTGCTCCACTTCACTGTCCTGAGATCTCTGTGCCTCAGCTTTACAGAACCAGTGTAGATTCCTTTTTTTAAAAAATGTATCTTTATTGTTAAAAGTATTACAGATCAGTGTAGATTCTTAATTACCTTACTTGATTTCTTTTTTCTTGGCACCCTCCTCCATGTGTGAGGTGCTGTGTAAGGATCTACCACCCGTGAATTTAGAAATGACCTAGAAGTAAGAGCTGAATTAGCATTCTTGTGCTGCTGCTCACTTACGGCTGTTTTACTCATTTCTCAGTAGATAGGCACCCAGGCCCCTTACTTAGGATACTGGCATAAGAGACATTGTCCTGCAGGTGAAACTCAAGATTCTCCAGAAAAAATGGGGCTCCCACTTAGAGATCCAGCAGTATATATCACATTTTTACACTAGTCTCTCGTGGGCATATCTATTTAACAAAAAAACAAAATCCAAATAATTACAAGATGCCAATTCCCCTAGTCAATGAATTTGGGGTTAAACTAATAATAATATTGCTAAATTTAGTTAGGGGTATTATTGTTTAGGTTTTTTTTGTGTGTTTTTTTTTTTTGCATTGTTTTTAAAACCTATCAAATCTTATTGAGATAAATATTAAGTTACTTTGATAGATTTACAATAACACCTTGCTGCATTTCCTATAATGTTTCATGTCAAACTTTAGCAAATGGTTTAAGAGGGGATCTTTTATTTCAATCAAAGTACAGTAGTTAATAGTGTCCGCTTCTAGAGGCTAGTGAAGTAGAAATAATTTGCTCTTAAGCATTATATGAAACACTGTCTTAGGCATTATAAGAGCAAATATAGCATCAATTAAATAGCCATTAAAGAAAAACAGATAAATCAAAATTACTTTTAAAGAGAGAAAACATAGGCAGATGTTTTCCTGTGGTTGTGGATATTCAGGGGGCTGCTGCTGTGGAAGCTTAAACCTGAAGGTGACCCCTGAGGCCCACCGTGGGGATGCTTGGAATTCAAGCTGTTTTAACCAATTTTTGCCTGCTCTGTCCTTTTCCCCCCTTAACTCATTGAGCTTTTTCCTCAGTGGACAGAGATGCCAACCAACTTTGTTGAGCTTTTTTTCTCATGGGACACAATCCATCTTTAATAGAAATAAGTGTTTCTTTTTAATTCTTTCTCTAGATTTTTGGCCATCTTTCCACAGGAGATGCATTTCTTTTGGTGTTTCCATACATTTGAGGAAGTTTTGTTTTTTTCTCTAAGCAGTACATTCCCTCCTTGATTAGTTATCTGCAAAGTTTCACTATATGTTCTTGATGTAGTTCAGTCCGTGTTTGTGGACAGTGTCTCTTTGACAAAAGGAAACAACATTCTTGCGAGAGGGTCCGGATGGGAACAAAGGTTGATTGAGTAAGTCCTTATTTTAGTCTCGTGGTTCCTTAAAATGTTTGTACTTACAGAGTTCAAGGTTACTGTTTATTGTTGTTTTAGAATAGAGGACGAGGTGAGTTCTCTTTTGTGTAGATGAAAATAGGCAGCTAAACACACCTCTCAGGCCCCGCTTAAATGCTCCAAGAGGGCAGTGGTGTTTATGTGTATTTATAGTGAATCAAGGTGGAGGGATGTAAATGAGTAGAACTGAGGAAATGGCATTCGAATTGTTCTTAGAACAAATACTGCTTCTTCTTCACTTTGACTCCCAATTTTTGTGTTAGAATTAATGACAGGCCACATCAGAGTGAATTAAGCTCTGTTTTCATATCAGAGTTTATTGATTTAGGTTCTTCCTTATTTATTTATTTGTTTGTTTGTTTTTTAAAGATCACCTAGTTGACTCTAGGGAGTGAGAGTTAGCAACATGTGGAATGTGTCCTTGAAGAGCAGTTTGGGACCCAGGCACCCTGTGCAGGACAGGAGGCCCTGTATCTGCATAATGAATTCTTAACTGTTGATGTGATAGAGGGAAAAATCCAGGTCAAAATAGTGCAGTGGCCATGTAATCCAGGTGGAGCGTGTAATTATCTCAGTTATTGTGAGCCAACTATGGTACGCACATGGAGCAGTTTGGAAAAAATGTGAATCATGAGTAAAAATAGAAGAAAAGATAGCCCATAACACTGTAATTTGTTCTCAGCACATAACACTGGTCCTTTATTTTCTTTGTAAGTTTAAATATTTCCTTTTCCTTTGCCATCTATCAGTGTTTTCCCTTATTTTGCTTTCAGACTCCTCTTGACTAATATAAAATCTTTACTTTCAGAACTAAGATATACATACAGTACTGACCTCGGAATGATCTGCATTTCGGCCAGCTCAAATTTGATAATCAACATCTCATATAGCTTTTCCTACATCCTTTTGTGAAGAAAGAAAAGTCTGAATTATTTCTTTCCATATAGTTATGCCAGCTTAAAAGCAGCAAAAGACAATTGGCTTAGCTGTTTGTTTGTTTTTTTCATTTTATACTAGAGGCCTGGTGCATGGGTTTATGCACCAGTGGGGTCCCTTGGCCTGGCCTGTACCCTCTTGCAATCCAGGACCCCTTGGGAGATATAGGAGAGCCAATTTTTGGCCCGATCTCTGCAGGCCAGGCTAAGGGATCTCTCTGGTGCACAAATTTGTGCACTGGGCCTCTAGTATGCCTATAAGATCTTTGGTAATCTCTTTCTGCCCTCCCCCTTCCACTTTTCCCTCTTGAGATTCATCAGTCTGTTCCATGTTTCCAAACCTGTGCATTGAGCATCTGCTCTCTGGTGGTCAGTGCACATTATAGCTACCGGTCGAATGGTCACTTAGGCTTTCATATATAGATAGATATAGATATAGATATAGATATAGATATAGATATAGATATAGATATAGATTTTAAATATATTTTTATTGATTTCAGAGAGGGAGAAAGATAGAAACATCAATGATGAGAGAGAATCATTGATTGGTTGCCTCCTGCAATCCTCACAGGGGATCGAGCCCTCAACCCTGGGCATGTGCACTGACTGAGAATTGAACTGTGACCTCCTGGTTCATAGGTTGATGTTCAACCACTGAGCCATGCCACCTGGACATTGTTTAGCTATGTAATGTAGAGCTACTATTCTGTACCCCTTTGTCTTACAGCTTCATATTTTGAAAAAATCATCCACTTCCTCTTTAATGTTATTTCAAATTGATGTTACACAACCAGAGTTCAGTAGAAACAACATGATGAATTAGAAATAATGTAAACCACAGATTCTTTGTTTTATTTACAAATGTGACCTGTAGCATGTTTATATCTGGTACACCTTGAAAAATATATTATTAAGAATTCCTTCCTGAACTTCAAATGAAAAGTTATCAGAGTGCACCCTAACATCACTATTCTTCAGTAGCTGCTCCTTCAATGATCACAGGTCATTTCCAAGTTGTATATAGTACAAGTTTAATGAAGTCTTTGGGATTACTGAAATTTTGGCCTCCCTTCTTTTAATTTTATTGAATTTATTGAGATGACATTGGTTAATAAAATTATATAGGTTTCAAGTATACCGTTCTATAATATATTATCTGTGTATTGTATTACAATCACCCAGCCTGGCCTGTGGGATTGGCCCGAAATTGGCTCTTCAACATCCTTCTAGGGGACCCGGATTGCGAGATGGTACAGGCCAGGCTGAGTGACACAAAAGGTTTGACCAGCTAGGGAGGGACTATAGGGTTCCAGGGCATGGTTGGCCTGTCTTGCTCAGTCCTGATTGGCTGGACCCCAGCGGCACTCTAACTTACCAGTCAGAGCATCTGCCCCTTGGTGGTCAGTGCACATCATAGTGAACCTTAGCATAGACACTTATCATATTAGGCTTTTATTATATAGGATGTGTTCACCACCCTAATAGGTTCTTTCTTATGTGTCTATTAGTGTCCCAGTGCACGGAATTCATGCACATTAAAAGGGGATTAATTAGAGGAAATATTATTTTTTTAATTTTACTGATTTCTTTACAGAGAGGAAAGGAGAGGGATAGAGAGCCAGAAACATCGATGAGAGAAAGACATCGATAAGCCACCTCCTGCACGCCCCCCACTAGGGATGTGCCCGCAACCAAGATACATTCCCTTGACCGGAATCGAACCTGGGAACTTTCAGTCCCCAGGCTGATGCTCTATCCACTGAGCCAAACCAGTTTCAGCTAGAGGAAATAATTTAATATTGCTATTTGCTCTTTCTCTATAATAGAAGTATCAGAGATTAAAGAAAATTAGTAAAATGTATATGGAAACCTTCCTCCTGTCAGAGTCTGGGGCTCACCACAGGACCCAGAGTTAATTCTCTGCCTTCCCACATGCATCTCAAAATTGCATGAGACCCAGATCCAGCCGTGCCCACCCCACAACATTGGGCTATATACAGACCCAGCCAGTCCCACCCTGTCAAGCCCTGCCAGGCAGGGGAAATAGTCTTAGGTCCCCTACCCAGTGCCAGGACAGGGGGTATGGCCTGAGGTTCCCCAACCCAGACTGGGGCGGGGAGTATGCCTTGAGGTCCCCCATCAAACCCCACCAAGTGGGGGACATGGCCTAAGATCCCCTGTCAAGCCCCACTAGGTGGGGGTAATGGCCTGAGGTCCCCCATGGAGCCCCACCAGGCATGGGGGCACAGCCTAAGGTCTCCCGTCAAGCCCCGCTGGGAGGGGGGCGCGGCCTGAGTTCCCCTAACCCAGCACTGGGGGTGCACCTTGAGGTTCCCCATCAAACCCTGCTGTGTGGGGAGCACGGCCTGAGGTCCCCTGTCAAGCCCCACTTGGGCAGGAGTGGGCGTAGCCTCAAGTCCTTGCTGATTGCTTGTTAAGGCTCCTTATGGGAACTTGGCCTCAGCTGTGGGTGCAACCATCTTTGTGATGGAGTGATGGTCAATTAGTGATAGGATTACATTTAAGCCAGTTTTTAGGTGGTTGTTGTTTATAATCATGTTTAAACTAGTCACAGGCTCCATGAACTGAATTTGATTCAGTTTTTTAGATTCATCAAGACCTAATGTCTTCATGAGTTGATTATCTTTTGTTGTATTTTGAGAGCCATTCAATTAGCTGGTAGAACTGTAGTAGTAGAAGGGACTCTCGGGCTCATGGTACTCCCACTCACTGTGCAGAGATCATTTCTCTACCATCCCTGAGAGTGTATCCCCCAGCCTCTACCTGAACGGCTGTACTGACTGGGCTTTTACTAGTTCTGGATATGCTACATTTGTTTTCACACAACCTTAATTGTTGGAAAATTCTTCCCCAGAGTGTGCTGAAATCAACTTCCACTCATTGATACTAGTTCTGCCTTTGGAACCTCACCAGAGCAAACTAATTCCTTTTCTGTGTGATAGCTTTACCTTTAAGGTATTTGAAGACTTCTTCCTTCATTTTCCAAAACAGGAAATAGTTGTATACTTTTATCTTTCTTATTGATGAATTCATTTAACAAATACTAATTTTGTATGTAAGTTTGCAAGCATTGTGCCAGGTGTTTGGAATAAATGATGAAGGGGCATGGTCCTTGCCTTCTAGGGCTCACAGTCTATTTGGGGCAAGAGAGACCTATAAGCAACCAATTATAATAAGATAGTATTAGAAGAACAAAGCATACAGTGAACTATTAGCCATAGAGAAGGTCAAGATTTATCCCATTGGAGGGCCTCTCAGAAGTGGTGACAGTGGACTACATTTTGAAACTTGTCAAGCAGGGAATTGGGGAGAAAGCCATTCCAGGTAAGAAGAACTTTAGGCAGAGTACGGCATGTTCAGAATGATTTGCTCAGCACCTCAAAGCACAGGCTGTCAAATGGCCTATGTCATGTTAAGGAGTTTCAACTTATCCTGCAGCCAGTCAGGAGCCATGGCCAGTGGTGATTTGTTTTAAAATGACCTGTACTGTTATTTTTCTCATTACAAAAGTAATACAAACAAGTCAGAGACTATATAGATATATATAGAAAAAAGTAGATATTTTATAACCCTATTACCTAGAAATAACAGCTTTTAATATTTTACATATATCCTTCTAGACATTTTTTTCCTTGCATACATTTACACTTATTCACATTCTTAAACAAAAATAGTTGTTCTGTGCATACTGGTTTCAAACTGCATTTTAAAATTAATATGACATGGAAATATCTCTTAATTAAATAGAGAGCTACATAATTTTTTCTTTATTGTATAGTACCATAATTATGGTATTGTATGATACCATAATTCTTTTATGTAATCTGTTGATGTTTCTAATTTGTATTAGAACATCCTTAACGATATTTCTTTGTGTACTTGCCCTGTTGTTTCCTTGATGAATTCTTATAAGTGATGGGAGGGAGGAGTCAAAGGATTTACATCTTTTTTATTAATTTTTGTTTTCTTTTTTTTTTAAATATACTTTATTGATTTTTTACAGAGAGGAAAAGAGAGGGATAGAAAGTCAGAAACATCAATGAGAGAGAAACATCGATCAACCGCTTTCTGTACGCCCCCTCCTGGAGTTGTGCCCGCAAGCAAGGTACATGCCCCCGACCAGAATCGAACCTGGGACCTTTCAGTCCACAGTCCGACGCTCTATCCACTGAGCCAAACCGATCTCGGCAATTTTTGTTTTCTTAATATATTTTTAATTGACTTTAGAGAGGAAGGAAAGAGGGAGAGAAAGAGAGAGAGAGAGAGATAGAAACATCAATGATGAGAATCATTGATCGGCTGCCTCCTGCACGCCCCTACTGGGGATCAAGCCTGCAACTTGGGCATGTGCCCTTGACCGGAATTGAAACCGGGACCCTTCAGTCCACAGGCTGACGCTCTATCCACTGAGCCAAACCAGCTAGGGCTTTAATTAATTTTTGTAAAAATTTTGCCTTACTGCTGTGTGCAAGGAACTATGCCACAGCCTGGAAATATGACAGTGAATGTCACAAATCTGCTGTCTACTTTTGTGGCCCTGACAGTTTAGTGGGAAAGATATATTAAACAGTCAAATATCTGCTAAAATGTGGTATCACTTGGAAAAAGTGAATGGTGAGTGGAAGTTTATCTTTAAAAAGTTCTTACCTTTTAGTGATATATACCAAAGTATATACAGATGAAATGGTACGATATTTGGGAATTGTCTCAAAATATTACAAGGTGATGGGAGTGAGGGAAAGTGGGTAGAAGTATAGCTGAAACAAGATTAGCCAGATATTGATCATTGTTGAAGCTGATGGTTAATTATACTCTGTTTTTATGCGTTTGAAATTTTCCATAATGGAATGTAAAAATCAGAAGAAGAGATGGAAGTGAAGTTATGACCGGTCTACATTCAGGGGCCAAGGAAAGAAACTTTTCAGCTGAGATCTTTGTGATAATGTAGGAGTTGACCAGGCTCCAAGTGGTGGGTGGTGGGTGGAGAAAGAGCTTTTTCAGCAGTGGGAACAGCATGTAAAAAGGCTAGAAGCCCTAAGAAAAGAACATGTTGGTGCTTTGCGGAAATGAAAGAAAGCTGGTGTCCAAGTTGAGAGGCTGGGGAAGTAGGCATGAGCCAGATCTTATAAGACCTTGGAGACCATGTTAAATATTTTATACTTTAATCCAACAGTGTAGAAGGAAGCCTTCTATAGGAGGGTTTTAAGTAACTGAGTAGCAAGGTTACTAATACATTTGCTTCTTTAAGGGCTCAAGCTGTTTGGTGGAGAATGGTTTTGGTTCAGGATTGGAGGAGAAGGAAATATAAAGTTAAAAGTAGAGAAACATTAGGGGGTCATTGCAGTAGTCCAGGAGATCTGATGACTTTGGATTAGTGACAGTGTTGCATGTAGAGAGAAGAGATAATGATTTGAGAGATATTTTGGCCTTGGTGATGATATAGATGTGAAGGTTGAAGGACAGAAGTATCAAAGATGATGTGTAAATTTCTGACTGATGCATCTGAGTGGTTGGAGGTATAACTGACTAAAATGGGGAAAAATGGAGGAAGAGCAGGTTTTGTAACAAGAGATAGAGAGCTCAGTTTGTTATATGCATAGAAAATTTGCACCCGTTTGCATTTTCACCTTTACTAGTATATATGAGACTACACAAAAGGTTTATAATTGGAGTCCTGATCTGTGTTTTAGAAAGATTCTTGTGGGAGTCTGGAGACCAATTAGTTAGTCCATGAATTATTTGAATCAGGAATCTCATCTGTAGTATCTCTGCCTTTGTATACATAATAACTAGCAGGCAGAGTGCTTGGCAAGTAATAGATACTCAGTAAGTAATGGTAAAATAATGAATGCTTAGATATGAGACTTGAGAAGGTCTAGGTAAAGAGGGATAGATTCAAGGAAAATATCCAAGGTAGATTCAACAGGGCTTGCATGTAAGATGGCAGATATGTTCTCTCCTGTCCTTGACTCTTCTTCTGTTGAAGAGCAATTTAACAGCTCCATGATGCCAGCAAGTCTATGCATAGACATTGATTTTATTTTATTTTACATTGATTTTTAAAATTTATCATTCCCCCCTCAACATTTATTTGTTTGGAACTCTATAGGTTAGAGACCATTGAACTGTAATTATTATAGTAGTCTCTACAAGCTGCCTGAAACTCTAGTTCTCGTTTCTGCTGACTCCTCAAGCCCAGAATCTGTCTAAGCCTAGCAGCATTGGTCCTGGGAGTGGAGGGCAGTTTTAGCAGCAAGGGGAGTTTGCAGCAGGGTGTCTAGTTACTGGACACTAGAAGCTGTTCAGCATCCTATCTAATAAAAGAAACGTGCATATTGACCGTATCTCTGCTACACCCACAAGCCACACCCACAAGCCAATCAGAAGCGAGTATGCAAGTTAACCAAACCAAAATGGTGGTTAATTTGCATATCCCTGTGCAAAGCAAAGATTGAAGACAGCTTAGAACAGTGGTTCTCAACCTGTGGGTCGCGAACAGCTAGCAGGGTCTCCTAAGACCATCAGAAAACACAGATATTTACATTAAGATTCATAACAGCAGCAAATTACAGTTATGAAGTAGCGACAAAAATAATTTTATGGTTGGGGATCACCACAACATAAAGAACTGTATTAAAGGGTTGTGGCATTAGGAAGGTTGAGAACCACTGGCTTAGAAGGAAGCCAAGCGCTGCAGCAGGTGGGGCAGGAAACAGGCAGGGCGGGAAGCAGGCGGGGCTGCGGAGAAGGGAGGGAAGCAGATGGGACAGGGGAGATAGGAGAGAAGCAGACAGGGCAGCGGAGACTGCCGCAGGAAGCCCTATTCTTACAGGAATCTTCCTGCAATGGGCCTCTAGTTTGAATATACATTGGCTATTACTTATATACTTTCCATTTTGTAAATGGAGTCATAGCCTAAGAGAGACATCAAAATGAAAGCCCAGTGTATTTATCAGTGTCATCCCAGATTTCCCTGGTTCTTGGCTGGTATTTACATCAACCTTATCCATATACCTTATTTTCACTGATTCCTTATTGCAGAGTGATTATATGTTAATTTTAATATTGCCTCATGCTTCCTGAGCCTGCTCCTGGGCTCCTGTTGAATATGCTCACTTAGCCGTGACCTTGTTCTTGTATTATGCTCACCGCCACCAATTTATATCACTTGTCTATCCTCTTTGCTTTCAAAATTGTTCAGAATATTGCCTCTCAGAGTCTCTTTCCATTTTCAACTTCAAAATGGCATCTTTTACATATTTTCCTGATTGCCATGACTGATGTGTATTGAGCAATTGGTTTATCTTTGCAAGTATACCAGATTAAGTAGTCTGGCCTTGTAGCAGCAATACCAGATGTTGTGGAGTCCAGGCATGGCAGAATGAAGGCTTTTTGTTTGTATTTATTTAACTCTTTGCCACTGAAAGAAATATATGAATCCTTTATGTGTTTATTAGCTATAAGGCAGATCTACTGTGCAAATTTGTCCAGGGATTTGAAGGGACTGAAGGTCTTTTATTTATATATATATATTTTTCTCTCTTTCTTTTTAAAATATACTTTATTGATTTTTTTTTACAGAGAGGAAGGGAGAGGGATAGAGAGTTAGAAACATCGATTTGAGAGAGACATCGATCAGCTGCCTCCTGCACATCCCCTACTGGGGATATGCCTGCAACCAAGGTACATGTCCTAGACCGGAATCGAACCTGGGACCTTTCAGTCTGTAGGCCGATACTCTATCCACTGAGCCAAGCCGGTTTCGGCTGAAAGTCTTTTTTAAAGATAAATATGAGCATATTGAGATAATAGCCGTAAAATATTGGGATAAAATTTCAGACAGAGAACTCCATCTGGTGGTTATAAGGAGAATTTGAGCCTTCTATATTTGTAGTATTTGCCATAGTATCTGAATTATATCTTTGTTAAAAAAATTACATTCTTATTTATGATAGTCACGGATTCAAATTTCTGAGAATATCTGGCATACGATTCTAGCATTCCTTTATTGACACTGCTGTCAAAAACTGTAGAGCAACCAAATAATTGTGTCCAGCAGAACTGAAGTCTTGTGCCCTTAGTTGTTCAAAACCGAGGGTCCTGTTTGTCTCTGGAGAAAAATCATTTTGTGTCTTTTCATCTCTATTGCAACTGCTAACTTTGATATCATGCTTATTTTATGTGGTAAGTTTCTGCCTAGTAGGACTATGGAGAAGGAAATATTAGTGATCTTTCAGTAAGTATTTGTCAGATGTTATATAAAAGTAAGTTGCTTTTTCCTGTACAAAGATTATGAATAGGAAAAAAAAGATTATGAAGAGGAGTTTGATAACTTTCAAGAGGGAGTATTAGGGTGAGCAAAGTTGGCAAGGGATGAGAGATTATGTAACCATTTTTAATTAAAATACATATCTGAGATTTCTTTTTTACTTTAATAAGCATCTGTACTTGACATTCTTGAATCTAGGTAATTCTATAGGGTAAAGTAGGGACATCAGCCCAAGGAGAAAGGATCCTATTAACCTAATCTGGATGCATATTTTATAGACCTGCTAAGGAGGGGAGGATAAACAAAGTTTTAAATTTCAGGTTGAACCTTAGGCTGGTATGGCATGTCTGTATCTTTTTTCCTAGTAGGAAAAGTGAATCCAGGCCCCACCACCATTGAAACGTTGCCTGAGGTAGGGCTGTTCATGTAAGATACTAAGTAGAATGTGATATAACTTTTCACTGTTCTCCTAGGACTTTTCTTCATATAAGTAACGGTATTACAACATCTCCATTTCAATACTGATATTATCAGACTTTGTAAAAGGCTGCTCCATACACAAATGCCCACATATTGTATAATCCCACTTATATGAAATGTCCAGAATTGGCTATAGAGACAGGTTAGATTTATGGTTGCCAGGGCCTGGGGGCTGGGTAGGAATTGGGAGGAAATGGGGAATGCCTGCTTATGGGTTTGAGGTTTCTTTTGGGAGTGGTGAAAATGTTCTGGAATTAGATAATGGTGATGGTTGGACAACTGTGTGAATATAGGGAGGTGCAAAAGTCAGTTTATAGTTGTGACTATGCAAAGCAGAGGGTTTATTCTTACATTATTATATATTTATTATTATGTTATTTTCCATATGAACTACCAGTACAAATCTACTTTGCCTCGCCCTATATACTAAAAACTACTGTATTGTACACTATAAAAAAATTAAAGCTAAATGGGAAAAAGAAGGAAAGCCTATTCATGGAGGAATGAACTAAACCAATATAAAGGTGATTGAAATAACAATCCTCTCACTTATGTTCTAGCTGAAATGTTTGATAATCTAAATATTACAGTTTGAGCCTTGAATTTTGTTTTAATTTGTACTTTATTGACTTGTTCCTGACCTTCACAGGGCCACGATGGGCCTCCTGGAACATTGGTGTGTTCATCTGCATTCGATGTGCTGGAATCCACAGGAATTTGGGGGTGCACATATCCAGAGTAAAATCAGTTAACCTTGACCAGTGGACTCAAGAACAGATTCAGGTACTTAATACTTAATAAAGTAGTTCTGGGGGAATTTCAAACTGGGCACAAAGGTAAAGATAAAGGAAAGTTTAGTTGTTGAACACCTGTATCCAATTCTCATACCTTAATAGTGAAATTTTTAATCTTTTTACTTAAAGTACAAATTATTTCATCTATACTTTACCTACTTCAAATCACAAATGGTGATTATGGTCTAAGACTCCGTGGATAAGAAAGATGAAAAGGAGGATCTTTGGATTATTTTCTAAGACCCTTGATATCTGCAGATCTAACATTTGTAGTTTTAGATATTCTCTAAAAACAAATTTAAAAAGCCCTCTCATAGACTTACAACATTTTATTGCTAAAATGCTTGCTGTTAGGTTGGTGGGCTGGGATGAGACACTAGAGTTAGTGAGTCTAGCTGGCCCAAGATCTATACCTCAATGTGGCTTCATTGTTCTCTCTTCTCTTCCTACATTGAAACTTTTATAGTAAGTAAGGCAAAAAATTCTTGGGGAGAGTGGAGCCAAAGAAAACCAGTTGCTAAAGTAGATGGTAGAAATAAAAGATTATTCTTAACCAGAACATTTTAGACCAGTGTGTGTGTGTGTGTGTGTGTGTGTGTGTGTGTGTGTGTATGTGTGTGTGTGTTTTGTTTTTTGTTAATCCTCACCCGAGGATATTTTTTCCATTGATTTTTAGAAAGAGTGAAAGGCAGAAAGGGAGGGAGGAGAGAGAGAGAAACATGGAAGTGGAAGAGACAATTGATTGGTTGCCTCCCAACTAGGGTCAGGGATTAAACCTGCAGGCTAGGTACTTGCCTTTGACTGGGAATTGAACCTTTGACCCTTTGGTGCTGAGGCCAACACTATAACCACTGAGCGAGCACACCAGCCAGGGCTTATAGATTCATTAAAAGTCTAAAGTTTAGTTACACTTTTCAGTTGAACTTTACTGTATCTTATTAAGGAAACTACATGCCATAGAGGTATTTGGGAATTGGAAGATTTTAAAAGATCTTGGGATTTATCTCTCACAAGTGCTTAAAGAATCTATTTTAAAAGCCTAGTGTAAAACACACTTATTGGTAATAAAGCTGAATGGGCTAATTAATAGTATCAATTCTGAGTGTAGTTACTGCCTGCATGTTGCCTGCCAGATTAGTCACTGATTATTGCCTGCCAAATAGATATTTGGTAGCTGTGTGTCTTGGACTTTCAAATGAAATTTTGAATTATTACTGAATTAAATATATCTTGTCAGACAGATTTTTCAGTAAACCAAACTCGGGTGAGGTAGGAAAGACAGCTGTAGGGGCAAATGGTTGCGAGCAAAGTAGAGAGAATCATGGATTGGAAATCAAAATACACAGGTTTTAAACTTGGTTCTACCATCTCTAGATTGGTTCTTCAATGTAAAATGCTGCCATTGGGTGAGAAGTTTTAAAATTCTTTCCTAATCTGACATTCCATGTTTCCACATCTCTTTGGTTACAGTGTATGCAAGAGATGGGGAATGGAAAGGCAAACCGCCTTTATGAAGCCTACCTTCCTGAGACCTTTCGGCGACCTCAAATAGACCCGTATCTTTTCTGGAGCAACTTAGAAGACTGAGTGGTATTTTGGTGTTCTGGGAGAATCACAGAATATTCACAACTCATGATCTGTCTGCAGAGTCAGATCTAATCTATGTGGATTAGTCATATCTTGTTTTTTCTCTCTCCTGCAACCAAGACCTACAAAAAGCATATGTGTACGTTCTGTGTCAGAGTGGTGGTATAGGGCAAAAATTCATTTAGGAATTAAAACTGCACTGGTTCAGTTTCACTGTGAATTCTTCTGTAAAGTGACATTTCCAATAGTTTTTTGGATCTCTGAAGCTATTGTTTGATAAAAATCATTTATAATGTTGTGTTGAATCACAAAAACTACTGTTCACTTTAAGGCTTTTCTATGTTCTGTGTGAAAGAATTAACTGTTGTTAGCCAATTAGTAACTTATTTCTCCCATCCCCTCTGCATGGGAGAACACTCAGCTCACAAAGCCAGTGGTTTGTTGACCATCTTGTTAGAGTTGGCTTTTTGGTTGATGCAGGTAGAACTTGTTAAAAAGCATATGTGGGGGCCATAGAATCTGGCCCCGGGGCGCAAGAATTTATAGTTTTTAGGGTCACTAGTTACCTTTGTTTAAGGCCTATTGACCTAAGGCCTTTAAAATAGGTAATTGGTCAAAACCAGTTTGGCTCAGTGGTTAGAGCATCGGCCTGTGGACTGAAAGGTCCGGGTTCGATTCCGGTCAAGGGCATGTATTCTGGTTGCGGGCACATCCCCAGTAGGGGGCATGCAGGAGGCGGCTGATCAATGTCTCTCTCTCATCGATGTTTCTAACTCTCTATCCCTCTCCCTTCCTCTCTGTAAAAAATCAATAAAATATATTAAAATAAAATAGGTAATTGTCTGCTGCTTTATCTGTGTTCTAGAGAAGTGAGAGGCTCCTCTGCTGGCAATATGAAGATTAATCCCATTTGTTGCTATCAGTGCTCTGAAGGAAAATGAGAGGAAATGGAATTCCCTGTAATAACTGAGAAGGAGGCATTTCAAGGTTTTGGGCAGGGAAACTACATGTGAAAAGACAGGAGCCAAATGGGGAAGCCAGACAGAAGGGAGAGAAAACAATGTTCCATGGGATACAGGTTGAACTTTTATAGTCATCCTGGGAAAGACTTGCTTGAATTATCCTTAATAAGCTTTTTGCAGAGCTGTCGAGGGATTTATTCGAGATAAATATGAGAAGAAGAAATACATGGACCGAAGTCTAGACATCAATGCCCTTAAGGTTGGTTGTAACTCTTTCAAGTTTTGTTCATAATAAGTAATTTGCTTATTAATTGGGCCAGGGGAAAATGTGAAGATCAGTTACAAACATGCTCAAAAACTATCATTTAAAAGATAGCTCAGTTGGTTAAAGCATGATCTAGTAGAGCAAGGTTTTGGGTTTGATTCCTGGTCAGCATAATCAACCATAATCAATGCATAAATCAATGCAACAAAAAATCTATGTTTATCTATGACTCTCTCTCTCTCTCTCTCTCTCTCTCCCTTTTGTTTATCTCCCCCCCTCTCGCTTTCTCTCAAATCCATAAAATATAAAGATACAGAGGTAGAAAAAAGCCAGTTATTAAATCAAGACCATGAAATATCATGAAGTAAAGTTTGGCCTCAAGGGCAAACAGGGAAAACAATCAGTGAATTCTTTGTCTTGATCTGCATTTGGATGCTAATGACTCCCAATTCCAAATTATTTCTTCAGCTGGACATGTTGGGCATATGAGATCAAATAGAAAATATATATATATTCATATACACACACACGTATAAATTTACATCACTTATATATACACACATACAAACCCTTCATGCACACATAAGTTTTGTTTCCATAAGTGAAGTCAACAAAATTAAGTGTAATTAAATCACTAATTTCCTTTAGTTTGACCAGCATGTATTTCCTGTGCATTGGTGGGCTGATTGCTAATGGGACGACCCTTGTTCCTGAGAAGGGTTTTAGATGGAGACTACCAGTTGCCAAGTATGTTTTTCAACCCTAGGCATGTGGTTAGAATCTGAAATAATGATGTATGATAACTAGGACAAGTATAATATACAGGAGGAAATATGAATGGTTTCTGGAAGAAGACGATAAGCCTGATTACTGACAACTAAAGAACCAATAAATACATATGACTCTTTAGACTTTTAAAAAGCCTTTGACAAGGTTCTACAGTAAATTGTTTAGATGTAATTGACTATTTCTTGAGCCACAGAAAGAGAGAAAGTATGGTATTCTCAAATTGGAGCACAGGTCCTATCTGTCATCCATCTGATTAGTTATTCTAATGGAGGATGTACTAGTTGGTGAAATCACTAAGTTTACACAGGGCTCTAAGCCTTTCCAGATAATTTAAAGTTCCAAATTGATCTTTTGAGGTTATGTGAAAAGGCATCAATTGGTAGGTGAATTTCAATGCAGCCAGATAAGTGCAAGGTACTTTTACCTCAGAGTCATATAGAAAAGGGACCGGGAAGTTATCTTAACTGTCCCAAGGGAGATTAACCCGGTATATAGCTATGGCTTGGATGGCATCAGAGAGGGTTGGACACCAAAGCACATACATTGCCTTTTATTTGTAAAAAACTGGTCTGTCTGCCTACCTTTGTTCGTTGTACCTGAAGATGTGAAATTAGATGAGCTCAGAAAAGGATATCGGAGGTCACCCCAAAGATGTGGGAAGAGTTTCTGTATGCAGATTGTGTGTTCATGAAAACATCCCCTTTTACTCACTGGATAGATATTTCCATTTAGGAAGGAAAAAACTCCTATTTACCTAAAGGCTATTTCAGTTTTTTAAATCTGATGTGCTTAGATCACAGTTTATCTTACCTTTTTCCTTTTGTGGCATAGGGTTGTAATTTACAAATTTTCTTCAGCATAAATGTGAGGTGAATTACTTTGCACATATGAGCTTCTCCATATTTTGGATTCTTAAAATACATTACAAAATATTGCATTATGTAGGTCAAAGCGTTTCAGTATTTGTCTTTCATATTTTTGCCAGTATACTTTCCAGGTGTTGTACTATTTTATACTGTCTTCTTAGCACTATATTAAAGTACTAGTTTTACTTGATCTCTACCAACATTAGGTATTATTAAGATCTTTCTCCCCCCCAAACCCCAAAAAAGGCATTTTAAATTGCACTTTTTGATCAGTAGCAAGGCCTTAAATTTTCACATGTATGGTATACCTCTTTTCAAATGCCTATGTTCTTGAGTTTACTTTGTGATTCTGTTTGACATTTAAATGTTTGTTTATATGATTTTTAAAATATGACCAATAACATGGGTGAAAATATTATGAAACAGCCTCTGACAGTAACAAAAACTGAGAGAGACTTTCTAATATTTTTTATGTACTTTTTTGGTTTTATACAAGCAGCTCATTTGGGATACTTTATAATCCTTTTACTCTTTTTTGGGCTTATTTCTTTGATTATTGTTTTTCTAACCATTAAGCTTGACATTTTCTTTCCTGGTTTAAAAAAAAAAAAGATAAAGCCTTAACCTGTTTGGCTAAATGGATAGAGTGTGGGCCTGCAGACTCAAGGGTCCCAGGTTCAATTCCGGTCAAGGGCATGCTCCTTGGTTGCAGGCACATTCCCCAGTAGGGGGTGTGCAAAAGGCAGCTGATCAATGTTTCTCTCATCGATGTTTCTAACTCTCTATCCCTCTCTCCCTTCCTCTCTGTAAAAAATCAATAAAATATATATATTTTTTAAAAAGATAAAGATGGAGAGAAGTTATAACTGAATTTATAAAATCCCAAAGGATATGTATTAGTCAGATGAACATAAACTTATTTCATCAAGATGAGGGGGGACCCCTCAAAGCATGAGCAAATTAAACTTGAGTCAGAAAGGGGAAGCAGGCGGCAAAATGTTTTATCCTCTGTAGATAGCCTATATTGCACATTTCCAGAGCCATAAGACAGATGAGGGAGGGTGGATGCTTAAGATATTTGAAGGATGCCTCTTAGAGCGTTGAGGCCGACTCTCATACCCCACACCAAAAACTCCAAAGCTTGTCAGACTCCTATATCAGGGTCAGCGGGGAATTTTTGTTTCCTTTTTGGACATTTGGAATGACAATTTATCAAAACTGGCTAGTCACTGTTGGACCTGTGTTCTTTTGTCTTGTTTTCAAAATCATTATAGAAAGAAAAAGATGACAAGTGGAAAAGAGGGAATGAGCCAGCTACAGAGAAAAAAATGGAACCTATTGTTTTTGAGAAAGTGAAAATGGTAAGTGGGAAAGTATTCGCACTCTGTGGAGGGCCTCAGGTGTGCTTATAAGTGTGGAGGGGTGGCTTGCGGTTGTACCTGAGATTAAAGGATTCAGCATTTAGATGAGCCCACCTGCAGCCACTCAGCTTCTTTCCCACTGCTAATTGTTGCCTAATCTGCTCTGTCACGGTGTCTTTGGAGCTAGGTGGCAGCTTAGGAACCTCATCTGTCCCATTTAAGCAAGAGGCTGTTCCATGCCAGAATGTCAAGGCTGTGTGATACCTTCTGAGTCGATGTTAACCTCTTATTAGACCTTCTGTATCTCATTTCCAGTTGCAGTTAAGAACAGTCCAGAAGCCAGACCAGACTGATCCATTTTAAGCAATCACTTCTTGTATTCTTGCTCTCTCATATTGAAGTAGACACCTTTCTCTTTCCACAGGACATATTGTGGCTGTAGTAGTGGATATCTAATACCAGATCTTGGACTCTTAGGAGAGTGTTTGCTTAAGGAAGAGTTTTATCATCATTCTGAATCGCACTGTCCTAAGAACACAGTCATTAGTGATATTGGCAGAGTGAGTTAGGTAATCTTTAGACTGATCTCCCTTTTGGTATTAAAGGTTTTCTAATCACTGGGGGATTTGCTGGCTCTTGGCTCTTGTATTATCAGACACCTTCCTTTATTCTTGGTTTTTTCCCGGGACCAAAACCTGCTACTTCTGTTGGACCCCTGATCTGTGGTTGTCTTGGTTTCAGACTGATCTGTCTCTTCAGAAAGCCAGACAAGCACAGATGATACCTTTGCTTTTCACTTTAGGTTTGACTTACGCATTTGTACCTCTGACTTGATTCTTTCGCCTGACACTTCCTGAGTTTGGTTGTTTGTTGTTTTTTTTTTTTTTTTGGTTACTCTCTTTGAATAATAACATCAACCATACCACAAGAAAACCCGTGGCTTGACAGTGGGGCGGGGAAAAGGGTTCAAAACACCTGCTCATTTCTTTCAATAACATATTTTCACCTTAGCCACAGAAAAAAGAAGATCCACAGCTACCTCGGAAAAGCTCCCCGAAATCCACAGCACCTGTCATGGATTTGTTAGGCCTAGGTAAGAGTCAGACTTTCCCGCTCCCATAGTCTTTGCAAATTCTCTCTGACCCTGGGAAGCTGGGCAGAGATGGGAGTCTTTCAGTTTGTATCCCTGTCACTAAGAGTGTCCTCTCATATTCTTCCTATTGTTTTGTATCTGAGCAGTTGTGCTAAGAAAGTTTTAGAGTGACAATACAATGGAGTGGTTACGAATAACAGCCTTGAGGGCCAGAGTCCCGGCTCTGCCACTTACTGTTATGTGACATTGGGTAGTTCACGTAACGTCTGAACATTCCTTTCTTGTCTGTGCAGTGAGGATGATATAAGTGTCCATGTCAAAGGCGTTGCTGGAAGGATGAAGTGAGATAAAGCCTCTACAGCTCTTAGCCCCTTGCTTGGCACATACTAAGCACTCAGTGCATTGTAGCAGTTTTCCTTAAACCAGCACCTGTGAGCCTTGCCCCCTCCCTCTCATTTTTCAGGTGTGACCTGTTTCTGAGATGGCCCCTTATCTTGTGCTCATTTTTTTCCAAACCTTAAAACCCTGCCCCATTCAGAAGTGAACCTGTTCTTTATCTTTCACAGTACTGATGACTGTACTTTATTTCAATCCATTTCTGCTGAGTTAGGTTATTGGTTATTTAGGCTTCTAAGTTTAATGTATCTTTAATTTATCTCTGAAAATGAATCCTCCACAGTGTTGTCCCTCAAATAGCCAGAAAGGAGCCAGCACCCTGGCCTGATAGCTGGGCTGCAGGCTTCTCCAGAGTGCTCGTGGGAATGTGGGGCAAGGCCTCTCGTGAGATGCCCCATCCAAGCTAGATGGTTCCAGAAGCCTAGATTTCCAGACCCAGGATGGAGTGTATGGGCTTTCCCTGTCTTCATTGTGTCTACAATAGAAGGAAGGCCTGGGCTTAAAGAGCAGTGCTACTTTTTTTTTTTTAAACTTTAATCTTTCTTTCCAGATGCTCCTGTGGCCTGCTCCATTACAAGCAGTAAGACCAGCAATGCCCTAGAGACGGACTTAGAACTTTTGGCCTCTGTTCCATCCCCCTCTTCTTCAGCTTCCAGAAAGGTGAGTCTTGTGGGCTCCTCAGGATTTAAAGAAAAGAGTGATTTTGATAACTTAATCGTGGAGCTGAGTCATGCTTTCTTGGTGGAACTAGGCTTTGGTTTTCTTGGTTCTAGATTCTTACCTTAATATTGTGTTGTCTCTGTTGCAGCCTAAGATTACTATTCATTCCCTTCTCTCTTGCCCAAAAAGGGTGGGCCCTTTGAGTGGGCTTTGAAGGTGTGTCAGATTGTACGGCTGATGCTTAAGGTCAACTTCTCAGCCCAAGTTATTGCCAGAGGATTTGTAGGTGTGAAAGACTTGAGACATTTGAGGCTATTTGATTACCATTTGTGGAATATCTGCTCTGTACCAGGCACAGTGCTAGGTGTTTTTATATATTTCACTTATAATTTAAAATCTTCATTACAACCCTGCAAAGTGATATTTTATAGATGAGGAAACATTAGTTCAGAAAATGTATGTGCCCAGCCTCTTGATACACAACTAATAAATGGCTACTTTGGCATCTAAACTCAGTTATTTCTGGTTGTATCATTTGTAGGTTGCTCTTATTTTTTTAATTTATTTTATATTTTTAGCAACTTACATTGTTTTGCTAAAGGACAAAGCATTGTTCCAGAGCTTAACTATTAGGTGTTTTCTGATATTTATATGGTAAAAATGTCAGGAGGTAGGTTCCATGCCAACTACTAACTTCAGCCATCAATTCTTTTTTGTTTGTTTATTTTTTAAAATATATTTTTATCAGCCAAAACCGGTTTGGCTCAGTGAATAGAGCGTCGGCCTGCGGACTGAAAGGTCCCAGGTTCGATTCCGGTCAAGGGCAAGTACCTTGGTTGCAGACACATTCCCAGTAGGGGGCATGCAGGAGATAGCTGATCAATGTCTCTCTCTCATTGATGTTTCTAATTCTCTATCCCTCTCCCTTCCTTTCTTTTATCGATTTCAGGAAGGAAGGAAAAGAGAGAGAGCGATAGAAACATCAATGACGAGAGAGAATCATTGATCAACTGCCTTCTGCATGCCCCTGCTGGGGATCGAGCCTGCAACCGGGCATGTGCCCTTGACTGGAATTGAACCCGGGACCCTTCAGTCCACAGGCCGATGTTCTAACCACTGAGCCAAACCGACTAGGGCTTTTTGGGGTTTTTTTTTTGTGTTAATCTTTACCCCATGATATTTTTCCGATTATTGTTATTATTTTTTTTTAGAGTGAAAGGGAGGGAGAGGTGGAGGAGAGAGAAACATTTGATGTGAGAGAGACACATCGATTGGTTCCTTCCCACATGCACTCTCCCCCGGTCCTGGATCAAACTTGCAACCCATGTACATGCCCTTAACCGAGAATCGAACCAGCAACCCTTCAGTGTGTGGGCTGACATTCTAATCTCTGAGCCACATTGGCCAGGGCCAGCCATTAATTCTTATTTCAAATGTTAGAAGCAGCAGAGAAACGAGGGAGATCTTTACAGAGATTCCCATGAGGACCATTCCATTGTCCCCCTGCCCTCTTTGCCCTAAGGTGGTAGGTTCCATGCCAACTGCAGGGAGTGCCGGCTCTGTTCCTGAAAACCTGAACCTGTTTCCAGAGCCAGGGAGCAAGTCAGAAGAAACAGGCAAGAAACAGCTCTCTAAAGACTCCATCCTCTCACTGTATGGATCCCAGACGCCTCAGATGCCCGCCCAAGGTAGATTCTTGGGGGGGCCTGGCGATATGCCAGATAGAGACAGGAGGACTTAAATGTAGAAATTATTTGTTGCGACAGGGCAGTTGCTTTGGGGGCAGTGATAGCATACTCCAAACAGGCCTGAATGTGAGTGACATTTCTTGTAGAAGCCAGTCTATCAGCAGATTCTTCTGTGGGCTCTGGTGTCACATGTGTGTGAAGCCTGACTCAAGTCTGGATCTAGACCTTAAAGGGGAAGTAGCTAGGTCAGCAGCCCCCTGGTGAGAGGCCGTGACAAGTCTCGTAGGCAAGCTGTCTAACTGTGTGGCTGTGCAAAAGAGCATTCTGAGTTGAGTAGTCCTGAGAAATTCTAGTTGGAAAGGAGCAGCCAGTGAGACTTTGGACTGACTCTGTGTGCTTTCCTAACAAATCTTTACATA
Organism: Lasiurus cinereus; assembly: GCA_011751065.1. Taxonomy (NCBI): domain Eukaryota; kingdom Metazoa; phylum Chordata; class Mammalia; order Chiroptera; family Vespertilionidae; genus Lasiurus; species Lasiurus cinereus. Next base: position 9,787,819 of record JAAGEH010000030.1, read on the forward strand.
TGTTCTCTTGGCAGCAATGTTCATGGCTCCTGCTCAGATGGCATATCCCACAGCCTACCCCAGCTTCCCTGGGGTCGCACCTCCTAATAGCATAATGGGGAGCATGATGCCCCCACCAGTAGGCATGGTAGCTCAGCCAGGGGCTTCTGGGATGGTTGCCCCGATGGCCATGCCTGCAGGCTATATGGGTGGTATGCAGGCCTCCATGATGGGTGTGCCAAATGGAATGATGACCACCCAGCAGGCTGGCTACATGGCAGGCATGGCAGCTATGCCCCAGACTGTGTATGGGGTTCAGCCAGCTCAGCAGCTGCAGTGGAACCTTACTCAGGTAAGCTACCCCGTTTTATTTGGAACAAGACTTCCTCAAGGCCCTTTCACTTTGGGTCTCCCTCTTGCCCTTTAAATCTTCACAGTAGATGAGATAACACAAGAGACATTCTTATGCTTGGATTTGCTTTCTCCTCCTCCTCCTCCTCCTCCTCCTCCTCCTCCTCCTCCTTCTTCTTCTTCCTTTCTTCTTCCTTTCTTCTTCCTAGAAGATCTATCCAAATTCAGACTTTCTGCAGAGTTCTGGATTCCTGTAGAATAAGGATAACTGCCAAAACCTAAATCCATGCATCCATCAAAACAAAAACAACCTACACTGATAAACAAGGATCACAAATAAAACCTCCCATAACTTACCCGCGGCTACCACGTCCAGTAGATAGAATGCTACAGACTTCAAATTACGTGGCAGTCGGCATATAAACACCCAAACCCAGCATAGCCAGCATCACGGAGAAGGTGACAGACCATAGATGAAATCATCCCCAGAAAGAGAAAGACCTACCCTGACTGGAAACATGATGAGAAGAGACCTGGTAGATTAGGGCTCTAGTTATATGGAGAATCAAAAATAAGGGACAAAAACACATATGAGGATAGATGGTAGCCCTGGAAAACATGGCTTCTAGGAGAGGTGGGATGACTTACTGGGAGAATTGCTCTTTGAAGGATGGTGTATTTCACCATCTCTCTCCCTGCAAAAATAGTCATTTCCCCGTACTAACAGAAGAGGGCGGTCTTGAACTAAAAATGGCACTGATGGATCGTAACACACAGAGAAAAATGACAACTAATAATTGTAGGAAAATAGATAACACCTATTCTCAAATAAATATGCTTCAGGTATGTATTCATTACAATGAAAAACATAATGACAGTTACTACCTTAGCCAAGTGATCAAACGTAAAATTACCAACAGTGGGACCAATTAATATCATGTGTTTTCTGGTATCTTACACAAAGACCTAAGAGCACAATATCTCCTACATAAATTCTTGCCAGAAATGGATTCAATCATATAAAATCCAAATGGAAGGATTTTCTATCAAGTAAGTGGCCTAGATTCTTAAAACAGTGTCAGAAAAAAAAAAGAAAAATGTGGCGGGGGAAGTGTTCTAGATTAAAGGAGACTAAAGAGATAGGAAAATGAAATGCATATCAGAATATTGCATTCATCTTAAATCTCTTGAGCATGTTCATTGTTATCGTTGTTCCAGGAACGTGTTATTTGTTATATTACTGATGTACATAATGGGTGAAATGTCACAATATCTGTAGTTTTCAGAGCCCATCAAAAATTTTCAAGTTTATACAGATGTATCAGAAAAGATGACAAAATGCTAATAATTGGTGAATTTAAGAAAGGAATAGATGGGCTTTGTTGTACTGTTTCTTTTTTGTGAGCTTGACATTTTCTTTAAAAGTTGGTGGAAGAAAAATAGATTCCTAAAGAAAAAGAACTTCTGGAAAAAATGTCCTGGACTTAGGAAATGTAAGGCATTTTGCTCTGATAGATTGTTTCTTCTGTTCTCTGCCAGAGGCCGGTCTTTCCGTCTAATTCAAAAACAGGCGCCGACCCCACTGCCCCTTTTCTCCCGACAACTTCCCTTCTCAAGCACTGAAGACACGTTGGGCTTTTTTGTGTGCCTTCCTTTGTTCATCTGAACGCTCGGGTTCCTCTCTCTCTCTGCTTGAGTGTGCGCAAGCACTTTCCCTGGCAGTAATAACTCTGCTGGAGATCAGGCAGGGGCTTTGGCGAAGCGGCTTCTCTGTATGCTCGGGGTTGTCGATGGCAAATGAACAGTCGGCCCCTTCCATTTAGGATGAGGGTCTGGAAGGAGAAAACAATGACTTCTCACGCTGTTTTTACGTTGTCTAGCTCCAGAATTCCTTCTTTCCCTCCCTGAGTATGGCTAGTCTCTGTCAATCTCTCTCTTCTGCAAAGTCCTTCATTTACGTGGCCTGGTGTCCTTGACATGCTCTCTTGAGGTTCAGAGCATTTAAGCACCATAACAGAGTTCTCCTTCGTCTCTCTTTCTCCCCATCCCCACTGACGGAAGGACTCCTGCCCTGCCTTTGGCCCTGACTGGCTGCATGCCCACACCCCGGTCTGAAAGTCTCCTCTCTCCCTTTCAGATGACCCAGCAGATGGCTGGGATGAACTTCTGTGGAGCCAATGGCATGCTGAGCTATGGACAGTCCATGAGCGGCGGAAATGGACAGGCAGCAAGTCAGACTCTCAGCTCCCAGATGTGGAAGTGAAAACAAATCACCTCTGTGGCTGCTGCTCTCCTCTGCTCCCTCTCTCCCCGCCCTTTCCCTCTTTCTCCATCTCTTTCACACCTTCCCCTTTTCCTACCTCTCTCCATTTGGTTTAGAAATTGCTCAATCTGTCATTTGGGGTTTGGCATTCTGCCAGCCCAGCCACTTCCCAGACACGCAGACCTCTCTGTTGTTTTATATTGTACATGTCCCCTCGCCATCCCGACTTCCTCCCCGCCACCCCAGTCCTCTCCTGCACCAGCACCTTAGGAATTGTTGGCAGAAGGCACTTACTGTGGAAGGTTAAACCTCCAATCAGATTCTCAGAAGGGTCTGTAGGTGTTGTGTTTTAGGTGAAGAGGGGAGGGTTTGGAGGTACTTCCATGTGTGTTAATAAACTGTTTCTACATATTTAAATTATTCATTGAAGAGGGGGGGCATTATGCTCCCATGATTTATGGGAATGAAGAAAGTGATGAAATAAAATCAAATATTTACTGGGTCTTAGATCAGGTTGACCCCTAACCTTGGGGAGATACAAACCCCATCATCTATGAGGATGAGCAAAAACGTTACTCTCCGGTCCCCTGCATTGCTTTCTGGATCTGAAGCTTCAGGACTTGCTGCTTAAGTCAGCCTTTATTAGCACCAAAGACTTTTGAAGGTCCCTCACAAAACACACAGCCCTTTCCCTGCCTCCATCTGCCTGCAGTAAGATCTGGCTCCACAGTTGGAGGACCAGCCCTTCCAGAGGGAATGCAGAGCTTAACCAGTGTACTCTGTGTGTGCGTGTGCGTGTGCGTGTGCGTGTGTGTGTGTGTGTGTGTGTGGTGTGTGTGTGTGTGTTTTCCACCTCCCACTCTCTCCCCATCTGCTCTGGGTATTTTTGTTTTTGGTTTTTCAGGTTTAGGTTTACAACAGAGAGGAATTAATTTATCAACAGCCTAAAACTGTTGCCAGTTTTTCTTACAGTTAAAAAAAGAATTGCAATCTCATTGATGGCTCTCTTCCTCCTTCCCTCTTCCCCAACCTGCTAATCACTCGTTCATGCCTGTGTATCCCAGGCTGCTGTTTCCCCACCTGTGCCAGGTGTATGAGGCAGGAGCCTGGGCAGCTTTCCTCGCAGTCATTGTTCACCCTACTGGAAAATTAAAACAAGAAAACGTTGCTTAAAGGATTTCAGCTGTGGGAACCAGGATCCCTGGTTGCCTTTCTCCTGTGTATGTGTAAATTCCTGAATAAATATTGCAGGGAAGCACTTACTGGCGTGCTGTTACTGTGTGTCACTTCTGGAGGAGGGTGAGTTCCACCCCATTTTCTGCTTCTGGGGGCCAGTTCCCTCATTTCCTGTGTGGGGCAAACCCAAGGGCCAGGCCCAGGCCATCAGAAAGGGGCCTTTATCCAGCAGTGTCTAGAGCTGTGAGCTGAGGAAACCGTGGAAATCTGCACCTGCTAGAGTCACAGAACATGGGAACTAGAAGCATTTCCCCCTTCCCTGCCTCCCTGCCTTGTGAATACTTCCAGATGTGAGAGCTTAGCACAGTGGCTAAGAAAGAAAGCTTGGATCACGATGCTAGTATTCATATCCCTTCTTACTAGGTGACCCGGGCAAGGAATACACCCCATGTCTCAGTGTGAAATAGGCTAATGGTAATACTTAGGTGAAAGGAAGCAGTTCCTGGGGTACATGTAGCACACTATTGAGCACTTAATCACTCAAGCATTAGCAAGTAGCATGTGCCAGACCTGTGCTAGGCATTCATTCATTCAACAACTGTTTAGTATTTGAAATGTGCCAAACAGTGGCTTAGGCTCTGAAGTAATGGATCAAAACTCCCCATTCTCATAGGGTAGTGTGGTAGGAGAGGTGGACAATAAAGTAAAGTGATTTCATTTCAAACACCAACAATACCAGGTAAGTTAAGGGGGAAGAGTGGGTATGGGACCGTTTGAATGGAGAAGTCAGGAGGAGGTGCCATTTGAACTGAGGCCTGAATCAGCAGCCAGCTGGGTGGGGATCTGGAAAAGGAGCAGACAGACAAGGGTCAGTGTCTGCACTGGAAATGGTTTGGCTGGAGTGTTGGTCTGGGAGCTGTTCGAGATCGATGGTCTGTAAAGCCTTGAGACTGGCTGTCACCTAAGAAAGACCCACGAGAAGAGCACCGAGCCTAGGGCCCATTGGCTTCTAGAACTTGGAAAGACGAGATCAGAAGAAAGGAATTTGACCCAGTCCCCACGCTTCAGCTCCCAGTGTCATGGGCAGTAGACTTAGAGGGGGGGGAGTAGCTAACCAGTGGGTGGGGAGAAGAGCAGTCCAGACACACAGTAGGGTGTAAACAGAGAGCCCTACAAGAGCACAGAGCTTTCGGGGAAGTACAGCAGCTTCATGTTTCTAAGGTATGTGAATGGGGGAGGGCAGGCCACGGGGCTTCCTATACCCTAGGAAGGGGTTTAGCTTGAAGTGTTGTGAACAGTGGAGAGACATAGATTTGGGTTTTAGGCAGCTACTGAGAACAGTGTGAGGGATAAGACCAGATCTAGGGGACAGAGGAAGGGTAAGAGCTGGACTAGAGCCATGATAGAAGGGGGAGGGGAGAATGGAGTGGCTGAGAGCATGAATTGCTTATGAGGTATGTGATGCTCAAAGATGTTCCATAACAGCACTGAAATGAGTGGGGAAGTGCTTCTTATGTCACCTCTTGTGCGTCTGGAATATAATATCCCAACAGTAATGGCTCTGGGAAGTCTTGTAGTAAATCTTTTTTACAAAATTCGTTCTTTTTTAGAGCAGTTTTATGTTAACAAATCTGAATGGAAGGTACAGAGACTCCCCATATACCAGCTGCCCCCACCCCAACCTCTGCTTCTTTTGACCTCACACTGGAGAGGCACATTTGTTACAACTGATGAGCCTACACTGACACAACATTATCGCCACCAATTCATAATTTACATTAGGGTTCATCTTGGCATACATTGTAGGGGTTTGACAAATTTATCACAGCACCAACTCAACATTATAGAATCACACGGATTAGTTTCACCATCCTAAAGATCCTGTGTGGTCTACCTATTCGTCCCTCCCTCCTAACTCCTGACAACCACAGATTTTTTTTTTTTTACTGTCTCCATAGTTGCACCTTTTTTCAGAATGTCCTATAGTTGGAATCATATTACATACAGCATTTTCAGATTGGCGTATTTCCCTTAGTAATATGTACTTAAGTTTCCTTCGTGTCTTTTCATGTCTTGATAACTCATATACTTTATTTTTTTAATATTTTTATTGATTTCAGAGAAAGGAAGAAGATATAGGTAGAAATATTAATGATGAGAGAGAATCATTGATTGCCTGCCCCTGCACACCCACTACTGGGGATCGAGCCCGCAACCTAGACATGTGCCCTTGACTGTAATCGAACCTGGGCCCCTTCAGTCCGAAGGCTGACGCTCTATCCGTTGAGCCAAACCAGCTAGGGCAATAACTCGTATACTTTACAACTGAACAATATTCCTTCGTCTGGATACTCTACCATTTATTCACTTACTGAAGGACATCTTTGTTGCTTCCAAAGTTCTGGCAATTATAAGTAAAGTTATAGGAAAGAGGATGGGCAGATTACCAGGAAAAACCAACAACTTAGGTAATTTTTATTTCTTAAACGACAGGAAAAACAAGCAGGTGATTATTATATGGATCTTTATATTTTTTAGCATGTCTTACAATGCTGCTTTATATAGTAGTAAAGTTATGTAACAAGGATTAGAAAATATAAGCTACTAAAAAATAATTTTAAAAAATAATTTTAAAATAAGTAAAGTTGCCTAAATCAGTTTGGCTCAGTGGATAGAGCGTCGGCCTGCGGACTGAAAGGTCCCAGGTTCAATTCTGGTCAAGGGCATGTACCTTGGTTTCGGGCACATCCCCAGTGGGAGGCGTGCAGGAGGCAACAGATCGATGTTTCTAACTCTCCCTCTCCCTTCCTCTCTGTAAAAAAAAAAAAAAATCAATAAAATATATTTTAAAATAAGTAAAGTTACTATAAACATTTGTGTGCAGGTTTTTGTGTGGACATAAGTTTCTAGTTCATTTGGGCAAGTGCTGTGGATGTGATGACTGGATTGTACTTGAAGAATATGTTTAGTTTTTGTTGTTGGGGTCCCAGAACCCACTACCTGGACCCTCTGCCTCCTTGACCTCCTTTGCTCTCTGCTACCTCGCCAGGAAGAGGCCCCGCCTACCTGCACAAAAGGAGGCTTTGAAGCTGGAGAGAGGGAATGAGGAAGGAGAGGCCAGCTGGTGTATATTTTTGGATTATTTCTCAGAAATCTCCTCCTCCTCTTTCTCTTCCAACACCACTACAACCAGGCGGCAGCTGGGGGAGCCACCTGTGAGCCGGGCTGAGTTGAGGGGGAGGTGGGCTGGGGTAGGGACCTCTGTTTCCCCTCTCTGAGCCTCAGTTTTGGCGTCTAAAACAGCAGTCACCAACCAGTGGTCTGTGAGGCCTCAAAGTTTGGCAACCGGTGATCTAGAATATGGGCATGACAACCCCAGTTGCTGGCTCCTGTCAACCCAGGTGCTCCAGGAAGCGGAGGTCCAGGCTGGACTCATTGTGGGAAAGCCTGGGAGGTAAGGGCGGGCTGGGGAGTACCCTGCATCATCCTGCAGCTGGGAACCGAGGTGGAGTCCCCCTGCATTGGGGCGAGGGCCTTGTGTGGAGAACTCCCCACCTCCCCTCCCTGTCTGTGACTTAGATTATTTTTCCTGGGCCTGGCTTCCACCACCTGTCTTCTCTGGCAGATTTTGTTTTACCTCGAAAAGAAATTGATTCAGGGTCTGCAAACTGGCTGATTTCCTGAATGGCTCCTCCTCTGCGCCTCCTCGTGTCCAGGTCTCTCATGCCACCTGCCTCAGTGGCAGCATCTCTCCTCCCCTGGAGCCCCATTCAGCACACAGCACCCTCAGCACTCCCCTGCAGCTCCAGGGACCGGCGGAGTCTGAGCCCAGACTACTACTACTCCCCCTGGTCCTGCCTGCAGCTCCAGGGTTCTTAAACCAGCCTGGAGAGGCCGGAGGGGTGACCCCTTAAACAGAGGGGTGCAGGCACCAGGTGGGCACTCTGCCCATCCCACCTCACCTCCCGCCCCTCCCAAACGCCCTGAGCATTAGTCTGTGCTGCTGTCCAGCTCCGGAGAGCTTGGCCTGAGCAGTGCGGCCACCAGAGGGGACCTGTTTACAGAGTGGCAGGCGGGACCGGCCTCCTAGGGCAGCTGGATGCCCACCTGGTCCCAAAGCCCTCCTTCAGCCTCCCACCTACCCCTTCTAAAGGGTAGGCCCAGCCCTGCCCAGCCCAGCTGCCTGCCTTGGGAGGAGGCGGCAGAGGCTGTCGCCATCTGCTGTCCCGTTTCTGTTACTGCAGAAGGTAAGGGTCATCCCTGCCGCCCAGCCAGCCCAGCACATCATTCCCATTTCACAGGCCAGAACCAGGCCTCAGCGCTTCCCTCAGCCAGGATGGAACAGACCTGGATGGGGAATCAGTTCGGTCTCTGCAGCTGATGTGTGTGGTCCACATTTTCACGAACCCAGGAGGCTCCAGAGCCCTCTGTGCATTTGTCACTGTGGCTATGTCACTGTATTGCCCTGCAGAGCCGTTGCAATTGTTAAGGCCCCAGAGTTATCTGAAGAGACAAGCGTGCAGACAGGCTTTTGTTAAAGGGGAGTGGAGGCCCGGCCCCTTTCCGCTGGTTGCCTCCAGGGGGCGCCCACACCCTCCTGGAGGGAAAGGCAGGTCTCCAGGGCTCCTGTTGTGGGGAAGGTGAGACCGGATCCTCAGAGCTGGAGAAGTGCACTCAGTTTGAAGGAAACTGAGGCACGGGGAGTCCAAGGGACGTTCTCTTTGTTCTGTTGACCTTGCACCGTCCGCACTGGTGACATGCAGCCCTGGTAATGCCACACACAGTCGAAGCTGTCCACTGTCCTGCAATACCCTCCCTGGCCCTGACCTGACCTCCATCTCCCACGTCCTGTCCCAGGGCTGGTGAGGAGGCAGTGCAGTGTGAACGGTGAGTGAATGAATGCACAAACCAATAACCGCAGAGGCCATCAACCGTGTGTGGCATAATGTGACGGGCCAGAACCAGGCCGTCTTCCTGCCACCCTGGGAGCACCTGATCTCGAGGCCTTGGTCTCTCCCCTTTCACTCTTCTGACTTGTCATGGCGTTTTTTAATTTGCTATTTAATGGGTGTGTTTTTTAAAATATATTTTATTGATTTCAGAGAGGAAGGGAGAGAGAGAGACAGAGAGAGAGAGAGAGAGAGAGAGAGAGAGAGAGAGAGAGAGATGAGAATCATCAATAAGCTGCCTCCTGCACGCCCCACACTGGGCATTGAACCAGCAACCCAGGCATGTGCCCTGATTGGAAATTGAACCGTGAGCTCCTAGTTCGTAGGTCGACACCCAACCACTGAGTCACACCGGCCAGGCTAATGTGGTTTTAAGTAACAAATAAAAATTTACATGGTTGGTATTCGGAACAAAAGCTAATAAAATTAATAATACTAATAAAATAATAAAGCCGAAACCGGTTTGGCTCAGTGGATAGAGCGTCGGCCTGCGGACTGGAAGGTCCCGGGTTCGATTCCGGTCAAAGGCATGTATGCTGGTTTCGGGCACGTCCCCAGTGGGGGGCGTGCAGGAGGCGGCTGATCGATGTCTCTCTCATCGATATTTCCAACTCTCTATCCCTCTCTCTTCCTCTCTATAAGAAATCAATAAAAATATATTTTAAAAAATAAAATAATAAAAATTTTGAATTTTATTCATCATTGCATTTTGTGACACCAGTTTTAGGTTTTTTTTTGTGTGTGTGTGTGTGTGTGTGTGTCACACCAGTTTTAAATGCAAAGACCTCACTAAGATCACAGAATGTGTGTTTTCTAGTTTGTACATGCCAGTGCATTCTGTTCTCACCAGAACAGTGAAATGACCGAGAGATGGATATATCGTAAGACAGTTGTTGTAATTGTGATAAAATACACGTAACAAAATTTACAGTGTAACCATTTCTAAGGTAAGTAAGTTCCTTCTCACAAAAAAAGTTCAAACTGCTGTGCAATCATCACCACCTCCCACTTCCAGCACCTTCGCACCTTCCCAAATGGAAACTGTTCCACGAAACACTGCCTCCCTCTCTGCTCACACGGCCCTGGCACCCAGCATTCTCTTCCTCTCTCTGTGCCCTTGGCCTCTCCAGGTGCCTCAGACATAGGGAACCCCGCAGTCCGTGTCCTGTTGTGACTGGCTTAGCTCACTTAGCACATCCTCAAGGCTCCTCCAGGTTGTAGCATGAATCAGAATCTCTCCCATTTTCAAGGCTGAGAAAAATTCCTGCCTACAGCTGGACCTTCACTGTTTATCCACCATCGGTGCATGGACACCTGTGCGGGCCCTACCCTTGGGCCGTTGTGAATGGTGCTGCTGTGGACACTGGTGTGCAGGGAACTGAGGTTGCGCCTTCAGTCCTTCTGAGTAGATACCCAGAAATGGGATCGCTGGACACACACAGAGACAGACAGAGATGGAAAGAAGCAGATACACTGCTGCCTCGCACAACAATTTCAAAACGACAACTAAAAGACAGAACGGACATCATCCAGAACCACAGGAAAGCTGGCTGAGTGTAAGTTCTACAGCTAGAAGGAAAGAGAGGGGCTCACAGAGTCCCAGAGGAGCTGCAAAAAGCTGAGGTACGGAGCCGCGTGCGCTGAGAGAGCGGGTGCCGGAGTACCTGGGTGGCTTTCTCTGGTGGGAGGGAAACAGAGACTCCCAACGGCAGTGAACCCCTTATCTTACGACACTAAACCCCAGATCCAGCCGAAACTCATACGGAGGGAGTTTGGACTGTGAAAAGGGAGAGGTGCACGGAAATTTAGGGGAATCGCAAAAGATCAGAGGTCTGGTGGCCCGCACGGCACTGCCCAGAGGACAGATTGCTGATTGTGCCGCTGGCTTTTGCGAGTGGGCAGGAGACAGACCCTCCCAACTGTGCCACTTCTGACTCCACTGAGCCCCTGTTTCGGGCGAAACCCTGGAGACCTAGACTCGTGTGGTCGTGGTGCACAGAAGAGCTGGAAAGGCAGTGGTCTAGAGGCACTGCGGGCATGCGCACACAAGGACCGCTCCAGCCATTACCCAGTCACGTGAGATTCAGGGGCCGTGGAGGGCAGGGCCGACTGGAAGGCAAGGTGGTCCCTTAAGCCCTGAGACTCCACCCATCCCAAGCTCAACAGAGGCTTCTTCGGTTTTGCAAGTCTGGTATCATAAGGCTGAATTTAACACAGAAGTTTCCCTGGCATAGTGAAAATGCCGAGACAAGGGAAGAGATCACAAACAAAAGAAATGGAGTGGAAAAAACGACTGGATATAGAGTTCAAAACCACGCTTATAAGGTTTTTCAAGAATATGCTAGAAAAGATGGATAAATTTATTAAGTCCCAAGAATAGATGCAAAAGGACCAACTAGAGATGATGGATAAATTTAGCGAGTCCCAAGAGGAGATGAAAAAGGACCAACTAGAGACACTGACTGAAATAAAAAATATTATACAGAGTCCTAACAGCAGACCAGAGGGAGGCAAGAATCAAGTCAAAAATTTGAAATATAAAGAAGCAGAAAACACTCAACTGGAAAAGCAAGAAGAGAAAAGAATCCAAAAATGTGAAGATAATGTAAGGACCCTCTGGTACAGCTTCAAGCGTACCAACATCAGAATTGTGGAGGTGCCAGAAGAAGAGAGAGAGCAAGATACTGAAAACCTATTTAAAGAAATAATGACTGAAAACTTCCCACATCTGGTAAAAGAAATAGACTTACCAGTCCAGGAAGCACACAGAATCCCATATTAAAGGGATCCAAAGAGGACCACACCAAGACACATCATAATTAAAATACCAAGAGCAAAAGACAAAGGGAGAATATTAAAAGCAGCAAGAGAAAAACAGTTCATTACCTACAAGGGAGCACCCATACGACTGTCAGCTGATTTCTCAACAGAAACAATGCAGGCTAGACAGGAGTGGCAAGAAATATTCAACGTGATGAACAACAAGAACCTACAACCAAGAATAATCTATCCAGCAAAGCTATCATTCAGAATTGAAGGGCAGATAAAGAGCTTCACAGATAAGAAAAAGCTAAAGGAGTTCATCAACTCCAAACCAGTATTATATGAAATGCTGAAAGGTACTCTTTTAGAAGAGGAAGAAGAAAAAGGTAAAAGCCAAAAAATTATGAACAACAAATACATATCTATCAACAAGTGAATCTAAAAATTAAGTGAATTAAAAATTTGATCAACAGAATAAACTGGTGAATATAATAGAATCAGGAACACAGAAAGGGAGTGGACTGATAATTCTCAGGGGGAAATGGGTGAGGGGTGTACAGGGAGAGACTGGACAAAAATCATACACCTATGGATGAGATCAATGGGAGGGAGGTAAGGGCAGAGGGAAGGGTGGGAGCTGGGTGGAGGGGTGCTATGGAGGGGAAAAAAGAGAAACAAATGTAATAATCTGAATAATAAAGATTTAATTAAAAAAAAAAAACTTTGTAGCCTGGAGTGGAGGCCTGGGCCAGCCAGGGTATGCAGAAAGCTTGGCTTCCTTCATCACCTAGGAAACCCAAGCCTTCCTCCTGCTCTCTCTGTGGCCACAGCCATCTTGGTTGGGTTAATTTGCATACTCACTCCTGATTGGCTGGCGCGTGTGGCTTTGTGAGTGTAACTGAGTGATGGTTAATTTGCATATTACTCTTTTATTATATAGGCCTAGAGGTGCGGTACACAAATTGATGTATGGGTGGGGTCCTGCCAGCCTGCCCGAACGGGGGCTAATTGATTGGGCTGGGCCACCAGGAGGAGAGGGCAAGGGCAGCTGAATGGTCAACCTTGGCCCTGATTGGGGTGGAGGGGGCCAATCGGGGGTGGGGCGGGGGGGAGGAGCCACAGGTGGTTGGCTGAATGCAACACCCTTCTCTGCCAGCCTAGTCCCTCCCCTGCTGGCCATCTTGTTGTGGCCACCTTATATCCACATGATGGCAGGATATTTGACCACAGGCAGCCATGCCCTGTGGTTGAACTCTTGATCGAACTCCTGGTCAAGGGGACAATTTTCATATTATCCTTTTATTATATAAGATTATATATAACAGGATATTATAAAAATTAAGTTATGAAATTTTTACTAAAACATTTCTTACATACTATTATATTGGCTGGGCCACAAAAATATTAATTGTGGGCTGCATTCAGTCCATGGGGTCACCAGTTTGACATTTTTGGTGTACAGTTTGGGTTGTTAGGTTTTGCAAAGGGTCATGATTGGAGGTCAAGGGTCAAAGTGTCAGACATAAAAGGTCAAACGGCAAGTTTCAAGCACTAAAGGTCAGAGGTCAAATGAAAAGTGTCAGGGGCCAAAATCAATAGTTACGATCAAAAGCCAGGTGCCAAAGGTCAAATTTCTAAGGTCATGGATCAGGGGTCAAAGGTCAGGGGTCAAAATTGGGATTAGGGTTGTTAGTGTTAGGGTTTAGGGGTTAGGGTCAGGGTCAGGGTCAAAAGTAAAAATGGTGAATTTGCAACAGATGATTTATTTTTATTTTTTTTTACAGAAAGGAAGTGGGAGGGATAGAGAGTTAGAAACATTGATGAGAGAGAAACATCAATCAGTTGCCTCCTGCATTCCCCCTCCCTGGGATGTGCCCACAACCAAGGTACGTGCCCTTGACCAGAATGGAGCCTGAGATGTTTAAGTCTGCAGGCCGATGCTCTATCCACTGAGCCAAAACAGTTTCAGCTACAACAGATGAATTTGATATGCACAAAATGAATTTGCTTTGCAAAAAATGAATTTGAACTGAAAGGTGGGTTAGGGTTAGGAGTAGGGATAAGGTTGAATGGGGTATTGTGGGGTTGTTGTTGGGGATGGTATTAGGGTTAGGATTAGGATTTTTAGGGTTGTTAGCATTGTTAGGCTTGGTATCAAAGATCACATGTCAAGGGTTAGTATAGAAAAATCAAAGAACATGAGTAAGGGGTCAAAAGTCAAAAGTCAAGGGTCAGCATGTCAAGGTTCAAAAGTCCAGGATCGAGTATCAAGGATCTAGTGTCTAGGGTTGAATCTAGGGTGTAGGGTTAGGGCTGTTAGGGTTTGTGAAGGCTCATGATCTAAGATTGGGGTCAAAGTGTAATGTGTCAGGAGTCAAAGGTTCATAGGACAAGTTCCAGTCATTAAATGTCAAATATAAAGGGTCATATTAAGGGATCAAATGTCAAAGTTTAGGGTTAGCATTAGGGTTGGCATTATTAGGGTTAGGGTTAGGGTTTAGGGGTTAGGGGGTGGGGTCAGGGTCAGGGTCAGAAATAGAAAAGATGAATTTTCTTTTCTTTTTTTTAAAGTATATTTTATTAATTTTTTACAGAGAAGAAAGGAGAGGGATAGAGAGTTAGAAACATTGATCAGCTGCCTCCTGCAAGCCCCCTACTGGGGATGTGCCTACAACCAAGGTACATGCCCTTGACAGGAATCGAACCTTGGGTCCTTGAGTCCACAGGCCGACGCTCTATCCATTGAGCCAAACCCGTTAGGGCGAAAAGGTGAATTTACTTGGCAACAAATGAATTTTATATGCAAAAAAACAAATTTGCTTTGCAAGAGATGAACTTGAAATGGAAAAAGTTTATTTGCTTTGTTAATGGTAAATTTACTTTGCAAAAGATTAATTTATAATGAAAAGATGGGTTAGGATTAGGGATAGGGTTGGGTGTGGTGAGGTGGATTTGGGGGTTGGGGATAGGATTAGGGTTAAAATTTTTAGAGTTGTTAGGATTATCAGGTTTGTTGTCAAGGGTCAAGTGTCAAGGGTTAGTGTCGAAGGTTAGGCTTAGGTCCTGAAAATCTGCTGGGTGAGGTTGAGGTCCCAGAACCCACTACCTGAACCCTCTGCCTCCTTGACCTCTTTGCTCTCTGCTGCCTCGCCAGGAAGAGGCCCCGCCTACCTGCACAAAAGGAGGCTTTGAAGCTGGAGGGAGGAAGGAGGCCAGCTGGTGTGTACTTTTGGATTGCTTCTCAGAAATCTCCTGCTCCTCCTCCTCCTCCTCTTCCTCCTCCTGCTCCTCCTCCAACACCATGGCAACCAGGTGGCAGCTGCAGGAGCCTCCTGTGAGCTGGGCTGAGTTGCGGGGATGGGGAGGCGGGGGAGGTGGGGCAAGGAGCATTGGGGGGTGAGGTAGGGAAGGGAGGGAGAAAGGTGGGTAGGGACCTCTGCTCCCTCTCTCTGAGCCTCAGTTTTGGCTTCTAAAATATAGGCACGGCAACCCAGTTGCTGGCTCCTGTCAACCCAGGTGCTCCAGGAAGTAGAGGCCCAGGCATGTGCTATCTCTTTGTTGCTGGGACTGTGACAGCTGGGATTGAAAAGGAGACAGAAGAGCAGTGGCCTGTTCAGAGTCCATGCAAGAGATCCAGAGGGGCCTGTGCAGTCCCTGGAAGGCTGGGGGAGGGGAGGGTGATGGGACAGGGTTGCTAATTAGCGAGTGGAAAGCCCTCAGGGCAGGTGGGGCACACACACAAACACCCCACACTCCTGTGAGGAGCGACTGTGGCCCATTGTACAGGTGAGACTACTGCAGCACAGAGAAGGCAAGCTACTTCCTCCAGGGCACACAGCAGTAAAAGGCAGAGCTAAAAATGGAACCCTGGGCTACCCACACCTGTGTCTCCTTTAACTGTGACTCCTGAGTAAGCAGTCCCTTACCCTGTGGCCATTTGCTCTGAAGGCTTCACCCTTTTCCCCACCCACAGCGGACAGGGGTCCTTTCATTGCACCAGTGCCTCTGGGTGGCTGCTCTCTTTGTCCCTCAGTCCCCACCAGCTGGTAACCGTGATGGAGTCCCGCTGCACTGGGGCGAGGACCTTGTGTGGAGAGTGCCCCGCCTCCACTCGCTGTCTGTGGCTCAGATTACAAATACCATCATTTTTCCTGGGTCTGGCTTCCGCCACTGCCTCCCCTGTTTTTTTACCTCGAAAAGAAATTGATTCAGGGTCTGCAAACCCGCTGACTTCCTGCATTCACTCTGTGAGACGTGGCTCTGCCCCTGCGCCGCCTCGTGTCCAGGTCTCTCATGCCACCTGCCTCGGTGGCAGCATCTCTCCTCCCCTGGAGCCCCATTCAGCACACAGCATCTTCAGCACTCCCCTGCAGCTCCAGGGACCGGCTGAGTCTGAGCCCGGCTGCAACTACTCCCCCTGGTCCTGCCTGCAGCTCCAGGGTTCTTAAACCAGCCTGGGAGGGGCCAGTGGAGTGATCCCCCTTGGACAGAGGGGTGCAGGCACCAGGTGGGCACTGTTCTCCCCTCCCCGGCCCCAAACCTCTTGAGCACGGAGTCTGTGCTGCTGTCCAGCTCCGGGGAGCTCGGCCTGAGCAGTGCGGCCACCAGGGGGGACCTGTTTACAGAGTGGCAGGCGGAACCGGTCTCCCAGGGCAGCTGGATGCCCACCTGGCCCCAAAACCCTCCTTCAGCCTCCCACCTACCCCTTCTAAAAGGTAGGCCCAGCCCTGCCCAGCCCAGCAGCCTGCCTTGGGAGGAGGCGGCAGAGGCTGTCGCCATCTGCTGTCCCGTTTCTGTTACTGCAGAAGGTAAGGGTCATCCCTGCCGCCCAGCCAGACCAGCACATCATTCCCATTTCACAGGCCAGAACCAGGCCTCAGCGCTTCCCTCAGCCAGGATGGAACAGACCTGGATGGGGAATCAGTTCGGTTTCTGCAGCTGATGTGTGTGGTCCCCATTTTCACAACCTAGGAGGTTCCAGAGCCCTCTATGCATTTGTCACTGAGGCTATGTCACTGTATTGCCCTGGAGAGGGGTTGGGAGAGTTAACACCCCAGAGATACAGAGGTCCCTTCCGGACACAAGCTGGGACAAGGTGGTCAGGATTTGTTCACAGCTCTAGGATCCAAGCCCCCTGCTCTTTCCTCCACATGCTGCAGGGACATCCTGCCAGGCGCTCTGCTCAGAAATAAGAGGGTGCCTTTGCTGGCAGGTGTCCATGAACTCTCGGCTGCAGCAGTATCAGAAGTTAGCCATGTCCCAGCTGGTAATTTCAAGGATGGCTCTTTAAAACCTAAACCACGGAAGGCTCCAGTTGGGCTACCTTCCTCTCCTCAAGTCCATTCCTACGCTCCCCTCTGGTTCGAGAGGCATCTTGCCTCCATTCCTGCTCTGCCTACACATCATGGTGGGTCTTTGGGCTCACTGTATTTTTATTTTATTACTAGACGCCCAATGCATGAAGATTCATGCAAGAATGGGCCTTCCTTCCCCTGGCTGCTGGCATTATGGTGGCCCGAACTAGGGACACCAACATGCGCTTTATGTTTTTTATAATTTATTTATCACAAGTAAAGGTCAGGAATTGTTATCTTTAAATATTTTTTTTACTGTCTCACTTCATTACCGCTGTGTATGTGCTCCATGTAGGTGGATTCTGACAGCAAAAATTGTGTTACATCGTGCCATAGGAACGGATCTCAGACGGAACCAGAGGACTGCCTTTAGTCTTTGCCTGGATACATGAGTTTCACCCTCCTCACTGGCAGCTTAGTACTCAGCAACAGACTCAAGCATCCTTTAAGCCAGCGGTTCTCAACCTGTGGGTCACGACCCCTTTGGGGGGGTCGAACAACATTTTCACAGGGGTCGCCTAAGACCATTGGAAAACACAGATACGATTCATAACAGTTGCAAAATTACAGTTATGAAGTAGCAACAAAAATAATTTTATGGTTGGGGGGCACCACAACATGAAGAACTGTATTAAAGGGTTGCGGCATGGGAAAGGTTGAGAACCACTGCTTTAAGCAGAATTCTGGATCTCTTCCTCTGGGTAATTCCCTCCTATGATAAAACTAGTAACATTTTACAAAACATTCACTAAGATCTGAGTAATGAATTAAGGATATTTACTACAAAATTTCAGCTTTAGTCTCTTTGGAAATTAAAGATGTTTGAAAATCATCAGATTACATACAACAAATACAATGTCACCACTTGTAATATTTTGTGAGATCACCAAGAGATGGGTTTTAAATTAGAAATGGCTGGCAAATGCTGGCCACCCTGCCAGCTCTTTGCCCCATTTTTGCAAACCTAAATCCTTCAGATTCTCAGCTCCACTGTCATATGTTCCTCTATGAAGCTTTCCGTGTTCTTGTTGTCTATACCCATGTTCGGCAAACTGCGGCTCTCAAGCCACATGCGGCTCTTTGGCCCCTTGAGTGTGGCTCTTCCACAAAATACCACAGCCTGGGCAAGTCTATTTTGAAGAAGTGGCATTAGAAATTTTAAAAATTTGGCTCTCAAAAGAAGTTTCAATCGTTGTCCTGTTGATATGTGGCTCTGTTGACTAATGTGTTTGCCAACCACTGGTCTATACTAAATATCAGTCTGCTGATTACTCCTGAAGCACAAGGCACTCATTTTTGGCATGGCTCCCTTTCTGTTGGTATATAAATATTTGCATATAGGTTTTTCTCATGTGCAACCAGTGATTGCAATCCATAGATGTGTTTAATTTGGCCTAAAGCTTTAAAAGTTATTTGTCCACACTTAAAATTACATTTCATCTAAAACTTGGATTTCTAGCTCCTTAACAAGTGACCAAGCAACAAGGGATAGGCATTCTCACATAGTAGTAGCTGACTACAGTGCAGAAGCAGTTTTCCGATGTCCACTGGGCCTGCTTCCCCGTTACCACTCAGGTGGCTGTTTGCAAGTGCTAGACCTCCACTGTCTAATATGGTAACCACCAGCCACAAGACTATTTGAATATAAATTAATTCAAATTTTATTTAATTATAATTAAATAAAACTTAAAACTCAGTACTTAATCACATTAGTCACATTCCAAGTGTTCAAAACCCACATATGGCTAGTGGCTAGCATATTGGACAATGCACAACAGAACTTGGCCATTATTGCAGAGTATTCTATTGGAGAGTGCTTACCTAGCCTGTCTCCCCAAATGGAACTGGGAACATTTTCCCTATCCCTTGAGCAGCATAAACTACTAGCAGGACTCAGAGCCTCAGCCTCATCACTATTTACTGTTCTTATGGGGAAATATGTCAAGTTCCAATACCAGACATAGCACTGTGATGTCTAACAGCACTAGTTGTTGACTTTTACATCTGAAGTCAGCCTCTGTTCTACACATTTGGGACTTACCTGGGTTTTGGTTTTTAATAATTTTTTGTAGTTTTTTCTTTAAATTTTTATTTCTTCATTAAGATATTATATATGTGTCTTTATCCCTCCCCCCGATTTTTAATAATTTTTAACATTGACATATCACTTCCATAGATTATTTAGATTCCATTTAACTTTACCAATTGTCTTAATAAGGCCCTTAATAACAGGATCCAGTTTAGAATCACGTGTAGGTGATTAGCAGCTTGAATACATTCTTGCATTCTTATCTCTGTAGTCTACCCTACTTTGGTATTTCCTTCACTTTCACAACCTTCACATGGTAAGGATTATTCTGTACAATGTCTAGTTTAAAAAATATATATTTCTATTGATTTCAGAGAGAAAGAAAGAGGGAAGGAGATAGAAACATCAATGATGACAGCGAATCATTGACCACCTGCTCCTGCATGCCCCACACTGGAAATCAAACCCACAACACATGTGCCCTGACTGGGAATCAAACCATGAACTCCTGGCTCATAGGCTGACGCTCAACCACCGAGCCACTCCAGAACTATAATGTCTAATTTTATAGAACATCCAGAACATCCCTCAATTTATCTGGTTAGATTCAGCTTATATATTTTTTGCAAGGACTTTTTTTTTTTTTTTGCAAGAATTTAAAAAATGTGCTTTTCTTCATTGTTGCCTATAGGTGATAATTATTTGTCCCATTATTGTCAGTTTTTTAAAAAATATATTTCGCCGAGACCAGTTTGACTCAGTGGATAGAGCATCGGCTTGCGAACTGAAAGGTCCCAGGTTCGATTCCGGTTAAGGGCATGAACCTTGCTTGTGGGCACATCTCCACAGTGGGGCGTGCAGGAGGTGGCTGATTGATGTCTCTCTCTCATCGATGTTTCTGACTTTCTGTCTCTCTCCCTTCCTCTCTGTAAAAAAATCAAATATATTAAAAAAAAAATTCACTGATTTGCTAGAGAGGAAGGGAGAGATATAGTTAGAAACATCGATGAGAAACATCAATCAGTTACCTCCTGCACACCCCCCACTGGGGATATGCCCGCAACCAAGTATGTGCCCTTGACCGGAATCAAACCTGGGACCCATCAGTCCGAAGGCTGAGGCTCTATCCACTGAGTCAAGCCAGCTAGGGCTTGGCTATTGTCAGTTTTAATCCAAGATACTGTCTGCCAAGCTTCTCCAGTGTACTTTCTCCTTTTGTAATTAATATGTATCCCTTTCCTCACCAAACTTTCAAGTGATTCACTTATTTATATTCATACAAATTCAGGGATTCCTATTTCATTCAATGAGCTTTAATCTAATGCTTTCATCACACACACTTTTTTTTAAATCCTTACCTGTGGATTGAAAAATGACACTCCAATCAAGCTACCTTGCCAGGGTTGTCATCACATATTTTGATTCTCAAATTGTCCCAGATTTAAATAGTGGTTTTGTGTACTTTTGACACGTTCCTATTGTTCTTTGAGTACTTCCTTCTTTCTGGAACAAAATGGTTTCTCTTGTATTTTCCCTGCCTATCCCTGGAATCACCCATTTCTCCAAGGGGCTCTGGTTTCTTTTATTGGAGAATGAAGGGAAAACATATTCTCTGCATGGACACATATTGGCATATATACTTACATTAAAATCTGTATTTATTTAGTTTATACCAATACCTTAACTCAGCAGGGCTTTCCCCCGCCCCCCTTATTTGTAATTTCATTCTCTGTTAGCTCCCATTATCTTCAATATCCCACCTACCTAGATTCCCTTTTCTCACCTGGCTTAGACTCCAATACCCCTCCCTACACAAACTTATCCCCTCCTCACTCCTTTTATACACACACACACACACACACACACATATATATATATGTGTGTATTTTTTTTTTTTAAAGAAAAGCAACTATACTAGATGATGGGTACAGAGGGGTTATTATTTATCCTTATGCTTGAAATTTCAAATAAAAAAATCCAATTAAAGTAAAGGTCTGCAGATTACTGGACTTTATTAAGATGTAATTACTGCTAAGTACATAGAAGCAACTTGCCTAACCAAAATTCATGAGGTGTTCACATGAACTTTCAGTTACACAAATAAGAAACAAATAGCATGTTCAAAACCACAAGGAAATATCCTGATGTCAAAGGATGATTAATCTGCACATTTATTTCAAGCTGCTAAAGAGTTTGTGGGCCACCTAGAAGGAGGAAAGAAAAGAAGTCTTTAATCGGCAGCTTTAATGTCATGGCTTACAGGGTTCTGCATGACTTAGACTGGTCCTGTCCCTTCTCTCATGACTCCCCTTCTCACATACTCACACCCCTCTGAGCCACAGTGAACTCCCCCGTTACCTGAATCTCCCTTCTACCTGGAACTCTCTTTTCCATTTTCTTTCATCTTTTCCTTTAGAACTTAAGTTAACATGAAAGCCTTCTCTAAATAAGCCCTATTTCCACACAAATCTGTTCCCCCTCTGTCTTCCCCACAGAAACATATACCTCTCATATCGTAGTGCCTATCAATTCCAAATATTTATAAAATTTTAAATGCCAGGTACTGTTCTAGGTGCTGAGTGAGTTACAACTGTAAACACAATGATATCTCTGCCTCTAATGGATAGACTTAGAGATAACGGAGAAATGTAACATACACATAAGTCACTTCTAAAAGTGATAAATCCCAAAGAAAGTAAAAACCAACAAATCTTTAAATTTTGGGTCAGTGAAGACCACGCTAAGATGATTAAACCCAAGATACTTACCAATTTCCTAACTGTTCTCTGGCTCATAATGAAGAGACCAT
>JAAGEH010000030.1:9809591-9879957 GCA_011751065.1 Lasiurus cinereus
AATATATTGTATTGATTTTCCACAGAGAGGAAGGGAGAGGGACAGAGTTAGAAACATCTGTGAGAGACATCGATCAGCCGATTCCTGTACGCCCCCTACTGGGGATGTGCCTGCAACCAAGACACATGCCCTTGCCCGGAATCGAACCTGGGACCCTTTAGTCCGTAGGCTGACGCTCCATCCACTGAGCCAAACCAGTTTCAGCTTTTTTTAAAATATATTTTACTGATTTTTTGAGAGGAAGGGAGAGAAATAGTTAGAAACATCGATGAGAGAGACATGGATCAGCTGCCTCTTGCACGCCCCCTACTGGGGATATGCCCACAACCAAGATAAATGCCCTTGACTGGAATCCAACCTGGGACCTTTCAGTCTGCAGGCCAATGCTCTATCCACTGACCCAAACAGGTTTCGGCTCACTCCCAGATCTTAATCTAGTGCTTTGCTCATAAAAATAACCATTTTTAAAAATACATTTTTATGTTATTAAATACAATCATACTGTCCTGCCATCATTAATCTGCAGATTTTTTTTCACCATCAACTGAAACTCTGTATTCATTAAATAATAATTCCCCATTTTCCCTTCCCTCAAACTTTGGCAACTACCATTCTAATTTGTCTCTATGAATTTGACTACCTAAGGTATCTCATATAAATGGAATGATATTTGTCCTTTTGTGATTGATTGAATCACTTAGTATATCTTTAAATTTCCTATTTTGTTTACCCATCCATCTATTAACGAACACTAGGGTTGCATCTACCTTTTGGATATTATGAATGCTGGTATGAACATGCATGCATAAATATCTTTTCCAAGTCCTTGAACAGTCTCAATTCACAGAAGTGAAACTGCTGGATCAATACAGTAATTCTATGTTTAGAGTTTGGGGTAAAGTGCTAGATTTCCTTTTTTTTATTTTTGAGAGGGAAGAGACAACAGATTTGCGGTTCCACTTATTTATACATTCATTGGCTAATTCTTTTTTTTTTAAGGTATGTTATTATTGATTTCAGAGAGAAAGAGGGAGAGAAAGATAGAAACATCAATGATGAAAATCATTAATTGGCTGCCTCCTGCATACTCCCTACTGGGGTTGAGCCTGCCACTTGGGCATGTGCCCTGACCAAGAATCAAACTGTAATCCTCTGGTTCATAGGTTGATGTTCAAATCATTGCTCAATGGCCGGGCAGTTGGCTGATTCTTATATGTGCCCTGACCAGTGAATGATCCTGCAACCATGGTGTATAGGGATGATTCTCTAACCAACTGAGCTACCCGGCCTGAGCCTTGATTTCTTTTTATTGCCAAAGAATATTCCACTATATGGATATATCAGTTCATGGACACTTACGTTGTTTCTACATTTTGGCTATTAAGAATAATGCTTCTGCTGGCCAGTGTGGCTCAGTGGTTGAGCATTTACCCATGAACCTGGAGATCACAGTTTGATTCCCAGTCAGGGCACATGCCCACATTGTCCGATCCCCAGTAGGTCAGCTGATCAATGATTCTCTCTCCATCAGTGATGATTCTCTCTCCCTTCCTCACTCTGAAATCAATAAAAACATTTTTTTTTAAAAAGAATGCTTCTATGAAAATTTGTGTATAAGTTCTATCTTTAACCTTTTGAAAAATGACACTGTTTTCTACAGTCTTTACCAATTTACATTCCCATCATCAGTGTATGATATGAGGTTTCCAATTTCCCAACGGGGCCTACACTTGTTACCTATTTTTTTGATGGGAGTCAATCTAGTGCAGCGGTTGCTAACCAACCAGTGGTCCGTGAGGTCTGAAAGGTTGGTGACCACTGATCTAGTGGGTGTGAAGTAGTTTCTCATTGTGGTTTTAATCTGCGTTTCCCTGATAGCTATGGTATTGAACATCTTTTCATAATTCCTATCAGCCAACCAATCAGTTTAAACATAAGCAACCATATCAAACTTTACCTACCCCATAATTTATTTATTATTATTTTTAATGTATCTTATTTGATTTTTTTTAGAGACAGAGGGAGAGTGTGCCTACTCTATAATTTAAAATACTTTATTATTGCCAAAACCGGTTTGGCTCAGTGGATAGAGTGTCAGCCTGCGGACAGAAAGGTCCCAGGTTTAATTCCGGTCCAGGGCATGTACCTTGGTTGCGGGCACATCCCCAGTAAGGGGTGTACAGGTGGCAGCTGATCGATGTTTCTCACTCATGGATGTTTCTAACTCTTTATCCCTCTCCCTTTCTCTCTGTAAAAAATCAATAAAATCTATTAAAAAAAACCCACCACCTTATTCTTATATGGCAGAAAGTCAAACAAGTTTACTTAAAAACAAACACACACAAAAAACTTTTTGGACCAACTGCTATGTAACAGACACATTAGAGGTTATAAATTATTTTAAAGAATAGTCTGTTACTTAAAAGTACAAAATCCAGCTTCCCCACTGTTTAGCAAGTTGGGATATCATTTATCTCGAGTCTCAGTTTCTTATCTGTAACATGGGGATGATATCTGCCTCAAGTGAAAGTGGTAGGATTATGTAAGATTACTTATGTAAAGCGCCCAGTACTGTATCTGACATATATTGGGCGACAATAAATGCTAGGATGAAAAGGTTGTCAGAACCAAGTCTTCCCTGGCCACTGTAAGCGTTTCCCCTTCTTGACTATAGGCTGACTTACACAGTGGTCCCTTGCATGCAAGAAGTCAAAGAGCTCCTCCGTGCAATCTTCCTCTGTTTTTGACCTGGAGGAAACGCGCTCATCACATTGTGCCAGTATCTCCCGAGCCTTTACACACTTCTCCAACTGCTCGCACTGCTCTCTCACTTTTGTCAGGGGATCCTGATGGAGAAACAAACAAAACAGAAGATAAAATGGGGGTTTCAGGTGGTGATCTACAAATCATATGCTATGATTAATACAACCACTAAACCAAGATGCTGCCTCTGAATTACCATGCAGAAGGCTAGTTGGCAGAACCATACTGCCACCAGAAATGGCAGAATGGGGTCTCATTCAATTTTGATGCTAAATAGTAGGGAAAAGTTTCACACTGCTGCCTCCCAAGGTTGCCAGTGTGTACTGAAAGCCTCAGTCCTATCTGAAAAATAAGGTGATAAAGGAAACCTGGCCAAACTTGAAGTAGATCCATAGGAAGCCTTACTTGTTAACACAGCATTTGGGATTATGTAATGTCTGTGAATTTGAATCTGACAGCAAGGCCTATACATCCCAGCTAGAAAGGCAATATTAACATAGAGAAGGGCCATCCAGGGAAAGATCCTTTCAGAATTATTTATTAAACTACAAAGACTGAGTGCCAGGCTCTCAAAATGCTGCTCTGCTCCCGAACACAAATGGAGAAGCCCAAAACCCAGAACCGACCCAGCTTCCCAGCTTCCCAGGCCCACACCCCCAAACACTCCACTGCATAGGAAGTAAAGGCCTTTTCCACTCCCACTCTCTCCAAGTTTCAAATACAAAGACTCTTAAAATGGCTTCACAGTTTTATAAAGCTCAACCTTTCTTTTATTGTGATGGTTCCAAAAGTGAGACAGCTCTTACCACTAACTCCTCCTCTTCCTCCTACAAAAGGAAAACAAAATTAATGTTAGCAGCATTATAATGACATATGTATTCCCAATCATATTGACCTTGTAATTACTGATGATAGACATTATATTAACTATGTTTTAAAATTTCTGTATTTTATGAAGTTCTGACATTTTAGGGGCCCTGACAATCCTAGAGACAGCCCCTCCCAGGGCTGGCTAATTTCTAGAGATAGCAACAACTTGCCTGGGGACATGCATCTCATATGTAAAACAACCAATCCAAATACTTAATCAATAACTACTTACTTAGATATCTATTTCTCCTACACTAAACCAAATATTGTCCTTGTCCTAATCACACCAGGGCCAAGTACCAAACAATTAGGGACCACCTCCTAGCCCAAAGGCATCTCAAATGATTCTATCTACCCAATCCTAAACTTGTTAAAGCTTGCCTATCCTGCCTCACCTCCTCCTTCCCTTAGAAACAAGGTTTTCCTTTCCCTTGCTTCTTCTGCTCCCAAGTGGTCCAGGCACTTCTCTACATGGCCCTAAGTGGTATGGCCTTATTACTCTTAAGTTCTTTGGGGAACTATCTATAATAATAAAAGTGTAATATGCTAATTAGACTAGACAGCCGAAAGACCTTCCAGACAAAGCTGGAGCTGCAAGAGCCAAGGGCAGCCACTGCGGCTGCGAGGGCTGAGCCCCGACAAATTTCGTGCATCCGGCCTCCAGTAAGTAATAAACTCTTCTTTCAGAAACAATCCTCTCAATGTCTGTAAGCTTACCATACCGCGTTAAAACAAATCCTGGTACACTTCAACAAGGACATACTATCTCACTTTCATTAGCAACAACCTAAAGCAGCAGTCGCCACGGGTGGTTCACGAGGCCCAAAAAGGCTGGCGACTGCTGACCTAAAGAATTCACAACACTCTTAAGTGTATAAAGCACTTTCATATGATTTGGTTAATCACAACAGCCCTAAGGGACTCCCAGTTGAGAGATAACACTAATTAGACATTTTCTGATATAAATTCAAGCTGCCAGATATTCATATGGAACATTAAAAAAAGCATTTTGTTCTGTCTTAACCAGTTTGGCTTAGTGGATAGAGAGTTGGCTGGCGGACTGAAGGGTCCCAGGTTCAGTTCTGGTCCAGGGCATGTACCTTGGTTGTAGGCACATCCCCAGTAGGAGGTGTGCAGGAGGTAGCTGATTGATGTTTCTCTCATTGAAGTTTCTAACTCTCTCTCCCTCTCCCTTCCTCTCTGAAAAAAAAAAAAAATCAATAAAATATATATTTTATTAAAAAAAAAAAAGTATTTTGTCCTAAATTCTGGTGAGTCCCATTATTATTAGGAATAGCTAAATTTAGTCCTTACATCCTAAAACCAAGTTAGGAGAAAAACTAACAATTTTTTTTAGATTCTGAACTTGAATTGGGAATATGAAAATAGCCAAACCAAAACTCTTTAGCTAGAGCTTAACTAAAGATGGTTACACTACTTTTTGGCTTGCAAAACTCCCAGGGCTCTAAGTAGACTATCAATATAAGATGTCTACCTGTCTCCATCCACAAGCTTGGAAACACCAGACTCTTCCTATTTACGTATTTCTGATTCTGGTGCACAGTCTCAAACTTAGTTTTCTTTCTTCCAAAGAGAACAATGTCAAAAAAGATTCCCTAAGGGAGCATCAGCATAGGCCTAAATATGGGACAGAAGAGTCTATCTGATCAGTATTTCAATCTGTCATGCATGTGTCGATTTTTGGGAGAAAGGAAAGTATAGAGCAGTGGTTCTCAACCTGTGGGTCGCGAACAGCTAGCAGGGTCTCCTAAGACCATCAGAAAACACAGATATTTACATTACGATTCATAACAGTAGCAAATTACAGTTATGGAGTAGCGACAAAAACAATTTTATGGTTGGGGATCACCACAACATGAACTGTATTAAAGGGTTGCTGGCATTAGGAAGGTTGAGAACCACTGGTAGAGAGTGCCTGGGAAGGCACATAAGCATTTTTTTAATTATTGTCAGCTGAATCCAGTGGTGTTCGCAGAGCTATGTCCTGGAAACACGCCTTGCCAGAGGCAGGAGTGTTGTCAGCTTGACTTCAGCCCAGGTGCCAGGGAGTGGGTTTCGCTATCTAAATCCAGCCAAGCACCAGAAATGAATATGACTCTCGCCCACTCAAGAATGCACACAATCTCCTTTGTCTTGAGCTTTAGTAAAACGTCCTGGTTTCTGCTGTATAAAATAAACTCGCTGTACTGGCTCTGGGTCCCTGTCCCTGTCAGAGGACAGTTGTCCCACCCAGCCCCAGCTTTTCCCTTCCATCTCTGGGTCTGTCTCTTTCTTCATTTTCTCAATCCCCAGCAGCCCCTACTCAGGAACCAGACCAGTCTCTAGCCGCGCTGGACACGGAAAAGAGAGAAATACTTACAGGAAAGAGAAAGTATAGAAGGAAATAAAAGAACTAGCTCAGCCATCCCTCAATGTTTCCAAAATTCCAACACAATCTGACTCATTCTCTACCATGCCCTTCAGAGAAAGGACCAAAACAAAGCCCTTGAGAGCTAGGAAAGGTAGGGGAGGTTCAACTGTCACTCAGGCCATTTATTCCCACAATTGGCAAAGGCCTCTTCTAAAGATAAAGATGTTGCCCTCGACGGTTTGGCTCAGTGGATAGAGGGTGGACCTATGGACTGAAGGATCCTGGACTGGATTCCGGTCAAGGGCACATGCCCAGGTTGTGGGCTTCATCTCTAGGAGGGGGCTTGTCATTGATGTTCCTATCTTTCTTCCCTTCCTCTCTGAAATCAATAAAAACATTTTAAAATAAACATAAAGATGTTATTTAGGAGGTAAAATTCTAATTTCCCATTAAATAAGCGTTCTTGATTTTTCTCTTTAAAGAAAATCCGTACTAAAAATTAAAAACAAATCACATTCTGCCTGAGTTAGAAACCAGAAATTATCTTAGAAGCAAGACCTTTATATCATTCCCCTGTTAGCAATAGCACTACATTAATTGTTCTGTGTCTTTGGTAATTCTGTGTCAAAGGTATCATGGCTTATTTTGGAAAAACAAATCCAACTACAAGTCTGGTTATGGAATACTTTCTGTAAAACTTCCAGTCAATGAGAAAAACCAACATCACACTGACTAAAAAGATGTAATCTCCAGGAGACCTCCATTTTCTTGCTTTAAAAATATATTTTATTGATTTTTTACAGAGAGGATGGGAGAGGGATAGAGAGTTAGAAACATCGATCAGCCGCCTCCTGCACGGCCCCCAACCAGGGATGTGCCCGCAACCAAGGTACATGCCCTTGACCGGAATCGAACCTGGGACCTTTCAGTCCGCAGGCCGACGCTCTCTCCACTGAGCCAAACCGGCTTCGGCCATTTTCTTAAATTTAAAATCAACCACTCATTTACGCTCTTTTCCTCCTCCACTGCTGTGGTGAGCCCTACTGAAGTGTCTAGCCTTCCCCCTGAACTTCCTGAGGCTGGCTGCCCAGCTGTCCGGTCCTCTTTCTGAAAAGAGTAAGACTAGGAAAAGTTATGGGCTAAACTAGTTTCCAGCTGTTGTGAACCCATGAGCGAAACCGGACGGAGGATGGGAAACGGAGGGAAGCCCCCGCCAGCGGGCCTCCGCGCGGCGGTGCAGCCCGGGGCCCGGCTCCGCCGGAACCTGCCCTCGCTCCGTGCCGGCTCCGCGACCGAGGAGCTGGGCGCCGCCGCCTCTCCGGCCCGCTTCCCCGTCTGTCTGTCTGTGACACGGCCGCACTAGCATCTGACACCGCACCGCGCGACCGTGTGGCTTAAAGGACTCGGCTCCCATCAAAGCACTTGGAATAGGAAGCAGTCAGTACTGATGGGCATTCTTACCCTGGAAAAGAACGTATACCGCACCTTCCCGCTCTGTCCCCAAAGAAAGAAGCCTGCCCCCAGCCCCCTCAAAGAAAAAGCAGCCATTTTTAAAAATATATTCTATTGATTTTTTACAGAGAGAGGAAGGGAGAGGGATAGAAAGTCAGAAACATCGATGAGAGAGAGACATCGATCAGCCGCCTCCTGCATGCCCCCCACTGGGGACGTGCCTGCAACCAATGTACGTGCCCTTGACCGGAATCGAACCCGGGACCTTTCAGTCCGCAGGCCGACGCTCTACCCACTGAGCCACACCGGTCTCGGCGAAAGCAGCCGTTTTTTCACAGAAAGCAGTGAAAAGGCCAATGTCTGGAACCGCCACGGAGGATGTGCCAGGGGTTCCTGACGTGAGCTGCTTCCCCAAACACGTCAAATCCAAGGCACCCGACTGACTAAACATATAGGTAGTACTTTAATGTGTGTGTTTTTTTAAATATATGTCTCTTATTGATTTTATGGAGAGAGAGAAACATCAATATTGAGAATCCTTGATCGGCTGCCTCCTGCCTGCCCCCTGCTGGGGACCAAACCCGCACCCGAGGCATGTGCCCCGGATCGCAATCGAACCCAGGACCCTCCAGCCCGCAGGCCGATGCTCCATCATCCCGAGCCACACCGGCGAGGGCTCTAAGATAATATTTTTACCGAAGTAGTCAACACAGCACTTTCGCTCTTCGTTTAAACCTTCGCCCTATTCATAAAATAGGAAGGCCGAGGCCCCAAGACCTAGTCATCTACTTGCCCAAGGTCACTGAAGAGATTCTGGGGGTCAGGGGAACCAGCTCTCCCGACCCTGCAAACTCCAGAGGGGCGGGAGGTAGCAGCAGGGCCACGAGGGCCCGGCGTTCGGGCGGGCTCGGCCCCGACCCTCGACCGCCGCCGCGCCTTACCTCCGGGGGGTCTCCGGACCCGGTCAGCATCCTCCGCTCGTCCTCCAGCCCCATGTCTGGCAGCGGCTCTGGACCTCACAAGAGCAGCAACGGCAGCACCTACTCCACTTGAGAAGTCAGAAGGACTTGGAAGGGTCACCGGGCGGATATCCGGCGACCTGGCCGGAAGTGCGGCAGACTCCTCGCAGCCCCGAACATACGCTCGGATTGGCATGTACTACCGTCCACAGGCAGGGGGCAGGGGTAGCCGGCATTTTCACCTGAGAAGGGTTTACGAAGAAACGCCTCCTTCGCCCCGCCAGACCCACGTAGGTTGGCGTAGGCGTTTATTGGGGCTCTTGCCTCCCGAGAAGCTTTGTAAGTCCGCAGATTTACCCGCGGTTCCTGTAGCGCAGGTTCCCCTTCTTACCCACATTGCTGATGAAACCGTCCTAACTGCTGACCTTTTCAAGATGGCGGCCCGCGGCTGTCACTCTCGGGCTCGCGCACCTCCCCAAGATGGCGGCGCCCGAGGCCTGGCGCGCCCGGAGTTGCTGGTTCTGTGAGGTAGCGGCGGCAACGACCATGGAGGCCACGTCCCGGGAGGCGGCGCCAGCGAAGAGCTCGGCCTCGGGCCCCAGCGCTCCCCCCGCCCTGTTCGAGCTGTGCGGGCGGGCGGTGAGCGCCCATATGGGGGTTCTGGAGAGCGGGGTGTGGGGTAAGTCGCGGGGTGAGGGGCTACCTCTGGCAGTGAGCGGAGGCGGCCCAGCGGCCGGGGGGCGCGGGGGGCGAGGCCGAGAGGCCCGGGGCAAGGCCCAGCCCGGGGCACTGGAAGCCAGACGCTCTGGTCGGAGCCTGAATTCCGTGACGGACTAGCCGGGGGAGAGTGAAGACGGGGGACCTGGCCGGCAGGTGGACTCGCTCCGCGGCCTGGCTGGGGGGCGCCAGGGGGCGAGGCCAGGAGGCCCGGGCCGGGGCGAAGCCGGCAGGGCTCGGACTTCAGAGGCTGAACTGGCGGACCGGTTCGTGGGCACCGAACTGACACTCGGGCTGGACCGGGCAGGGCAGGCTAGGATGCCGAGCCGACGGGCAGGGATGGCCCTGCTGTTGGGGGGCGGGGGCCGAGGTGGGGAGGCCCGGCCTGAGGCAAGGCGGCCAGGCCCGGGGGCCACCCAGCCTGATTGACAGCGCGGAGCCTCCGCTGTCTGCCTGACACCCATGGGTGCCGAGACCCCGGCGGCCAAGCCGCTGGGAAAGGGTAGCCCATGGCATCGGGGAGTGAGGGACGGGGCCGGAGGGAGGAGAGGCCGAAAGGTTTTGGGGGGCCGAGGCCTGTCTGACGGCCCGGGGCGGGGGGGAGCGAACTGGAAGACGGGGGGCCTCGATGTCTCGCTGATGGAGCGACGGGCTGACGGGCAAGGCTGGGAGCGCCCGAGGCCGCTCGGACTGGCGTGCGCGGCCGGGAAGGGCCGAGAGCGGGTCAGGGGAGGCCCGGAGCGGGTCAGCAATCCAGGGAGGCTCGAATGACGGAGAGGCGGGAAGGGCCGAGGAGGCCCCACGCGGGGCCACGGCCCGCGGATCCAGTGCGGGGAGGGGGCGCATCGCCGCCAGGAGGCCCTGGTCCGAGGGGGGAGTGAGAGGAGGCCCCGGGCCTGAGAGCGGCGGCGACCCACGGGCCCGGCCGGGGTGGAGGGCGCCCACGCTGAGCCGCGCAGGCCGGCGGCCGGGAGCGCTCGGATGAGGAGCCGGCGAGGGCGAGACGAACCGCCTCGCTGAGGGCCCCGGAGAGCATGGCAGGCCGGCCGCGGTGGGCCGAGTAACGGAGGAGGGGAGGAGGCCTGCAGCCCGTGGGCACCAGGAGGCCTGGCTGTGGGCTGGGCACGCCTGGTCGCAGCCCGGCCGCTGAGGAGTAAAACTCGGGTGGGCACGGTGAGGACGCAGAGTGGGAATGGAAGGCAGGAGAGCCGGGGCCTCGGGAGGAGAGGCCGGCCCACCCGGGGACCGGGGAGGCCCGGGGCCTGACAGACAGTGGCTGAGGGGTGGGGTTGCGGCCTGGGCTGAAGTTGGTGTATATCACAGGCCAGGCCCGGGCCTAGGAGGGGGAGGGGTGGCGAGAGAGGAGGCCCGAGGCCTGGGAGGGGGTGCTCCGGAGAAGGCCTCTGAGGGCTAGTGGTGCCTTTCCCGGGGCGAGGGCCCTGGGACGGTCAGGATGGATGGCTTGAAGTCCTGGGATGGGGCTTTGGGTGGTATCCTGAGGAGGATGTGGAGAAAAGGCCCAGGGGTATGGGTCTCTCTTGGGGGGGTGGGGTCCCTAGGAATAAGCCCCAAGGCCGGGCAGAGTGGTGAAGTGGAGAGTGTGGGGAGGCCCCGGGCGTGGAGGGGGCTGACCCTGCAGAGGCCGGGGTCTTTATGTCCTGGGGGGGAGGCGGCGAATACCTCAGGCCTAGTGGGGGAGGGGATTGTGGAGCCTCTGTGCCAAAATCTAAGGGAAGGGTCAGGCTGACCTCCAAGAAACAGGAGGCCAGTCTCCGTGGAGTGGGCAGGGGGCGCAGGAAAGTCCGGGGCAGGTGGAAGGGGCCGCCGGGACCTGGCTGCGTCGGCCGGGAGCTGCGAGGGTACTCAAGGCCACGGGGAGAGAGGGCTGCTCGGTGTGGAGGCCCCGGGTGGAGAAGAGGAAGCATTAAAGGTGGAGGCTGGAGAGAAGCAAGGAAGAGCCCGGCTTAAGAATGGAGAAGGGACTGGACGAGTGTGCGGATGACCGGGGATGAGAATCCCTGT
This sequence comes from Lasiurus cinereus, assembly GCA_011751065.1. Lineage (NCBI taxonomy): Eukaryota > Metazoa > Chordata > Mammalia > Chiroptera > Vespertilionidae > Lasiurus > Lasiurus cinereus. The sequence goes on from JAAGEH010000030.1 coordinate 9,820,746, forward strand.
GGCTGTGAGAGCCGATGGATGGCTAACCGGGGAGTCGATGGAGGGAGAGAGGAGGAAGGGCGCCATGGCCTGCGCCAGGTAAATGGTCACACAGGAAGAGCTGGATCCCTGGGCCTTTTAGAGCAACCAAGTATGGCTGCTGAGCAGTGCTGTTGTGGAGGGAGGTCTCAATGTGGCCGGACAACCAGGAAAGGCTTCCTGGAGGAGGTGGACTGATTGCACTTCGTGGAGAAAGTGAATAGAGGTAGCAGGAAAGGATACAATGAGCAAACATAAGTAAAACAGGTATGTTATACCTTGAATGCCAATATATGGGTTGGACTTTATCTGAAATGCATAGAGAGCCTACATTAGTGTAATAGCATAGGGAATTAGTGCTTCGAGTACCTACTATATACAAAGAATTGTACTAGATTCTTGAATAGAAAAATTCAGTTATTCTACAAATAAATATAAAAAGAGATACTAGAATGGATGTTTTTAAAATTTTTCATTAATTTTGGTATACTCCAAGTTCTTAAACTTATTCTTGGTTGGACAGAAATGCTACTGACAGAGTAAGAATAGTAATTGCCAACATTTAGTGAGCTTATTATGGCCAGCAAGGCCTTAAAAAGATTACAAGCATGATCTTTAATTTTCACAACAATGTTACGAGGTAGTTATTATTATCTCTGTTTTAAAATTGAGGAAATTTAGGTTTAAAGACATTAATTTTCCCATGGATTCATAATTAATTAAGTAGTACAACCAGGATTTCATCCAGTTTTGTGCAACTCTAGAGACCAAACCATTTAGCCATAATACTATAATGCCTTTCAGAACTAGGGAAGTCAGCAAGCAAGTTTTGATTTTAAGATATATTGAATTTTGAGTATAGAGCCTAACTAGTTCCGTTCTTAGGAAAGTACTAGTTTTGGACATAGTGAGTGCCCCAAAAATGGAAGTAGCTAACCTGGAAGAATAGGAAGGGAATTCAGGAAAGGCTTAATAAAGTGCATGTGATACTTGAAAGATGAGTAGTTGTTATTCAGAAAGAGACAAGGATATTCTTGATGGGGAGAACAGCTTAAGAAAGTGAATCTCATGTACAGAGGCAGGAAGCCTTAGATAAGTGAAAAAAGTAGTTTAGTGTGGTTGAAGTATAGCAGACAAAGCAGGGAGCTGGAGAAGTATGTAGGGCCCAGATTATAAAGGACTTATTTAATCACACGTATTCTATAGGACTTTTTAAATGTAGGATCATTCATTATGCATGTATAGAAGTAAACTGACCAGCTCCTAAATGAGCATATTAGCTTGCTTTGTGGGATTATCTCACCCTTGTAAATGTGTAGAACCATGAACTTCTAGCTGCCAACTAAGTGGCTAAAGATAAGTGGACCAGAGTTTGAATTATTTTTAGGTTCGTGTCTATAGGTTCCATTTGTCAAAAGAGATGTTTGCTCTTCTTCTTTTCTTTTTCCCCCCAATAGGATAAATAATGCTAAGAACCCTGGCAGAAAAAAAGTAAATTTTGTGTTTTGGTTTTTGTAGCCCTCCCAGGCCCAATACTTCAAAGCATCTTACCTCTGCTCAATATATATTACTTGGAGAGGATTGAGGAAACTGCCCTCAAGAAAGGTGAGTGTCTTTCTCTTTCTCAGTGAATGATTATAAGCAAGACACCATAATGTTCTTCAGGTAAATATTACACCTGATGCCTGTATAAAAATTCAGGTTTTTCCAAAAGTACCCTCACACCTACTTCCTTATCTGATTCTTCAGTGCCCTGTAAAACATAAAACAAGTGTGTGATTCCTGGTATACTAATAAAAGTGAGACCACAGTCATACCACAATTAATAGCAAAGCCAGACTAGAATCCAAATCTTCTGAATCTTTGTTTTTCTGTTTTACTAAGTTGCCTTTCAAATTCCACAATGGACATACCTGTTAAGAACTAACATCTAATTAACTCTGATGTGCCAAGCACTATCCTAGGCACTTTACCTGAAGAAATTTGTTAAATCTTTTCAACAGTTCTGTGAAATAGTTATTCACTACATTTTATAGATAAGGAAATTAAGGTAAAGGAAAATTAAGTAACTTGCCCAACCTAGAGTGTAGTATGCTGATATTTAAACCAAGGCAGTCTGTCTTTAGAGCCAGTTGCTATTGTGAATCCAGAGAAAGACAACATTAAAAGGCTGATATACTTCACTCATGGTAGCCGAGGAGCAGCCAAGTAAATGTGATATTTCTCCTTACAGGCCTCTCCACTCAGGCCATCTGGCGCCGACTATGGGATGAACTGATGAAGACAAGGCCTTCCGGTCTGGAAGTAAGTTAAGACACCCGGTAGAACTCTGGCCTGACTTTGCACAGTGAAAAGCAGGAACAGTATACAAACATAAGTTGTGTAAGGGTAAAGTGCAGGGAGGGATGGAGTGAATTTGGGAGGAAGGCTCTAATGGCTTATCATAAGATACCTCACCATTTGGCCTTTGTCACTCGCTTGCTCACCGTGTTTATAGGTGACGCAAAACAGAGAAAGGTGGTGATCACGATGATGGCAGAACCCCGATTCATAGAGGTCTTAACAGGCCTGGACCAATGATCAAATTTAACAAGATAAAATTTAATATGATAATCCAACTCTTTTTATTTTATTATTTTATTTTGTTTTATTTTTATTGAGTTCAGAGAGGAAAAGAGAGATAGAAACATCAATGATGAGAATCATTGATTGGCTGCCTCTTGCCCACCCCCTACTGGGGATCAAGCTGCAACACTGGGCATGTACTCTTGACCAGAATCGAACCTGGGACCCTTCAGTCTGCAGACCGATATTCTATCCACTGAACCAAGCCAGCTAGGGCCAACTCTTCAACTGAGTCTAAAAAATTCAAATTGAGTGACCTCAGGGTACGGGGGATGGAGGGATCTGGCTTGTATAAAAAAATTAAGGGGTTTTAGTCAACAGTGTGCTAAAACCACTCATATAGAGACTGTACCCTGAGCTGTGTGAACTAATGTAACTATAATATAGACCGAAGGACAAGGGGGAGAGTAGACCTGCCTGGCTCTGCAGTAGTCAGGCTACTCCTGCCGTATGGAGAAAGAAGTCAAAGCCACATCATGTGAGTCACATATGGAAGACTGGAGATGTTTTTCCTGAAAAAAGAGAAGACTTGGGGAACATGAACTGTTTTTAAATATTTGAATGGTTGTCTCATGAAAGAGGGATTAATTTACTTGTTCTGTGTGGAAGCTAAAGGAGGATAAATGTTTGCAAAACTGAATGTAGAACTTTTAAACTCTGAGCTTATTGGTGATGAAACATGTGAATTCCAGTTGTAAGAAGCTTCCCATTTCTAAGTGTTCAAATAGATCCTAGATAATTTATTTGACACAAGGATATTATAGAGGAAATTCAACATGGTAAAAGTTTGAACAAGATGAGTTTTAGGGCTCCTTTTAACCCTGAGATTCTATTATTCATTGGTTCAGATATAACTCGTTGGAGCTCTCATTTAAGCAGAACTTTATTTCTTACTCTATAATTAGATGACAGGACAAATTGAATTCAATAAACATTTACTAAAACCACATACCAGGTCGTAGGCTAGATATTGGAAATACATACACAATTCCTAATCTTGAGGAATTATCAGGTTAGTGGGGAAATACATCATGTATGGTAGGATACGTGGTGTGAGAGAGTAGCAAGGAGACTGAGGAAAAAAAGAGCAGAAAAATCTTTTCTAGGAAAGAATTGGGGTTTATATGGTGAATGAGGCCAAATGACAAGGCAACAAGCTCTTATCAGGAATTGGAGGTTGCATTTCTGGGATGCATGAGGTTCAGTAATATTCAGCTCTATGTCCTTCAGCTTTTTCACTTTCAGATTTGGACACAACCCCTGGAGTTCAGTGTGATGACACTGAGGCCTAACAAAATCCTCAGGCACTATGTACAGGAATTAGCCCTTATTCGGAAGAGAATTGAACATAGGAATATTAGAAAACAGTAATGGCTTCATGCAACCTTCATGCAAACATTTCACTTTGTTCCAATGTTTCCCAAGCAGTATGGTTGACTAGCCAGTGATGGAGATTGTGATATCTTTCTCTTGGGGAAAGGTTTTTTCCCCCAACATTAGCTTGAACTTCCTGGAAAAAGAATGTCTATTTGTTAAATTGTTTTTTTGTCTCAGCATTTAGAAATTTAGCAAACCCCAGGCTTGGTGACCTAACAATCACTGACACAGGGGTCCTGACTTGGAGCATATTCATTTATTCTAGAGCGTGTCATCATCTGCTTCCCACTTTTGCATAACAGTAACTTTCACTGTATTCATGATTCAAAAACACTTACTGAATGCCTGCTCAGTTCCAGGCACTGTGCTAGGTTCTAGCAATACAGTGGTGAGCAAGTTAGACATAGCCCCTGACTGCTTATAAAGCAATTGTATTTCTAACTGTGTAGTATTAGTGTGTGTGTGTATTAAGAGATCTGTAGAGAACTATAGATATTATGGAGACAAAGCAGTATGGAAATGAAGGATTATTCAATAAATGATTCTCTAGTAATTGATTAACCATTTGGAAAAAATAAGAGTCTCACTTTATAGTATACTAAAATAATTTCTATATGGATTAAAGGTTAAATTGTAAAAAATAAAAACACAAAACAACTAAAAAATAATAAAGATTACTGGTGCTACAGAGTGCTAATTATTAAATGGGCAAAATATGAACATATTTGATCATATAAAATGCCAAAACTATTAATACAATTTAAAAGATACCTAAACTGGGAAAGGATGGTTACAACAATATATGCAAATCTAAAGGCTACAGAGAATAAGACAAAAGCCCCAGTGGAATAAAATGAGTAAAGATTTGGATAAGTCACAAAATATATAAAAATCTCTAATAAAATGAAAAATGTTCAATCTCAATAATAAAAAAATGAGAAACTAAAATTGTACTTCTTATATTGTAAAGTCTTGTTTTGATTTGGTTTTGTTTGAAAAGGTAATTCTAGGGGTGGGTAAAACTTACATTTTAATGTGCTATTGATGGGAGCAGAAATGTTACAACTTTCTTGGTGAGCAATCTGGTTATAATTGTCAAGAGTCTTTAAAATATTCCAATTCTTTGGAAATTCTACTTATAATTTATAATATATAAAAATTAAGATACTCATGAGAATTTATTTCCAGATGTTCATTACAGCAAAGTTTAATATCAAAAAGCTAGAAACAATTTAAATACTTAATAATGCAAGAATTATTAAATACTAGAGGTCCAGTGCATGACATTTGTGCACTGGGGGAACAGGTCCCTCAGCCCAGCCTGCAGGACCCCTCAAGGGATGTCCAACTGGCGGCAGAGAGTTGGCCTAAGCCGACAGTCAGACATCCTCCAAGGAGTCCTTAGCACTGCTGCAAAGGTGGGAGAGGCTCCCGCCACCATTATTGTGCTTGCCAGCCGTGAGCCTGGTTCAGGGGTTTTGGCTGAGTGCACTGACTTCCAGGAGGCAGTTCCTTCATTGAGCGTCTGCCCCCTGGTGGTCAGTGCACATCATAGTGACCAGTTGTTCCTCTGTTCAATTTGCATATTAGGGTTTAATTATATAGGCTATTACATCCATATTTCCAAAATATTAAGTCATATTCTAAAAATATTTTAAATACATGGTGGTAAATGTTTAATGAAATGATGCTATAATGTTAAAAAAAGCCTTTGAAACTTCTGAATTGTCTCAATGTTATAATAAGTATCTAAAGTTATTCACATGCATATATGCACACTTGATTTACACATGACTTTATTTTTATTGACTACAGAGAGGAAGGAAGAGGGAAACACCAATGATGAGAAAAAAATAATTGATTGGCTGCCTCCTGTATGCCCCCTATAGAGCTCCCAACCTGGGCATGTGCCCCTCCGGGAAATCAAACCTCAACTTCCTGGTTCATAGGTCTATGCTCAACCACTGAGATAACCTAGCCAGGCTGCACATGATTTTTGCTTTTTTAAAATTCCACACAAAAAATATTTCTATTTTTAGAAAGGTAACAGTGGACAATAGTTTAATAAACACTTGCTGGCTGCAACATTTTAGTACAAGAAAATATTTAGCCATTCCTAGCTTGTACACACACTTCTTCCTCCCTTTCCTCCCTGCAGCCCCCACCCCCAGGGCCTTTGCTGCCAGCCCATTGTGCATAGGCCAAGGATTCTGTTGGGGCAAATATTTCACCTCTTTGGTGATGCCTCATTTCCCCTGCTGTCACTAAAATGAAAGTATGTGTGTGTGTATTTCAGAGAGGAAGGGGGAGAGAGATAAATAGTAACATCAATGATGAGAGGGAATCATTAATTGGCTGCCACCTGCATGCCCCCCACTGGGGATCGAGTCCACAATCTGGGTATGTTATCTTGACCGGAATTGAACCTGGGACCCTTCAGTCCGTAGGATGACACTATCCACTAAGCCAAACTGGCTAGGGCTAATATGAAAGTATTTAAATCAGTTTTGTCCGAGTTGTACAGGTCCATAAAATGAATGGCTTGGACTAGATCGCAAGTATTTTCCAGCTTTGAAGTTTTAGCATAGATTTTAAAAAGTAGTGATGGAATAAAATGCAGTAAAAACTGCCGTCTGCTCATGCATTAATTCATGAGAATAATAGCCGCTGCGATATTTGTCATAACTTTTTTACTCATTTAATCCTCACAACTCTATGATGTCAGTATATTTATCTTCTTCACTTTGCAAATGATAAAACAGAGGTAGGAGACACAGTGACTTGCCTAAGGTTAGTTTGTGAACAGAAGACCCCAGGATTCAAGTTGAGGCAGTCTGGCTCAGGAGCACATGCTCCTAATCACTATATCATGCTGCTCTCACATGATAGAGCTTGCGGTGTTCCATTTCTGATGGAACCAGTATTTTTTTAAAAATATATTTTATTGATTTTCCACAGAGCGGGAGAGAGCTAGAAACATCGATGAGAAACATCAATCAGCTGCCTCCTGCCTGTCTTCCACTGGGGATGTGCCCGCAACCAAGGCACATGCCCCTGACCGGAATCAAACCCGGGACCCCTCAGTCCGCAGGCCGACGCTCTATCCACTGAGCCAGACTGGCTCGGCAGAACCAATACTCTTCATCAACCAATAAAATGTCTGAAAAAGCCCAGTATATAGTTATCTAAACGACATATTCCACATGCCTGATGGTTGGAAACAGCCACATCTTGGTTCACATCTTTGTCCATATTTTAGGCCCAGGTCTACAATAACCACCCAACCTTATTTGTGAAGTTGAAGCCTTGCTAGTGTTATGTTTTTCAAGGGTGTGAGTGGGCCAGTGAATGTGTAGGAAAAGTGCTAGTGAGGTAGGATTTAGATTCAGAAATAACTCTTTTGCTGAGTACAGATTTGGTTGCCAGGTATTTTTTTCTATTCCCCAACTGCTACTGGTGAGAGAGGTCCTCTGTTGCCATGCAGTTACCTCAAGCATGAAGAAGTCATTCCTAATTAATATTACAGCAGGCAGGCTTGGAGAATAGTGAGGATAAAAGGAGTGACACTTTTGCCTCAGAATAATAGGGGCCTAATTCCTGCCAAGAACCTCAGATACAGATTGGGGTCACTCTGGTATGAGGGAATACATAGAGGTCGGGTAAGTACCAATGTGTCTTTTAATCTTGGGAAACACTTAGGCGCCCATTACCTTTGCTTCAGGCTGAGGAAGTACTCTGCTTAGCAGGCTCTGCCTCCATCAAGTCCATTTCACAGTGCCCCATCTTGGCTAATTATCAGCAGAAGTTACATTTTGTATTTTAGTTTACAAAGTACTTTAACATTCATGACCTCATTTGATCTTCACCACAAACTTGTGAAGCAGGTTTTAGAGATGAGAAGTTTAGAAAGGTCCAGAGTATAGTAGCAGAGCTGGCACCTGTATCAAGGTCAGCCTACTTTCTATGCACCTTGGGAGAGAGTGGCAACTTAGGGCAGTCTGTCTCAGTGTGTTCTTTTGGGGTAGACAGCAGTAAATCCTAACTCTGAGATCAAAATCATTGAGGTTTAAAAATAAATAGATGCAACATAGAATCTTCAAGTTTGGGCACCCAGTGTATGAATTTTAGCTGAAAAAGTCCTACCGTAAATGCTGATGTGCAATTAGGGTTCAAAATCACTTGCACTAAAGTTCTTCTAAATGTATCAGAATAGCCTGATGAAGTCTCATACATATCAAAGCAAATAACTATTGCTTTGGAGAAAACAAATTTTAAGATTTGGTTCCTGTTCTCCAGGAATTTCTGTCTGGGATAAGATGTGCACAGGCAGAGATTCAATACCATGAGGCATGTGTAACAAAGTCTAAGATCTGAGTACTCCCAACAAAAGAGGCAGAAAGATGGTGAAGGGGAGTATATTGAGACAAAAAAACTGTGAAATGTTAGCAGGCCCTTTCAGGAAACCTATTTGCTTTGGTAATGGAAAGCATTTGGGGCAAATATAGGAGAGCTCATAGAAGGCAGATTGTGTCAGTGAGGTAATCAAACTTGGCCAGAGCAAAGCATTTCATGGAGTAAGATATGTGGGAGGTTATATTGTGGAGGATCCTGACAAAGTATCTTCAAATTAACCCTGGATAGTGGGAAAACATGGTGGTGTCTGTGTTTTTTTTTAAAATAACAGATAATGTACAAAAAAATAAAGCAGAATAATGTAATCAGGTATTTTACAAAGATAAGTCCAGTGGACTTGTAAGTTTGGAATGGAGGAAAGGGAACAGAGAGCAGTCAGGGGTCTAATAAAGTCAAGTGTGAGGTGATAAAATTACTGAACAAAGGTAGTTTTAAGAATGGAAAGTTGGGATCAGATTCTAGAAACAAACATGGGAGAATTTACAGGATTGACTTTCAGTTGTGAAGCACTTTAGCAGTGTCTCTGGAACCAAATTTCCTGGGCTCAAATCTGTGTTTTATAAAAAACTTTCTTACTGGGTGTTTGAGAAACATTTTGTTATTCCACTTATTTGTGAACTCGTTGTTTGTATGTGCCCTGACCAGGGATTAACCCATCACCTTGGTGTATCCAGGATGATGCTCTCATCAACTGAGCTATCCTGTCAGGACCTGGACTCAAATCTTGATTCTGCTCCTTACCTGTGCAATCACAGGCAATAACGTTTGTGCCCCCTCCTTTAAAAAAACAAAACTGTAAAATGAGGTTTATAGTAATACATGCCCCAAAAATGTGAGGATTAAATGAATTTGTATAAATTACTTAGAATGTTGTATGGCACATTAAATAGCTAGGAGGAAACTAGTTCTATGATGGTTCCATGGGTAGCACTCTTAGTATCACAGCTGTCTGGCATGTTCTCTGCTTTCAGAGCGTGACGTGTTGGCGAGCCAAGTTTATGGAGGCCTTTTTTTCCCATGTTCTACGTGGAACCATTGACGTGTCTTCTGACAAGCGTCTTTGTGACCAGCGCTTCTCACCTCTTCTGCACAGCTCCCGCCATGTCCGGCAGCTCACCATCTGCAACATGCTGCAGGGTGCAACCGAGCTGGTGGCTGAGCCAAACCGCAGGGTTCTGGAGACCCTGGCTAGTTCCCTGCACACTCTCAAGTTCCGCCACCTGCTATTTTCTGATGTGGCTGCTCAGCAATCACTTCGACAGCTGTTGCACCAGCTTATTCACCATGGGGCTGTCAACCAGGTGTCACTATACTCCTGGCCTGTGCCTGAGTCAGCCCTTTTCATCCTTATTCTCACCATGAGTGCTGGCTTCTGGCAGCCAGGCCCTGGTGGTCCTCCCTGCCGCCTCTGTGGAGAGGCCTCCCGAGGCCGGGCCCCATCCCGAGATGAAAGCTCCCTCCTGCTGGGCTCACGCAGGCCTCGCAGGGATGCTGCTGAGCGATGCGCTGCAGCCCTGATGGCTTCCCGTCGGAAGAGCGAAGCCAAGCAGATGGCCAGAGCCCCACCTACCACTCGGGTTACACGCAGGAGCACACAGGAGAGCCTGAGAGCAGGTGGGATAGACCGTAAGAGGGAGCTGCACCCTCCAGCTACCTCCCACGAGGCTCCTGGCACCAAGCAGCCACCCTCTGCTCCAGCCACCTCCTCTGCCTCTCCCTCTTCTTCCACATCCGCATCTAAAAGGGCTCCAGCTAGCTCAGCCCCACCGCCTAAGCCCTTAAAGCGTTTTAAGAGAGCCACAGGGAAAAAGGGTGCTCGCACTCGTCAAGGGTCTGGTGCAGAGTCTGAAGACCTGTATGACTTTGTTTTCATTGTGGCTGGTGAGAAAGAAGATGGGGAAGAGATGGAGATTGGGGAAGTGGCTTGTGGAGCTTTGGATGGGTCAGATCCCAGCTGCCTGGGGCTTCCAGCCCTGGAGGCCTCCCAACGATTCCGCAGCATTTCCACTTTGGAGCTCTTCACAGTCCCACTCTCCACAGAGGCAGCTCTGACACTGTGCCACCTGTTGAGCTCCTGGGTGTCTCTGGAAAGCCTCACACTATCCTATAATGGTGAGTGCCCTAGAGGGCCAGGGTTTGGATCTTCTAGTATAGCACATGTATGCCCAATCCTATGGAGGAGTACCTGGGGTATGTGGCCCTTGCCTAACTTACAGGGAGGCAGAAGGCATGTGGCGTGGCAGACTGTTGGTGTTAGGGAAGAACATGAAGTCCGTAGGCAGGCTTAGTAGTTGGAAGGGTTCTTGAGAGGCAAAGAGAACCTGAAAAATGAGCACAGTTTAGATATGGTAGGTCAATGGGAGTAATGTATGCAAGCCAGCCAGGACTGAGGCTGGATCACAGTAGGCATATAAAAGCAGCTGTACAGACAAGTATGGGACTTCCTTTTAAATCCTCACTCAATATTTTTTCAGAGAGTAGAGTGGGAGGAGAGGGAGATAAATATTGATGTGAGACATCAACCAGTTGCATCCTGCATGCGACCCAATGGGGTAGTGAAGGTAACCCACAAATGAGGTACATGTCCTTGACCACAAATTGAACCTGCAACCTTCCTGTGTGCAGGCAGGCAGTCTAACCATTAGACACACCAACCCAGGGTAGAGATGTAAAGCCTGTCAGACAAACAACCTGCAAAGCAATTCTTTCCAGCCTGGTTGTGCTCAGCTAGGTAGTTAATTCTCTGTAAGTTTAGCAATTTGCCTAGTTTACTGAACATTGCTAGAGAAAATCATGACTATACGTAATGGTGCTATTGTAGTTATCAACCTTAGATAATGCCTGTTTGCAACATTAGCTCCTATTATACCATTTCTAAATCTTTACTCCCCCTTCCTTTTTACTAGGTGACCTTACCTCCTACTTCACAGAGAAAACCAACACCATCACATAAACTCCTTCAATTTATTAGCCAGCCTACAAACTCTCCGCTTTCATCCTTTCTTCCTCCACCATCCTGTCCAAAGCTAACTTCTGTCTATACTCTGGACTCATACCCTCTCACCTTCTTAGGAAAGCTGTTTCTTAGTATTAAGAGCTTTCATATGCTGTTTAGTATGTGCCAAGCATACTTTAAATATTCCCATTATATTAACTTAATCCTTACAGCAACCCTGTGAGGTTAAGTGACTTGCCCAGGATACCTAGGTAGTGAACAGTAGAGCCAGGATTGAAACCCACACAACCTGGCTCGAGAGTTCATGCTTTTAAATCACTAATGTTGCCTCCCTTCTCTCCACTGTCCCTTCCCCACCATTTAGACATTCAATTGGGTATTTACTAAAATCTACCACCACTTCTCTCCCATATTAACTAGACCTATTTTCTCTTGCCCTTTACAACCTTGTCACCTGTTTTCTCTCACAGCCCACTCCATTCTTGTTTACATGCCCACTATGCATCAAAGATCTGTCAGCAAGATCTTCCTTGTTGCTAAGTTCAATATATACCGTTCAGTCCTCATATTAGTTATTGGCAGCATTTGTCATTAAGCAGTCTTCCTCATGAAATACTCATTCCCACTTCCTTGAAACCCTTTTTTTCTCTCTGGATGTTACATCTTTCCTAATGGTGAGAGCTCTCCCACTTTAAACATTCCTAAACAACTCTGTCCATGCCCTTGTTTTCAAAGGCCAACTCTAAGACCCCTGCCCCCAGTTCTGACATTAGTTCAGACACATCCATCCAAACTGATTACTAGATATCATTTCATAAACCACAAGTTCTTCAACCTGAATGTATCTTCTTCCCTCTATATGATATTTCTTAATGGACATCAGTTGACTCAGTTGCTGAAAAAGAAAGCTGCATTATTTCTTACTCCAATTATATTTCGTTACCAGGTCCTATCGTTATGGTCTATTTCTCAAACCCATTTATTCCTCTCCACATTCTTAATTCATACTAGTGCTTCTCACTTGGATTCATTACGTCAGCAGTTCTTCCTGAGTCAGTATTCACCACGTAATCCATTGTCTACACAGAAGCCCAAGCATTTTTTTCACTTAAAAACCCTTCAATGGTTTCTGGTCACCATATATCTTAATTTTGCTTACAGGGTCATGTTTTCACTGCTGCTTGCCTCTATCTTGAACATTTTACCCCTATACACCAGCCACTTTGATTTTTTCAGTCCTTAGAACCTGCCCCTCTTCTTCAGGCCTTATGTATACCAGGTTCTCTGTGCCACTATCACTCTTCTCCCTCCATGTGCTGATCTCCTTTATTGAAAAGAATTATTTTTTTTTTTGAGAGGGAGGGAGAAAAAATGGGCTATCTCCTGCATGCCCCCTAATGGGGATCAAGCCCAGAACCCCAGGCATGTGCCCTGATTGGGAATCAAACCAGTGACCTTTTGATTCATGGATTGAGACTCAACCACTGAGCCACACCAACCAAGCTCCTTTATGTTGTTTAGGATTCAGCTGGAAACCTTTATTGATCTAAACTAAACTGGGTCTTAAGTAAGCATCCTTTGTACTTCCACAGTACTCTATTTACCCAGTTCCCATCATATTTTTGTTATCAGGCTATAGAGGCAGGAAGATCTGTCTTAGCAAAACAAAAACAAAACCCCCACCTTATTGCCCTAGCCAGTTTGATTCAATTGATAAGAGCATTGGCCTGCAAACTGAAGGGCCCCAGGTTCAATTCTGGTCTAGAGCATGTACTTCAGTTGCAGGTTCCTCCCCAGTCTAGGCCCTGGTCAGGGCGCGTGTAGGAGGCAACCAATCAATGTGTTTCCTCTCACATTGATACTTCTGTCTTTTCTTCTCTCTCCCACTCTCTTAAAAAAAAAAAAATCAATGGCAAAATATCAAGGTAAGATTTAAAAACAAAATTAAACCCTACCTTATTTACCAAGTTCTGGTTTAGTTGAATGAAATAAGCAAGCAGATTCCACGAAATTATTTGCTTTGTGGCATTAAGCTACTGGGTTCTAACTTTCTGGATCCTACTTTCTATGGAATATGGTTATCCTTTTTTGCCCCATTCCCACCCAGTACTTTTTTTAAAGTAGTCCCTATTGGATCATTGTCCTTGGTTTTCATATGTTCCCCATGACTTGCAGAAAAAGCCCAGAGACCTCTGCTGCTGTCTGGGTCTATCATACAGCTGGCAGCTACATGCTGCCCCACCATATCCTGTTTTATGACTCTGCCTGACTGATGCTTGAAAGAGGCAAAACCCAGTACAGTAGACATCAGTTTGCTGGTTACCTGAGGAAAAAAGCAAGACAGCACAATTGAGAAGTGATTTTAAATAATCTGATCCAAAGTTCAAGATTTTATAGTTATCAATAGGAATAATTTGGAGTTGTCTCTGAATGCTACCATTGCTGACACTCCCACATGACTCTTTCTTGCCATAGGCCTGGGCTCTAATATCTTTCGCCTGCTGGACAGCCTGCGGGCCCTGTCAGGCCAGGCTGGATGCCGCCTCCGTGCCCTGCATCTCAGTGACCTGTTCTCACCACTGCCCATCCTGGAGCTGACACGTGCCATTGTGCGAGCGCTGCCCCTGCTGCGGGTCCTCTCTATTCGTGTTGACCACCCCAGCCAAAGGGACAACCCTGCTGTGCCAGGGAATGCAGGGCCCCCTAGCCACATAATTGGGGATGAAGAGATACCAGGTGAATCACTGTGTGTGTGTCTGCCTTTACACAAATGTGCAGGTGCATTTGTGTGGGAAAGGTGGGAAGATCTCAAATTCAGCCCTGCCGCCTGGCTTATCTGGAATCTGTTCCCTTTATCTTGCTATTCTTAAGGGCTCAGACAACAAACCTAGTAAGATCAGCTTTCAGAAAAGGGGTCTGAACCAAGAACAATTATTAAATTAGATTAGGTCCTCCTGCTGTATATATATTCCCTGAACTCTGGTATGTCTCCTATCCCACCACTCTGCATACTTTGTTATATTGGCTTGTGCAAGTAGTCTAGTCTTCCTGGACTAAAAGGTCCATAAAAATAAGGACTAAATTTCATATGTACTGCTCTATTCCCAGAACCTAAAACAGTGCCTAGCATATAGTATAGGCACTCAAGGATGAGCACACGACTTTTTTTAGTGGATCCCTTAAGGTCAAATAGGACCTGCTATGCGGGTGAAATAGATGGCCAGCTGAAATCTCCTTTCCTTACCATATCCAGAAAACTGCCTGGAACAGCTGGAGATGGGGTTCCCACGGGGAGCCCAGTCAGCCCCACTGCTCTGCTCTGTACTGAAGGCCTCAGGTTCTCTGCAGCAGCTGTCCCTGGATAGCACCACCTTTGCCTCTCCCCAGGATTTTGGGCTTGTGTTGCAGACACTCAAAGGTAAGACCCAGAGTGGTAAAGGAGGGCAGACAGAATCTTGCATTATTTGTTGGAAAAGCTAATGAGGCCCATGGCCTGTGCCCCCATCCAGAGTACAACCTAGCCCTGAAGAGACTGAGCTTCCACGACATGAATCTGGCTGACTGTCAGAGCGAGGTGCTCTTTTTGCTACAGAATCTGACTCTTCAAGGTAAGTTCTTCATCCAGAACCTGTGGCATTCTTGAGTGCTTATTGTAGTTCTGCCACTGTCTGACTGAGTGAGCCAGTTTTTATATTGGCCTGTGTCAACTATAAAGTTATAGAGCCTGCTTGGCCTTCTTTCTAAAAGATCCCAAACTCAACTCCTCCTATACTACACAAGAAAATTACTCTTTTAGAGTGCCTCACCCAAAAGTTTTTACCTTTCAGTGGCTGACAGAAATTATGGTAGTGGGGAGGGATTTATGTGCCAACAGGCTTTCTTCATAGACTTGAGTCTAATCCCCAGCCCTACAAAGAGGGCAGTCAATGGATAAGTGAAAGTGAATGGAGACTTTGCCATGCAGAGAACCTTCCTAAGTGAATATCTAGTCTTAACCTGTAGTTTGAATTTTGATTTAGTTCTAGCCTTACTGGGAGGTCTTGGACAATTTCTTTCTTTCTGGGCCTCTATAAAATGTTTACACCCTTTGCTAAGGCCAACTGGGGCAGGAGGGGCAGCACCAATCCTAATGCAGCCATCAGAATTTATTCTAATTTCTCTTGACAGAGATTACCTTCTCCTTCTGCCGTCTGTTTGAGAAGCGCCCGGCCCAATTTCTGCCTGAGATGGTTGCTGCTATGAAGGGCAACTCCACATTGAAAGGCCTCCGGCTGCCAGGGAATCGCCTGGGTGGGGGCAAGGCCCTGGGAATGGAGAGGGAAGAGAGGGGGGAGGAGCCAGTCTTTTGACCTAGAAACTCAGTGGAAGCATGGGGGTTAGAATATAGTTGTGCTGAGACTTCAGAAGGCTGGGCTCCTCCCCAGCCAAATAGGCTGGGATAACCTTATTCCCTATCCTGAGTGTTTACCAGCATTTCTCCTCTTCTCCTTAGGGAATGCTGGCCTGCTGGCCCTGGCAGATGTTTTCTCAGAGGATTCGTCCTCCTCTCTGTGTCAGCTGGACATCAGGTATACAGTAGGGGTTGGGAGGAAACACGGGATAGAGCTGCAGGAGCACAGACCAGAGATTAGTTGCTTCCTGGATGTCTAACCCATCTCATCCCTACCAGTTCCAACTGCATCAAGCCAGATGGGCTTCTGGAGTTCGCCAAACGGCTGGAGCGCTGGGGCCGTGGAGCCTTTGGTCACCTGCGCCTCTTCCAGAACTGGCTGGACCAGGATGCAGTCACAGCCAGAGAAGCTATCCGGCGGCTCCGGGCTACCTGCCATGTGGTTAGCGACTCGTGGGACTCATCCCAGGCTTTCGCAGATTATGTCAGCACCATGTGATGGGGCCCCGTGCCTCACAGGTCCGTGCTCAGTATCATCAGCTTGCAAGGGCTGAGGCATGGGCTGCCCAGAACTCCCAATCAATTCTGTCTTTCTCTTTCTGCCACCTTTTCTCCCTCTATTTTCCTTCTTCCCCTGCACTGAGGTTCTGGAGGCCTTGGTAGGGCCCAGCAAAGGCATTCCTAGAACTGGGGTTAGAGGCTATGGGCCTCTTACTCAGCTACCTGAGAACCCTGAGCCAGGAGGTTACAGTGGTCATCAGTCACTGAGGACAGCCCTCCTCCCCCATGCTCCAGGGTTCCTGCTTCCCCACCTCAAACAGGTACCCAAGCTTTAGAGAAATATAGGAGTGCCCACTTCCAGGTCTCTGCTGGGCTTACCATGCTGCTCCCAGGCCTCAGTCCCTTTCATACCTTTATTCCTTTCTTTTTTTTAACCAAAAAAGTTTTTCTTATAAAATAAATTTTGGGCAAACATCATGCAGCCCTTCTTGATGATTTTTCTCCCAGAGAACAAAATCCAGCAGAGCCGGCAAGAAGCCCCTCTCCCTGTCTCCTCCCTCTTAACAGCTATACCCAAACTAGTTATCAACAGAGGCCCCGCTGCTCCTCATGGGAACGCTGGTGGAAGACGAAGGTGATGGCAGTGGAGGCAGCATCCCAGGCAGCCTGGAGTACCTCATCCCTGAGCCCTCGCTTATCAGTGCTATGGTTCCATTGAGCCAGGTCTGAGGTGCAGTCAGAACCATCAGGGGGTGGCCTGATTTGGTGGTTGTTGACACAGCGGCGGCAGCGCAACCTGGGGGCAGAGGACAAAGCTGTAGTCACTGTACACTCATTCTCCTAGCTATAAGGAAAATTCAAATAATGGCTATAAGGGCACTCCACCCACCTATCATGTGTGTCACTGAGGCTAGCCTCATCCAGGGTAAACAGCTCCTTCAACTCGCCCAGAGAGAAGTGTCGCTCTACATCCTGCTCTTCATCCACCACACAACTACTCAGTGCCTTCTTGTGGCTCTGACGTTGAAGGATCTTCTCCTCGATGGTTCCTGCCTGGGGGAAGATTAGGAGAGGCAGGGAAACAGGGCTAAGTCATCTCCATACATAGGGAGAAGAAAAAAAGACGATGAAACTAAAGCCATCCAAGAGAAAGATAAATGAAAAGTAAGAACCCTGCAACAATACCTCTGCTTAGCTAAGCCCATTGCCTAGCCTAGTGGTCGGCAAACTCATTAGTCAACAGAGCCAAATATCAACAGTACAACGATTGAAATTTCCTTTGAGAGCCAAATTTTTTAAACTTAAAACTTCTAACATCACTTCTTCAAAATAGACTCACCACGGCTGTGGTATTTTGTGGAAGAGCCACATTCAAGGGGCCAAAAAGCCACATGTGGCTCGTGAGCCACAGTTTGCCGACCACGGGCCTAGCCTATCTCTTGGGAATATGACTTGTGCAGGTCTGCCCATATTTTCTGTAACAATGGAGGGTTTCAGGGCCTCGTGAAATTCCTTTAGGGTAAACTGAGGTTTGTCTGTAGCAGCTTCATCAGACTTTCACACCAAATCCAAGACTCAACCACTATCATTTGGGTAGTATATGCCAGACTCTTAACACTAGGCTATAAAGAAGAATCAAATATGACCCTTATTCGTCAGATTAGTGGGACAGACATATAAGCTACTTGGTACAATAACAGATTCCTGTACAGCATACCTAGAAGTCCACAAGATGGGCAGAATGGAACAGTGTTGAAAAGCTTGAAAGTAAAGATGATCCTCAAACTGAATCTTAAAAAAAAAAAAAAAAAGAGAGAGAGAGAAACTAGATCATTTAGAAGGGCAGAGAGAAGGGAAGGCACTTCCTGCAGAGGAACAAAGGAATAAGCCTGGCCTATTGGAAGACTGAGGCGTTCAGCCTCTCCAGATAACAGTGGAAGTATAATAAAAGCTGGGAATGAGAAAGTCAGCTGAGTCTGTATTGGAGAAGCTTGGATGCCAGGCTGAAGAGCTTGACCTTCTCCTAAAAAGCAAAATCAGAATTTTTTGAAAGCTCATTCTGAAGAAGTATGTAAAGAATGGTTTAGGATAAAACCAAAGGTAAAGAATTAGAAGGCTGTTTGCAATATCCAAGTAAGAGATTACTGTGACTTTAGTATGGGATGGAGAGGAAGGTTAGATTAAGAAAATTTCAAGAGTTTAAAATCAATGGTAATTGGAATCTGATTGTTAGGAGCCAGAATAGTCCAGTAGAATAATGCCCAGATTTGGGTGGAGTGGCCAATGGAACCATTAAATGGCAAAATTCAGAAGGGGAGCATATTTCATCATGATGTATATGAAGTGCTCCTAAGATATGCACGTGGAGCCCTAGCCCATTTGGTTCAGAGTATCAGCCTGAGGACCAAAGGATCCCAGGTTTGATTCCAGTTAAGGGCACATATCTTGGTTGCAGGCAGGTGCCGGAGGCAACCAATTGATGTGTTCCTCTCACATCGATGTTTCTCTCTGTCTTTCCCTCTCCCTAAAAAATAATAGAAAAATATCTGTAGGTGAGGATTAACAAAAACAAAGAAAACAAAGAAAAAAGGTATTCAGGTGAAAATGTACAATAGGTGATGGATACATGGCTCTAGAACTCAAGTAAGAGATCTGATGCATTGGTGGTCTAATGGTGAGCATACCTGCCTTTCAAGTAAGAGATATGGGCTAAAAATTGTTAGAGACTTGTCAATATAATATATCTTCTATGTATATAAAAGGCTAATACGAAAAGTGTCCTCTTGGGAGTTCGATTGCTTGTTATGACGTATGCTGACCACCAGGGAGTGACACAGAACAAAGGAAGGCCCAGGCCAGCAGCCTGAAAGCCCCGATTGCCCTGATCACTGGCCAGGCCTAAGGACCCTATCCATGCGCAAATTTTGTGCACCGGGCCTCTGGTGAGTGTATAAAATCAGAGGTAGGAAAACCATAATGAAGTTTCCAAAGAGAAAATAATTTTAAGATTAGTAGTCAACAGTGTCAGATACCCAACAAAGAAAAAATCAAGAGTCTCTTGTTTTGGCAATTAGGAAGCCAATACTAGTACATTCAAAAGGGGTTCAGTGGCATAAATGTTCTAATGAGTGAGAAGATGAGGTGAAGCTAATTTGTAGAATTTGGAAAAACGTGACAGTAAATGAATGGGAAGTAACCCATGTTAGTAGCTGCAATAAACAAGGTTGAGAAATTTTGTTTCTAAGGTGACAGCTACTTGAGTACCTTTATAGACTTTGGGGGATAAAGGAGAGATTAATCAACTAAGAAAGGAAAGGATGGGGAAGGGTTCTAGAGCAGAGCTGGAATAATGAGCCTCAAGCAGAGAGAAAGGGCATAATCTTCCTCTGATATGGGAAGGGAAAACCAGGTGTAAAGATTTATGGAAGAGAGCAAAAGGTAGGGGGAAGAATTCAAGCTTGGTAGCCTCCATTTATTTTCTGTGAAGTAGGACAAGGTCTCTGCAGAAGAATGACAGGTTTAGGAAGGAAACTTGAGGGCAGTGATGAAGGCTTGAAGAGGTTGTTGAAAGAAAATGAGATATGGCCCAGCCAAAATGGTGAATGTGATTAGTGACGGTACACATCTGTAAGTGCAAATTTATCTCATTCAAAAGCTGAGAACAGCTGTAATGAACCAAGTGAAGTAGGTATTAGGGAAGGAATTCCTGAAAGGATATACAATAAGGATCAGGTCCAACAGAAAAGGAAATAAAGCTACATTTGAGGACTGGGGCCAGGGTACTAGGGACATTAGGTTAAAGCAGATGTAGGAGGTATAAGAAAGCTGGAGGACAGGAAGTGATAGCTATTACTAAAGTTTTGGATATATGTAAAATTTCAGTATTGTTTAAATTCCACAGTGTAGCCTTTAGAGTAATTAAAATTGGGGAGATCAAGGAAACATGAAGACCAGAGTGCTGGATAACTGCATGGTCCTTGAAGTCCACCAGGATGATAGCTGGATTTGGGAAAGAAATGAAGATTGAGCTGATGTCTAAAAATCATTAACGAATTATGAAAATAGCAGGAGGTAGATGACTGTAGTAAGGAAACTAGACATCTTGAGCTTCAAAAGAACTATAGGACGGATGGTTTGAGTGATCACTGAGAACTTGGAGAATGCCAATACATCTTATTAATACCATGGGACATGGAGTATAAGAAGACTACAAGGCCACATCGGAGAGTAGAAATCAGATATGAAGGAAAGTAGGTGTCCTGTGAAAAGGATGGGGCCACAGGGGAGTTTGTTAACTACTGAACACAGGTATCCAGAGAGCATTATAAAGAAGTATTCGAAAAAATGGGGTGAGGAGAACAGAAGAATAAAAGGGCATAGCTAAGGCCACTGCTAGAGGCAGAGGGCCCAAAGAGTGGCACTAAAAAATAACCCAAGATGGTCCTAAAGGTCTTATTCCATGACCCACTCCTATTCTGACCACTATCACCATCCTTACAGATAGCAGGCGATAGATATAGCAGGTCTTCTTTTGACCGTCACGCCAGACCCGAGCCATTGCTTGTTCATCATTAGCTGGGTTCCAGTCAGGGTCAAACATCACCAGTCGGTTAGCCCCAATGAGATTGAGGCCACAGCCCCCGGCTTTGCTGCTCAGCATGAAGACAAAGTCAGGGCTCTGGAAAGAGAAGAAGCAGAAAATAACCTTTCACAGCCTGAACTAGAATCCTACTCAACTGTTCTTTCTTACACATCTATATTCTTAGGCTCAGACCAACTATAAGGATCACTAGTCTGTCTGCATACCATCTAATTTTCTAGCCCACAAAGTTAGTTCCCAGTCCAATCATCACTAACCAGCCTAACCCTACTACACCCACCAGAAAAACCAGGAAAACACTAGAGCACAGCCGCCTGATAGCTTCTCTATCAAACCTAATTCTGATGTTACTACATTGGTGGTGTGGGAACAAGGATTGTGCATTTACCAATGGACTGTTGAAGCGCTCTACAACCTTGGCTCGTTTCTTAATGGACATGGTACCATCCAAGCGGACATACAAATACCTAAAGGGAAATCCAAAGATCAAAACCCAAGAAAGAAGCAGAGTTTCCTGGAGCCAGAACTATTGAAGGGACTAAACTAACCATACTTGAGGCTGTTTCATGTACAGCCTGAGTCCCCACACAAAGGGAGGGGCAAGAGCTAGGAGCCAGGGGAACACCTAAAAGACCAGGGGATGTAAGGCTTGGGGAGGCACTTCTTTGGCAGCTTAGTTAGCCTCTTCCCTACCTTCGGGCCCGGCAGAGCTTCTCAAAAAGATCCAGTGTCTGAGTGTAATTGGACACCAGCACTACTTTATCACTGCTGCGGCTTCGGGTCACCGCCAGAATGTAATCAAGGACGAGCATTTTACCTGGGAAGATGAACTATTAGTCCCAATGTATCATCCCAATGGCCCAAAATTCTTACTCTTGATATCCTGCCTTGAGACAAGATAGGTTTAGAACACAGAGACAATCTCCCACTCTTCCTCCCAGAGAATCCAAAACCAAAACAAAACAAAAAACTAGTAGGAAAGGGCTCACCTGACAGCTGTGGCTCTAGAACCTTGGAGCTATAACCAGGGGGGAACAAGTCCAAGGCACCTTCAAAGCCTTCCTCTTCTTCCACACACTTATCATAGATGAGAGCTGGATCTGGTGAAAAAGAAAAAAAGCCAGCTACCTTGCTTTGTGAAATTTCCACTTCAGTATTCATTAGAACTTCCTCTAGAAGCCTACCCAAATGACCTTCTTCAGCACCAGATTTGCTTGGTCCCAAATTCCAGTGTGTAATCAGTGAATGAATGGATAACCTGGCTCACTAGTGTGTTCTTTCAACAAGAAGGAAGTTATACTAACACAGTACATTTGTTATTTTTATTCCTGTCTGACATTTTGTGTGCACATGTGTTCACACACACACACACACACACACACACACACACACACACACACACAGTCCTATATACCCCAAGCATCAAGCATGAGCTGGGCAGAGAATAACCTAAAGTTTTCCAAGCAAAGGGTCAGCTTTTCAAAGTAAACAATGTAGGTAGGGCCCACGTCTTGGGGAGAGCCGGAATCTCATATGGACACCATGTGGACTCTGAGGACAAGTATTAGTGAAGGTGGTTGGATCACCTGCGGGAGCCTACCCTCCTTGCTCACTCTCACAGAAGACCTCTGAGGAGCATGGACTCAACTCACGATTACAAAGTTTCTTTAGTGAAGTGATGGAAGACAGGGAAGATACACTCATTTTGCCCCCACGCAACTCCTCTGCTGGCTTGGCCTGTCTCAGAAACCTCTGGTATAATTCAGTCTGAAGCGGTGTCAGCCTGAAAAAAAGGCAGCTGGGTCAGTGAGAAAGGCTGAACCACACTTGGGCCCTCTGAGGACAACTTAAAAAAACTGGGCTTTTCCTCTCTCCACATCCCTAAATTGAGTTCAGTACCTACAACAAACCACCTGCTCAATCTTCACAGGCAGATACTTAGACAGGATATCAGATGTCCTCCGTATCAGACACCTAGAGAGAACAAGATAAAAAGGTAGGGGCTGGTAAAACCACTAAGCAAACTACTAGAATAAAAATTACCATGTAAAGGACCAAGAATGACTCTTGTACTATCAAATGTCAGAGACCCATCAGTCCTATGGCAAAGATATCTATATTGGGGTTACAGTCTAGCTTTAACTGACCACTCTTTCTCTTCCCCTTCAAAAGGTTAGCTGGTCTTCAAAAAGAGGCCAAGGTCTCCCACGGAGTCTAATGCTCTGATGGGAAAGTAAGCTGCAAACCACTAAATCCTTAGGGAAGTTTCTGCATTTGCCTAAATGCCTCTTGTCAAGTGACCCAAGGCTCAATGAAATTAGGCCCACACCTCTTGGCAGAACAGGGATCTGGCACCTGAGCAGCAGCTCCTAATACACTGACTCTCCTTCTTGCCATCTAAAACTGGGAGAGAGAGGTGACAATTGGGAAGAACAGGACTCTTCAGGATATAAGTCACCAAGTGTATATACCTATGACAGGAGTCCAGAATGTACCTGCCCTCCCGTGCTATGTGGGACCCATAGAAAAAGCCATCTCAGCCTGGAAGCCACCCCCATCCATCAGATCTATCTCTACTTATGAGGCCTGGGAAGGTAAGCGTGGTCCTTTAGGTTTGAGATCAAATGATAAGAAGCTTCTGAAATACTAACTGTTCAGGGGGATATTTAGCTCAGGAAATCCAACAGCATCCAAAATCCTCAGCAGGTTGCTAAGCAATCCAAAACCAGACCACAGGACTGAGACCAGGAAGAAAGCAAGGACTTGGTCTTTAAGACTCCCTATTTTATTCAGTAGTTACAGTCAGAACACAGATCCTAATCCCTTCCTAGAATCCTGACCCTCATAGGTCAAGGTCCCAAAAGATTGGCCTTGGATGACTTAGGGGGCAACTCTGATGACCTCAGTTGGGGGAACTCAAAGAAAGTGCTGCCTTCTAGTCCCACCCTGCCATTACCTATTCACAATGCTGGTGAGCTCCTGCAGTCGCTCCTCTCCTAGCTGCCTAGCTGCCTCACTGGCAGCTGCGTCTCTACCCTTCAAAATTGGCAACTCAAAATGCTTTTTGAACTCATGGGCAGTTCCTAAATACAGAAAAGAAAAGGAAAGAATGTAGAAAAATAATTATTTTCCCACTGCTAGTAATGGCAGACTTCTTTTGTTACAGACCAACCTTCCTGCCAAGATCAACAAGCTAAACAAATTATAGGGAATTTGTTTGAATGAATTGGAGAGCTACCAAAACACAGAAGACTTAAAAGGCCACATAGTGAGAGTGTATATTAAAATACAAACATGTAACTAATCACATTAATGGTAAATGGACAAAATAATCCAATAAAAAGACATTTTAGCCTGGCGAGTATGGCTCAATGGTTGAGTGTTGACCCATGCACCAAGAGGTCACTGGTTAGATTCTGAGTCAAGGCACATGCCTGGGCTGCAGGTTCTATCCCCAGTATGGAGTGTGCAAGAGGCAGCCCATTGATGTTTCTCTCTCATTGACACTTCTATCTCTCCCTTCCTTTCTCTAAAAAATAAAAAATAAAAAATGACATTATCACATTTAGATTGTTTTTAAAAAGACAATCTAATTATCACATTGGATTTTTTTTAGAGCCCCACCTATATACTGTTTGTAAGAGATAAAGTAGCATGTATCAGTACAATGAAGTTCATGCCAGTGTGGACGAACCTTGAAAACATTACATTAAATAAAATAAGCCAAAGACAAAAGTTCAGATATTATAGGATTCCACTGATATGAAATATTCAGAATAGGTAAATCCATAGAGATAGAAAACAGATTGGTGGTTGTCAGGGTCAGGGGGTAAAGGGGAAATAGAAAGTAACTGCTTAATGGGTATATCGTTTTCTTTTGACCAGAAACTAAAAAAAATCAGCATCTCCACATAGCCAATGACTATGTTAAAAGATATCCAACTTTATTCAACATTAGGCAGATGTAACAAGATAATACTAAACACCAACAAAATTACTAAGGTGATATAATTGCTCTTCAGGAAGGAAGAGGAAAGGGAGGAGGGAGAGAAAGAGAAACAGAAAAACATCAATGTGAGAGAGACACATCGATTGGTCGCCTTCCACATGCACCCGACTGGGGACAGGGATAGAACCCACAACCCAGGGATGTGCCCTTGACTGGGAATTGAACCCTCGACCCTTCAGTGCACATGCCAAAGCTCTAACCACTGAGAAACACTTGCCAGGGTGACTAACATATTTTGAAAATGTTAAAAATAAATATTGGTGATACAGAGTCATGGTTAACAAATTACAGCCAGGGGCCAGCCACCTCTTTCTGAAAATAAAGTTTTATTAGAATATACCCATGCCCATTCATATATATTTTAGGGCTGCTTTCACTCTACAATGGCAGAACTAAGTAACTGTGACAGAGTTTGCCTGTAAGCCTAAAATACTATCTAGCCCTTTAAGAAAAAAAAAAAAATGCTGAGCCACAATGCAGACACTGGAATTCTCATACTCTCCTGGTACAATCACTTAAAGTGATTATAGAGCTGAATACATGCATAACATATGATCCAGCAATTCCATACTTAGGATAGAGAAATGCATACTATGCTGAGGTAAAAACATGCAAGAATGTCCACAGCATCGTTATTAAAAGAACAAAAAACTAGAAATAACAATTGTCTACCAATAGTAAAAGAAATACGCCCTAGCTAGTTTGGCTCAGTGGACAGAGCATCATCAGCCTGTGACTGAAGGGTCCCAGGTTTGATTCTGGTCAAGGGCATGTACCTTAGTTGTGGGCACATCCCCAGTGGGGGGTGTGCAGGAGGCAGCTGATCGATGTTTCTAACTCTCTCTCCCTCTCCCTCTCTCTCTGTAAAAAATAAAATATAAAAGAAATAAATCAGGGTATATTCATTAAAGGAAATAGTATACAAAAAAGAAATACTATAACTACAGGCAACAACATGGATGATTTCTCATAAATATAATGAACAGAAGAAACCAGATGCAAAGGAATATATACTGTATAATTCCATATATATATGTAAAGCTCAAGAATATTTCTGGGGAGAAAAAAAGTAGTGATTAGACGGGGGTGGGAGAGCGCCTCTGAAGTGGGAGGGCTGCTGAGATGGTGATAATAACTGATCTGGTGGTGGTCACTCAAATATATTCTTTGTGGAAATCTTGCTGCTCAGCTGGTTCTCACCTTAAGTGATTTTCCTAAGCACTGTCAAGTTGGGGTGACACTAACAAACCATTGCACAGATATCTAAGCGCAAGAACTGCCCAAATGGTGGCTGTGGCAGGTAGGTTGTGTGTGAAAAATAGGGAGCTATTGTTTAATGGGTAGAGTTCAGTTTTGCAAGATAAAGTTCTGGAGATAGATGGTAGTGATGGTTGCACAACAATGTGAATATACTTAGTGACACTTAATTGTACACTGAAAAATGGTTTTTAAAAAAGAAAGAAGCTGCCCAAGACCATCTGCTTTGACATCAAAGTTCTTGTGAGGTAACAAAAATATCTGGAGATATTATTTCCATCCACAGTTCATAGTGACCACATGCTCTGCATAGAACCTGCCACCTCTACCAGAGAAAAATGGCCAGCGTGGGGAAATTCTAGCCACAGAAACCAGACAAGAAGAAATAAAAGGCATCCAAATTAGAAAACAAGTAAAACTGTCATTATTTGCAGATAACATGATACTATAGAGAACCCTAAAGATTCCACCAAAAACTACTAGAAGTGATATAAATGCATTCAGTAAAATAGCAGGACACAAAATAAATATTCAGAAATTGGTTGCATTTTCATACATCAATAATGAACTATCAGAAAGAAAAACTGCCGAAACCGGTTTGGCTCAGTGGATGGAGCATCTGCCTGGGGACTGAAGGGTCAAGGGCATATACATTGGTTGCGGGCACATCCCTAGTGAGGGGCGTGCAGGAGGCGGCTGATCGATGTCTCTCTCTCATTGCTGTTTCTGGCTTTCTATCCCTTTCCCTTCCTCTCTGTGAAAAATCAATAAATATATTAAAAAGAAAAGAAAAACTAAAAAAAAAAAAAATCCATTTACAATTGCACCCCTCCCCAAAAAAATACCTAGGAATAAATTTAATGGAATCATATACCATACACACAGATACCCAAAGCAATCTATAGTTTCAACAAAATCCCTATCAAATTCCAATGGTGTTTTTACAGAACTAGAACAAATAATCCAAAAATTTATATGGAACCACAAAAGACCCTAAATAGCCACAGCAATAAAAAAACGAACAAAGTTGGAGGGATGACAAGATTATAATAATCAAAACAGCAGGGTATTGGAATAAAAAAGACACATAGATCAATGAAAAAAGAACAAAGAGCCCAGAAATAAATCCACACCTATATGATCAACTAATATGACAAAGGAGGCAAGAATATACAATGGGATAAAAAGTCTATTCAATAAATGCTTTGGGGAAAATTGGACAGATACATGAAACAAAATGAAACTAGACCATCTTCTTACACCATATACAAGAATAAACTAAAAATGGATTAAAAACTTAAATATAAGACTCAACACCATAAAACTCCTAGAAGAAAATATAGGCAGCCGAAGCCGGTTTGGCTCAATGGATGAAGCGTTGGTCTGCAGACTGAGGGATCCCGGGTTCGATTCCAGTCAAGGTACATACCTTGGTTGTGGACCCGTCCACAGTGGGGGGTGTGCAGGAGCAGCTGATCGATGTTTCTCTCTCATTAATGTTTCTAGCTCTTTATCTCTCTCCCTTCCTCTCTGTAAAAAATCAATAAAATATATTAAAAAAAAGAAAAAGAAAACATAGACAGTAAAGTCTGACATTTTTCTTAGCAATATTTTTCTGATATATCTCCGCAGGCAAGGAAAACTGAGAAAGAATAAATAGGACTATATCAAATTAAAAGGTTCTTTTGCACAGCAAAGGAAATCATCAACAAAACAAAAAGATGACCTACTGAATGGGAAATGTTATTTGCCAATGATATATCAGAAAAGGGGTTAATATCCAAAATTTATAAAGAATAAACCAATAAAACAATCCAACTAAAAATGGGTAAAGGACCTGAATGGATACTTCTCCAAAGAGGACGTAAAAGGGGGGAAGAAGGGAACCAATGGGAAGATATGTATACATGTAATACATTAATAAAAAAAAAATTAAAAAGAAAGAAGACGTATGTGGCCAATAGACATATGAAAAGATGCTCAATGTCACTAACTATCAAAGAAATGCTAATTAAAACCACAGTGAGAGACCTGGTCAGGTGGCTAAGCTGGTTGGAGCATAGTTCCATACATCAAAAGGTTGTGGGTTCAATACCCTGTCGGGCACATACAAGAGGGAACCAATTGATGTTTCTCTCCTACATTAATGTTTCTCTCTCCCTTCTTCTCTCTAAAATCAATTTTTAAAAAGCTCCTCCAGTGAGGATTAAAAATCAAAACAAAACCACGATGCCCTAACCGGTTTGGCTCAGTGGATAGAGCATTGGCCTGCGGACTCAAGGGTCCCGGGTTTGATTCTGGTCAACGGCATGTACATTGGTTGCAGGCACATACCCAGTAGGGAGTGTACAGGAGACAGCTGACAAGGTGCATATGAGCAACTCTCTCATCAATGTTTCTAACTCTCCCTCTCCCTTCCTCTCTGTAAAACCCCAATAAAATATATTTTTAAAAATAAATAAATAAAACACAATGAGCTATCACCTCAAACCTTTCACAATAGCTATCATAAAAAAATCAGCAAGTGGCCGAAACCAGTTTGGCTCTGTGGATAGCACATAGGCCTGCGGACTAAAAGGTCACAGGTTCAATTCCGGTCAAGGGCATGTACCTTGGTTGTGGGCACATCCCCAGTAGGGGGCGTGCAGGAGGCAGCTGATCAATGTTTCTCTCTCATCGATGTTTCTAACTCTCTCTCTCTCCCTTCCTCTCTGTAAAAAATCAATAAAATATATTTTTTAAAAAATCAGCAAGTGTTGGCAAGGCTGTGAGAAAAAGGAACCATTATGCAACATTTTTAGGGATATATACTGTTGCAGCTACTATGAGTAGTATGGTTGGAGGTTCCTCAAAATATTAAAAATAAGACTGCCTTATGATGCAGCAATTCCACTTCTGGGTATGTATACCCAAAAATCGAATTTGAAAAGATATATGCACCCCTATGTTCTCTGCAGCATTATTTATAATAGACAAGATATGGTAATAACCTAAGTGCCCATCAGTAGATGAGTAGATAAAAAATGTGGTGATACATATATACTATGGAATATTAGCCATAAAATAAATAATGAAATCTTGCCCTGGCTGGTGGCTCAGTTGGTTGGAGCGTCATCCTGTACACCGAAAGGTCGCAGGTTCGATTCCCAGTCAAGGCATATACCTAGATTGCAAGTTTTTTTTTTTTAAATATATTTTATTGATTTTTCACAGAGAGGAAGGGAGAGAGACAGAAAGTCAGAAACATCGATGAGAGAGAGAGACATCGATCAGCCGCCTCCTGCACCCCCCACAGTGGAGATGTGCTCGCAAGCAAGGTACATGCCCCCAACCGGAATCGAACCTGGGACCTTTCAGTCCGCAAGCCGACACTCTATCCACTGAGCCAAACCAGTCTCAGCTAGATTGCAAGTTTGGTCTCCAGTCAAGGTGCATATGGGCAGCAGCCAATCCGTATTTCTCTCAAACAAAAAATAAACAAAAAGAATAAAATCTTGCCCTAGCCAGTTTTGGGTGAGTGAATAAAGTGTCAGCCTACAGACTAAAGGGTCCTGAGTTTGATACCCCATCAAGGGCACATACTTCAGTTGCAGCCTCGTCCCCCAACCTGGTCTGAGGAGCATGCAGGAAGCAACCAATGGATGTCTCTCTCTCACATCCATGTTCCTCTCTCCCCTCTCCCTACCCTCTACTCCTTCTAAAAATAAATAAATGAATGAATTATTATTATTATTATTATTGTTGTTGTTGTTATTATTATTATTATTATTATTATTATTTTATCAAAATGGACCTTGTAGAGTTGCTTGGCAGAGCCAAAGTCTTCCTGACAAGAGAAGTCCTCCTACAAATACTAGCATTCTCTTTTCTCTCCTCAGCTAAAGTTACAGGTAAGACTCCTCTCCAGTGTAGCAGACAAGGTTGGATTCTTACCCAGGATGCCTGAATTAACAAAATGTACCAAGCTGAAATACTCAAGGAGATCATTCTGGATGGGAGTCCCGGAGATGAGCACCCGCCGGCTGGTGTTCAAGCTATCCAGGGCCTGGTAAGTCTGATTCTCAGAGTTCTTGAGTCTGTGTCCCTAAAAGAAAATTCTCACTTAGGCCTGGGCACAATATGGCATCCCTAATAGGAGCAAATTCTTGTGTAGAGGATCCAATCTCTGGCCATCAGTCCACAGCACCCCCCGCTCCTCAGAGTTCCATTAAAAAGCGCTTACTGCCGAAACAGGTTTTGGCTATGTGGATAGAGCGTCAGTTTGCGGACTGAAAGGTCCCAGGTTTGATTCCAGTCAAGGGCATGTATCTTGGTTGCGGGCACATCCCCAGTAGGGGGCATGCAAGAGGCAGCTGATGGATGTCTCTCTCTCTCATCAATGTTTCTAACACTCTATCCCTCTTCCTTCCTCTCTGTAAAAAATCAATAAAATATTAAAAAAAAAAAAAAAGGCGCTTACTCCCTCTTTTGACAGATGGATATCATGGGCTCTCCTCTCATCTGCCTCCTCCAAAGCAGCATACTTTATAGTCAGCATTCCCCAATGACTGACATAGCCCTTGGAGGGAGCTCTCAGTGAGGAGACTGACAGACTTTCTCCTACCACCCAGACTGCTGAGAGTCAAGTACCTCGTCACATATGACCAGTCCAACACTCCCTTTCTGGAGGACTCCAACATGAAGGCGGAATGTCTCATAGGAAATGATCAGGATGGGAGAAGGCACTCTGGCTCCACGCTGGTTCATGAATCCTTCTACAACAGAAAAGGTGTCAATGAACAAATCTTAGAATATATTAAAGAAAAAAAGTTTGATAGTTGTTTAATTCAGCCTGGAAATAACTATTTCAACTATTTTCCACAGAATCCTCTTCTCTGCCACCCCTTACTGCCCTCAACCCTGGCCATCAGTGAGCATTCACATAAGAAAGAAATATGCTGCCCAGCTGGTATGGCTCAGTGGTTAAGCACTGATCCAGGAACCAAGAGGTGACTGGTTCAAGTCCTGGACAGGGCACATAACCCAGTTGCAGGCTTGATCCCCAGTAAGGGACATGCAGGAAGCAACTGATCAATGAGGTTTCTCTCTCATCAATGTTTCTATATCTCTATCCCTCATCCTTCCTCTCTCCCTAAATATCAAGAAAAACATAAAAAAGAAAAAGTGGTTTGTGTAGAAGAGTATAGTCAACTCTGTTAAGACTTCATACCCAGCTTTTGATCTATCTCGTCCTTAGAGCCTCCATCGATGGCCAGAGGTTGAATCCTCCCTCCAAGCCATTTCCCAACTTCATTGTACCAGTTCTTCACCAGGCTGGAGGGCGACACCACCACTGCCTTGTCAATTTCTGGCTTGCACTCTGGACTCTGGCGCAAAAGCGTCCACATCAACGTGATACACTGCAGTGTCTTGCCCAGGCCCATCTCATCAGCCATAATGCAGCCATGGCTGCCGGGGATGCGCCGACTGGTGACACACTCCCACAGGAACTTCACTCCCTGGGGAAGAACAGCACTCAGCCCACTTTGGCATCACACTGCTGCTGTCCTAAAGATGGCAGCCTCCTAAGCTCAGACCCTAACCCATACCTCAAACCGCCCCCTCATCACACGTTCCCCCATAAACCACCCCCACCACCACTACTCCACTTACCTCTCTCTGATGAGGCCGCAAGACCTTACTGAGAATAGGATCAACAACCACATGGACAGGGAGTTTTTCCCTAAGAAAACACAGCAAAGAAAACATGGAGCTCAGACATAGGCCAGGGCATGCCCTAAGGAAGTTGTGTCCTGCTAATCCAGAAGCCATAGAGGCAGCTGCCAAAAAAGGACTTTCTTGGCCTGGTAAATTTCTGCCCTGGGGAAATTTAGGCAAGGGGGATGGGCTCTCTATGTTATCACTTCAACCCCTCCTGCTCCTGAGTAAGGAATCCCCACCTTGGTCGTGTCCACATACTCTTGCCTAGGCACTCTCTATCCCCACCACTCTCTGGATGGTATTGCAGTCATGACAGCACTCTAAAAACGGATGCCAGTCCCCAGGGTAAATCACACCAGAATGCCCACTGCCTTCCAAGTATGTGCACTTAGAGGACCAAAACTGCTCAAGAAATACCAATACACATACTTGTCAAGCTTCAGCTGGTCATGGGCGCTCAGCGGGGGAGGTTCGTACAGAACCAAGGCACCTTCTTCCAGGGGGTCATGGAGGGCCCGGCGGACCCCAGCCCTTTTGAGGCCCAATGCCCGAGAGCCCAACGGACCTAGAAACCAACAATCTGTTAACTAAGCCTCTATGTTGAGGAGCTCCAGCAGGCCCAGCGCAAATTCCTACCCTTCACATAACCTTTCCTAAGCCTCCATATGACCTTCTCTCCCCCAGAACCTCTCCAAATACAGTTTGGGCACCTCTACTTGACCATTATCCTAGTCTGCCTCAGATCAGAGTCTATTAATTTAGTTTGCCATTCAACTACAATCCTCAGAAGGGCTAGCTCTTGTTCATCTCAACTCAAGTCAATCCTGGAAAGGTCTAAAACCCTGAAAGGGCCTTTTAAGACTTAGAGCTCTTGAGAGCTAGCCTCCTCTCTTCCAGCCCCAGTGCACAATGCTATGTGTACTCTATATAGGACAAGGAAAACTTTGTAGAACTTAAGCCTCCAACAGTCAACCTCATAAAGATGCCATTGAACTCACTTGGACTAAATGAGACCTGGACCCATCAGTCACCCTGGGCCACCAGGAGCTTCCTGAGCACTGGCACATCACCATCAAGATGAAGGGCGGCCCTTGATGAAGCTATCAAACAGCTTTCTTTCATGCAGGCCTCGGTGGAGCCACCCCATACACAGTCACCACTGGACTGGCATCTTAAATTCCACGGTAAGCTTATATGTTCAAAAGCTGAGGTTTTAATCTATCCAGGTACATTTACACATGACAGCGTTAAAAAGAGAAAAAGTCTCCATTTTTACCTTGATAATTTGGAATAGGGATTTTGAAAGGCTTTGACAAAATGCTTCGAATAAATGCTTCCTAAAAAGAAACAAAAAGAAAAAACAGGAATTCAAGACTCTTTGGAGATGTTATGGGATACTATTTCTATAAATGCAGCCTAAAATGCCTATATAAGCACAGTAATACAATGAGAACAATGTATTTTTATTACAGCTCATTAAGAATCACCTACAATAGTGGTCAGCAAACTCAATAGTCAACAAATCCAAATATCAACAATACAACGATTGAAATTTCTTTTGAGAGCCAAATATTTTACACTTAAACTTCTTCTTTAAAATAGACTCCCAAGCCGTGGTATTTTGTGGAAGAGCCACACTCAAGGGGCCAAAGAGCCGCAAGTTTGCTGACCATGGACCTAGAACATTGTGCTCCATATTAGATTTGTACAACAGCTTCTTTTCTTGCTTTCTTTTCTATACTTTGTCTCTTGATTACAATCTTACCCTCAAGACAACAAGAATGAAGGTTTCCTTGCTCTCACTAGTAACAAATGTGTTACTATACTTATCTTACTATACAAAACTCTACTCCTCAAATATTCTGTCTTCGACTTCCATACCACCACTCTTCCACTATTCTCTTCTCTGGGACCTGGTGCTCAGTCCCCTAATGGGTTTTCTTTTCCTCTGCCTAATCCCACTTAAAAGTATGTGTTCTTCTGGGCTCGGCTCCAGGCTCTTCTTTTTCTTTCTTCTTCTTCTTTTTTTAAATATATTTTTACTGATTTTTTACAGAGAGAAAGGGAGAGGGATAGTCAGAAACATCGATGAGAGAGAGACATCGATCAGCCGCCTCCTGCACGCCCCCCACTGGGGACGTGCCAGCAACCAAGGCACATACATGCCCTTGACAGAATCAAACCTGGGACCCTTCATTCCGCAGACCGACGCTCTATCCACTGAGCCAAACCGGTTTCAGCTTCTTTTTCTTTTTTAATCCTCACCCAAGGATATTTTTCCATTGATTTTTAGAGAGAATGGAAGAGAGAGGGAAAGATGCCGAGGTACGTGATCTTGACTAGAGCCGAGCCTGGAACCCTTAGGTCTGCAGGCCAACACTCTATCCACTGAGCCAAACCAGATAAAGCTCTAGGCTCTTCTGGACTACACACTCACCCTTTAGTATGCTCCACACCCACATTTGCAACCATCTCCAAACCTAGACATTCTACTGGTATCTAAGGCTAACGTCCTCAACTCTAGGGTTGCACTATGACTTTTGTGGGTCTGAGGCACTTCTGCCTTTGGTGCCAGAAGGTAAGTATTTTTTGCCACCCCAAAATGTGCCTTTTGTGATATTTTAGGCTTGTTATTTTTAACGAACATCAGACTTGGAAGAAGCTCTGGAAACAAAGTAGCAGTTATCCTTGGTAAAAGGACATTTACATTTGTAAGGGAAATCTTTACTTTTATTTGTAAGGGTGTCTCCCTCACTAACCCCCGCCTGCCTCTACTATCAATGGAAAAGGCGTGGACTTAAATCTGCATACTCTTGTTTATTGCATTTTTCCTGGTCACCTCCCCTGACTGACTCCACCACCATTTTTTGTTTTTAGCTGAAGGTTGTATTGAAGGTGATGGCTTCTGCCATTTTGGCCAGTTATACAGTTTTCCTGGGTCTCTCCCATGTACACAGGAGGTATTCATATGATTGTATGTTATTAAGCTTTAAATTTTGGCCTGCTAATCTGTCTCATGACAATCTGATTATTAGGCCAGCCAGAAGAACCTAGGCTAGAGGAAA
The DNA here is from genome assembly GCA_011751065.1 of Lasiurus cinereus. Classification (NCBI taxonomy): domain Eukaryota; kingdom Metazoa; phylum Chordata; class Mammalia; order Chiroptera; family Vespertilionidae; genus Lasiurus; species Lasiurus cinereus. Next base: position 9,855,657 of record JAAGEH010000030.1, read on the forward strand.
ATTTTTCCTCCCCAAGAGGCTCCTCTTTCACTGCGTTCACACAGGCTGCTCCCTCCATCTCGATCATGCCTCACTCTCTTTACCTGGCTGGCTTCTCATGTCCTTCAGGACTCACTCTAATCAGTATGTCCCTCAGATTCGGGTCTTCACCAACCTCCAGACGGTTAGGACCCTATTGCATACTCCCACCACACCTGCACTTACTGTCCGTTACTTGAATGAATCCTGAAAGAAAAGTCCTAGAGGACTACATGTAACCATGTAGAAACTTAATTTCTTTAATATAACTTTTCTCCTTTCTTTTCTTCTGATTCACACTGGCCTCATCCAGTATCCTTCTTTCTTGCATGTCTACTCCCTTAATCATTAAACCCACAGGACAATGAGATTCTGATCAGAATTAAATAATCTTGGGAACACAGCCTTGGGTCTTTTGACCAGCAGAGACAGTTTCAGTCAAACTAGAGACAATATCTAAGCCTGTTGTGTTTCAGCTCCAGGCCCCCAAAATACAGGGAAACCAGACAAACTGGTGCCATGGCTGACAACCGCCCCCTATCCTAGCATTGACCTATCAGCAGAGACCACAACCCTAACTCGATTAGTCATCATGATTAATGATGTTTCCCCAATGTAGCCAGGCTTATAAGCATTAATTCATTTGTGACTCCAGGTATGGGCCATTTCTTAAACTAATAAATCCTTATTTTCTTTGCTGTAAGCTCCTCTTCGTGTTTCATTGAGCTTTGATGCACACAAGGAAACAGACTCCTTTAGACCAGTAACATACATATCATTTTTTTATAGCTCAATAAACTTACTGAATTAATACATATGGTTAAACTAACACAAAAAGCAAGAGTTGCTGAACATAATTCAAGATCGTGGTTTACCTCTGAGGATGGGAAAAAGGGGGAGTGGGCCTAAGCCAGCAGTCAGACATCCTTAGCGCTCCCCCTGTGGGATTGGGCTTTAACTGGCTCTCCAACACCCTCTGATGGGTCCCAGATTGCGAGAGGCTGCAGGCCAGGCCAAGGGACCCTACCGGTGCACAGTCGGGGCTGGGGAGAGATACGGGAGGTTGGCCAGCTATGGAGGAACTGCGGGAGGTCTTCAGGGTACGTCTGACCCTCCTGGCTCAGTCGCAATCAGCCGGACCCCATTCACAAGCTAACCTACAGGTTGGAGCATCTGTCCCTTGGTGGTCAGGGCACATCATAGCCAGAGGTTGAGTGGCCTCAGCATATCTTTAGCATATTAGGCTTTTATTAGATAGGATGTCACATATGTATTCTTTCACATTTATCACATAAAAATATTTCTAAATGTTTGCTGAGTGCACAAATAACCTCCATTACATATTTTCATAAACAGATTCCCATTTTTTCCTTCAAAATCTCCCTGTAAAGGAAAAGCACACTCCTGTATGTGTGTCCTCTACTCTCAATACTACACGGCTTCACTTTTGACTCCACATGTATGTTTTTCACAATGAAGCACCACCTGGGTGTCTTACAATTTTTTTTTTTTAATTTTTTCATTGATTTCAGAGAGGAAGGGAGAGGGGGAGAGAGAGACAGAAATATCAATAATGAGAACCATTGATGGGCTGCCTCCTGCATGCCTCTTACTGGGGATCAAGTCCTTAATCCAGGTATGTGCCTTAACAGGAAATCGAACCGTGACCTCTTGGCTGGGCTACAATTTATTTTTAAATTCTCACAAGAGGATACATTTTTATTGATTTTTAGAGAGGAAGGGAGAGAGAAACATTGATGTGAGACAAAAACATGGGCTGGTTCTTCCCATACACACCCAACAGGCCAAGTATCAAACCCACAACTTAAGTACGTGCCTGGACTGGGATCAAAATTGCAGCATTTTGGTGTACCAGATGACACTACAACCAAATGAATCACTCCTGCCAGGGCTGGGTGGCCTACAATGTAACTCAATTTTGATATTATCTACACACAGAAAGCATCAGATTAAGACTTCACAAGACTGCCGAGACCAGTTTGGCTCAGTGGATAGAGCATTGGTCTGTGGACTGAAGGGTCCCAGGTTCGATTCCGGTCAAGGGCATGTGTCCTGGTTGCGGGCACATCCCCAGTAGGGAGTGTGCAGGAGGCGGCTGATGGATGTCTCTCTCTCATCGATGTTTCTAACTCTCTATCCCTCTCCCTTCCTCTCTATAAAAAATCAATAAAATATATTTTGAAAAAAAGATTTCACAAGACTGTTTCCACACACCACTGCAGGTGGCTCTGTCTGACAGGCTATACATTAGAGCAGCGGTTCTCAAACTGTGGGTCGAGACCCCTTTGGGGGTCGAACGACCCTTTCACAGGGGTCGCCTACGACCATCGGAAAATGCAGATATTTACATCACGATGCATAACAGTAGCAAAATTTCATGGTTGGGGGCCACCACCACATGAGGAACTGTATGCAAGTGTCGCAGCCTTAGGAAGGTTGAGAACCACTGCTTTAGAGGTTCCCACAACCCCCTCCTTGGGTTTGTTTAATTTACTAGGACAGCTCAAAGACTCAAAAAAGTTTACTTACTAGATTACCTGTTTATCTCAGGGGATATTAAAGAATATGAGTAAACAACCAGATGAAGAAATACAGCAAAGTCTGGAAGGTTCCCAAGCACAGGAGCTTCTGTATCTATGGGGCTTGGGGTGCTCCACTTCCCCACACATGGATGCAGTGCTGTTTACCCAGTTGCTCTGAGATCAGGAAGCTCTCCAAATCCTGGCCTTTTGAGTTTTTATGGAAGTTTCTTTACATAGGCATGATTAAGCACTAGCCATTCATTGATGGGTTGGTTCTCCTGGCAACTAGCCCCAAAATTAGGTGCTTTACAAAGTTATCTCATTAACACAAACTCAGGTGTGGTTGAAGGGGAATTACTTAAATTCTGAGAGCTCAACATCAATCTCTCAGAAAACTTGGTGAAAAAAGCTTTGGATGGAGCTAGGCAGATCTGACTAAGTTATACTGTAACTTCAGACAAGTAAACCCCTCTAAGACTCAGCTTCCTCATCTTAAAAAAAAATAAGAATTATATAAGATAATGCATAGAACCTGCCATGGTGATGATTACATTTGATTTTACTAGATGAAACACATGAAACCTGTAGGATTCTGGTACTTCTTAAAACCATATGCAGAGTCAGAGACTGAACCAATGCCCTGCCATGGCCTTCTTTCTCCTGTATCTTCATGTCCTCAGGAACCTGAACCACCTGAGATCTGGTGACTAAGTACTTATAAAAGAAGAGGACTCCACAATGATGTTTCCCTCCTCTCCTTTCCTCTCTCTCTCTCAAATTAATACAAATGTGTTTATTTTTTAAAAAGGAGACTCCAAATCAGCACACTCTCTAAGGAAAAGAAGCCAAGCCTCTTCCAGTCCCCCGAACTGTGAGCAGGCCCATAGTCCCCACCAAAGTCTGTCCACTGACTACTCTAGTGTCTTCAGGGGTAGGAGCCTCCCTAGGCAACTCAACAGGGAAGCAGGCTGTGGTTCTGACTTACATGCTGACTGCTGTCCAGACAGGGTGGTCGGCTTGTTAGTTGGGTCAAAGCTTTCCGAAAAGGCGACAGGAAACACTCCCGGCTTTTGGTCTCACTGCTGGATTTCCTTTTCTTAGGAGTCTAGGAGACAGTAATGGGAAAGGTGAAGTCTAGAATACCACAATGGCAACTAACATTTAAAATGCTTTGTAATTTTAAACCCTTGCGGGATAGTTCAGGTGGTCAGAGCATGGTCCCAATACACCAAGGTTCTGGGTTGGATCCCTGATTAGAGCATCAACCAATGAATGTAAAAATAAGTGAAACAAGAAATCAACATTTCTCTCTTCCCCTCTCCCTCCTCTCTCTTTCTAAAAATAAACATATAAAATTACTTTTAAATTTGATTAACACACTTATTAAGTGCCAGACCCTATTCAAAACTCATCACACTTATTCCCATATATCATTTTCACAGAGGTCCTATGTTAAATATTTATTGTCCTTGTTTAACAGGTGAAAATTGGAGCTTAGTGAGTTTAAAGAACATGCCTAATCTGAGATGGGGCACTGAAAGAGGTGAATGAAGTGGGCCTGAGAAGGACAAGTCCATCAGCAGCATGGAGTCATGTAACCCCAAATCTTCACTCTAAAAGGCTCAAAGAATAATTGAGCAACTGTTTGCTTCCATCCCTGAGTTTTCTCAAAGGAGAGACAAGAGTACAGCAGTCCCCAAATCTCAGGTGACTAAAACCACTCTCCAGTCAGTTCACCATTTATCACCCAGCTGCACCAAGGGCTGCCCAACTTCAAGTCTGAGACCCAGGTAAGTGGCAAGGGGCAGCCTATGTGCTGCCATCGTAGGTAGAAGAGCCCCACCATAAACCAGCGCGGTGCGACTACAGAGCAAGCCCCACCGAGCCATCAGGCAAGAGCCCACTTGTACCAGCTTGCCAAGGTACTTGAAGCTTCAGAGATCATAGAAAGGCACACCAGAAACAGAAACGCCAGGCCCTTCCCTCTCCCTACATCAAGTTTGACATGCTTGCTCTACATGCTTTTACTCACCAACTGCCCCTACCCAAAATTCCCTTCTAGACCTTCTTTAGCTAATCTTTTCCTTCAAAGTTCCAGTGGTCACGCCCTGACTTCTTGAACTGCTCTCTCTGAAGTAAATGCTGCATTGTCCTGTTGGTTTTGGTTTACACAGATCCTACCTACAGCCAGCCCCCGGAAGCCTTGGGAGAGGGAGCAGAGCACAGGACCCAGCTCACAGCTGAACATACTATACTTGAGTATTAGCGGAGACTGGAGGGGATGCACCCCTCCAGTCTAGGCCCAAGTGAACTCGGGATTCTAAAGTGGACCCAGCACATTCCACTATTTTGTGACATTGGGTAAAGGGACAAAAAGCAAAAGAATAGGCTGCTAGTTGTTGGGGAACACTTTTTTTTATCAAGGCAGCCAAAGGGCCCAACTCATTGTGCTCTCTGGCTTTGGAATACTCCTTCCTCGGGAAAACTGAGTCTATGTTAGCTTCTAGTGAGCACTTGAGAACAAAACATTTTATTTACTAGTATCTATGTTCAATGCCTGATACATAGTAAGCACTCATGAAAAGTTGACTTGAGAGAGGCTTCTGGAGGTCATCAGGTTCATTCCATGTAAGCCCAGAAAAACCAAGTCCAGGATTCCTTTCTGCCCAAACCCTCCTGCATCCCCACCTCTTCTCTTCACTTGAGGGCAGAATACTCACCGCCACCCCAGGCTGCCAATCTTCATCGTCAGAAGGTCTGCCTTCCGGTTTTCTCTTGGCCAGCTGGCTGGGAGCTAAGCTCCTCCTCTGAAAGAGAAGGGAAACTGAGCACCCGCGGGAGTCCTGCAGCCTTGAGCCCATCGGATCCAGTCTCCCCTAAAGCCTCACTTACCATCCTAGACCCCGCAGCATAAATATGAAGTACCCATCAGCCAAAAGACAAAGGCACCCAGAAGCTGCAAATGCAGAACCAGCGAGGTAAAGAGCGGCCTGCTATATTAGCGAGAACGAGTCTACTTAAAGAGGAGGGTGGAGGGAGGGAATTCAGCCAGGGGCTGGGCTTGGGGCGCAAACCTGAGCGGCCAAAGTTAGCTGAGGCCGGAGGGCGGGCCGACCAAGCAGAGATCTGGGGCGGCTGGGCAAAGCGGAGTCGGTAAAATGGCCTCAGGTTGGCATGAAGAAAGGAAGTCGTTAAGCGGGGGAAGGTGAGGGAAGGGTAATTACAGGGCAGGAGAGGCTGGGGTGAGAATCACAGGCCAGGAGAGAGGCTGGGGTGAAAATCCGGGACCTGGGGAGGCGAGGCGCCCGAGCCCAGCCAGAGAAGGGGATTTCCCAGGTCTGGAACGCAGATGCGAGGTCCGGTCTGCGGGAGGGATCCGGAGCAGGGGCCCAGGCAGGGCCAGGAAAAGACCCAGGCTTGGGAGGGCACCCCCAGAGGGGGCTAACAAAACGGCTGAGACGAAGGTGCTCCCGGCACGCCGGCTTAATCTGGTTCTTCCTAAAGCGCGCGTTAACAGCCGCCGCAGCTCTGCCGTCCCGCCAGGCCGGGTCAATCGAACCTCCCGCGGCGCGGCTGCCGCACCACCCATTGGCTGCGTTCGATGCGTTCTGCGCTCGCGACCCAGGGAAGGGGCGGGCCTAGTGATGCGACCGCGTAGGTGCTCTGCGGTCTGCAGCTGCAAAGGCGAAAGGGACGGGCTTGGGAGGTGGGGTTTAGGCGGGAGGGCGGGGCCAACGGCGGCGGCAGCGGTTGAGCGAGGTGGGCGGGGCGAGTAGGCGGCGCAGGATTTTTTTGTGGGCGGGTCTCTAGCTCTAGTACCCCGACATTTTTGCCGTAGGCGGGTCAGCTGGCCTGGAGCAACCCAATGAAAGCTGAGGATTGTAAAAGGCAGAACAGGTCTCCTTCTCCCCAGCCAGGCCTGGAGCCAAATATGACCTCCCCAAGGGTGGAGCTTGGCATTCCGTCTGCTCCGGCCGTGAGAGCCTCCAGGGAATGTGATCTTTTTTTTTTTTTAATATATTTTATTGGTTTTTTTATAGAGAGGAAGGGAGAGGGATAGAAAGTCAGAAACATCGATGAGAGAGAAACATCCATCAGCTGCCTCCTGCACACTCAGTATGTGCCCACAACCAACCAAGGTACATGCCCTTGACCGGAATCGAACCTGGGACCCTTCAGTCCGCAGGCGGACGCTCTACCAACTGAGCCAACCCGGTTTTGGCTGATCTTTTTAGTTGGGGATGTTTTAGAGAAAACTGCCTTCGTTTGCTGGGCAAAACTGGTTTGGAGTTTTTTAGAAACTTATTCTGTCAATGTAAGAAATGAACAAACCCATTTTTTTAAAACATTTTTTATTGATTGATTATTTTGTGTGCGAGAGAACATCAATGTTGTTCCACTTCATTCATTCATTTGGTTGATTCTAGTACATGCCCTAACCAGGGACGTTGTCAAATCGGGAAAGAAGCTCTAATGATTAGAGTCTAATCAACTGAGCTACCTAGCCAGGGCTCAAGCCTGTAAGAATTCTAAAGAGCATAGGTGGGAAGAGATCAACCAATGAACTTGTATGCATATATGCATGATCCCCATGGACACAGACAATAGAGCAGTGAAGGCCTAGGTGAAGGCTGGGAAAGGTCAGTGGTGGAAAGAGGGAACATATGGAATACTTTCAATAATAAAGATTTTAAAAAAATGAGCTGAAAGGAAAAAATAAAAAGAATTGTCATGAATTAATTTGAACCAAACTGAAGAGAATGGCCAGGAAGCAAAACCTCAATGGATTGAGAAAGTGCTCTGGGAAAGGGCAGTTCTGCCCAGCCAGTGTGTCTCAGTGGTTGAGTAGGACCCATGAACAAGGAGGTTGTGGTTTGATTTATGGTAAGGGCACATGCCAGGTTTGTGGGCTGGATCTCAGTAGTTGCATGCAGGAGGCAGTCAATGATTCTCTCATCATTCATGTTTCAATCTCTCCTTCTCCCTCTCCCTCTCTGAAATCAATTATATATATATATATATATATATATATATATACACACACACACACACTGAGTGGCCAGATTACTATGACCACCTGGTGTTTGTAGGCAAATTAGCTGTACACTGAATCGTATGAATTATGGAAGCCGAAGGCCTGTTTGAACACCTTTGCTGTCTGCAGTTACCAAGATAAAACGTCTCCAATTTGCATAGGAACACAAGGATTGTTCAGTCGAGCATTGGAAAAAAGTTATGTGGTATGATGAATCACATTTCCAGTTGCATCATGCAGATGGCAGAGTGAGAATTTCGAAGAAACAGCATGAAAGCATGCACCCCACATGCATGAGTACAACCCTTCAAGCTGGTAGGGCAGTGTTATGGTTTGGGGCATGTTTTCCTGGCATGATTTGGGCCCTTTAATTGGTGTGGAACAACATCTGAATAGCACAAGATACCTAAGTATCATTGCTGATCAAGTTCATCCTATCATGTTGATGGCGTATCCTGATGGAGATGGCCTCTTCCAACAAGACAATGTACCATGCCACAGTGCTCGTACTGTGCAGGAGTGGTTTCAAGAACATGAGGGAGACTTTACCTTGCTTAGGTGGCCCCACAATCACCAGATCTTAATCCAATTGAGCTTTTGTGGGACAAAGTTAAAAGAGCCATCAGGCAGCTGGTTCCACAACCATCAAATCTCACAGAACTGGGCTGTGCTATTCATCAGGCATGGTGTCGGATTCCTCGCATCACCTTTCAACATCTTGTGGAGTCAATGCCAAGAAGAATCACCGCAGTATTGAAGGCAAAAGGTGGCCCAACAAAGTACTGATGGGCTGGTCATAATCTGACCACTCAATATATATTAAAAGAGGCAATTTTGCACCTTCTTTTGTAATATGGAACTCAGTGGGTTCCATGAAATCCATTGGTGATAGATTGGGGGAGGGCGTGGAATTGGGAAACCGTTGGGACTGGATAAAAAATAAAATGATAGATACATTTTTTGTTACTTTTTTTATTGATATGTAGAGGGAAAGAAACATCAATATTTGAGTGAGACATCGATTGGCTACCTCCCACACACCCCTACTGGGGATCCAGCTTGCAACCCAGGCATGTGCCCTGACCAGGAATTGAACCAGCAACCCAACCAACTGAGCCACACCTGCCAGGGTGACACACATTTTTTTTACATAGATGGTTACATAAGTCAACAATTAACACAATAACAATGACAATGAGGGAATTTGTGGTCTCCTGGCTCCAGTGTGGTAGTGTGCTTTGTGGATAATATATTTGTTTCTGTTATTTTGTTGTTAATCCTCACCTGAATATACTTTTCCATTGATTTTTAGGGAAAGTGAGAGAGGGATAGACAGAGAGAGAGAGACATTGATTGGTTGCCTCCTGCACAGGATCAAGCCTGCAATGGAGGTAAGTGCTCTTGACTGGAATCAAACCTGGGACCCTTCAGTCCCCGGGCCAATATTCTATCCACTGAGTAAAACCGGCTAGGACTGGATATACATTTGGATTATAAAACTATAAAAGAAGATGTAAAGAACAAAATACTCTAGTCAGGAAATTTACTGATGGCAGAGGAAAGGGATTGTACTTGGGATAGGGCCATGGCCAGGACTTCTGGTTCTTGACATGGTAGTGGTAACAAAAGTGTTGGCCTTAGAATCTTTCATTAAGCCTTACACTTGTTTACCGTGTTCTCTACATTTGTGCTTTATTTTACGAGTCCAGTTAAAAAAAAAAATAACAAGGGAGTCTTATGAACAACTTTATGCTAATAAAGTCAATAACTTAGATGAAATGAACAAGTTATTTGAGAAACACAACTTACCAAACTAATTCAAAATGAAATTAAAGGACTGAATAGCCCTCTATGTATCAAAGCAATTGCATTTTTTATAAAAATAAATCTCTCTGCAAAGAAAACCTCAGGCCCAGATTATTTCACTGATGAATTCTACCAAATACTGAATAATACTGCCAATCTTACCAAACGCTTTTAGAAAACGGGGGAGGAGAAAACACTTCCTAACTCTTTTTAGGAGGCCAGCATAACCCTGATACTAAAACTTTTTTTTAAATTTTATCAGAAAATTGGGGCCCTAGCTGCTTTGGCTCAGTGGATAGAGCATCTGCCTGTGGACCAAAAGGTTCCAGGTTCAATTCCTATCCAGGGCATGTACCTGGATTGCAGGCCTGGTCGGGGTTGTGTGCAAGAGACAACCAATCAATGTATTTCTCTCACATCGATCTTCCTCTTTATCTTCCCCTCTTTCTTCCACTATCTCTAAAAACCAATGGAGCCCTAGCTGGTTTGGCTCAGTGGATAGAGCATCGAACTGCAGGCTCAAAGGTCCCAGGTTCAATTCTGGTCAAAGGAATGTACCTTGGTTGCACGCACATACCCAGTAGGGAGTGTGCAGGAGGCAGCTGATCGATGTTTCTCTCTCATCCATGTTTCTCTCTATCCCTCTCCCTTCCTCTCTGTGAAAAACAATAAAATATATTTTTTTTAAAAGAAGAAAATTCAGGGGAACTGAACATCAACTATATTTTATTACATTGAGAAACTATTAATTTTTAGGTGTCATAGTGGTAATAAAATCCCTTATCTTTTAGAGATACATACTAAAACACAGATGAATTGGAATTATACCTAGTTTTGCTTCAAAATAATCTCAGGGGAGAGCAGTTGAGGGTGTAAATATATCAACATTGGCCATGAATTGATAATTACTTAAGCTGACTGATGGGTGCCTGGAAATCCATTATATTATTTTCTCTATTTTTGTGTATGCTTGAAATGTTATATAATATTAAAAAATAACTGCAAGTGATTAAGATATTAAATATATAAAAATTACAAGTTCACAACAATAATTTAAAGAGAGAGCATCCCTGGCTAGATAGCTCAGTTGGTTAGAGTATGCCAAGGTTGCGGATTCAATCTCTGGTCAGGGCACATATAAGAAGCAACCAATAGCCGAGGCCCGTTTGGCTCAGTGGATAGAGTGTCGGCCTGTGGACTGGGGGGTCCCAGGTTCGATTCCGGTCGGGGGCATGTGCCTTGGTTGTGGGCACATCCTCAGCGTGCGGGAGGCGACTGATCAATGTCTCTCTTTCATCGATGTTTCTGGCTCTCTGTCCCTCTCCCTTCCTCTCTGTGAAAAATCAATAAAATATATTAAAAAAAAAAAGAAGCAACCAATAAATGCATAAAAACCTGGAAAAACAAATTGATTTCTCTCTCTCTCTCTCCTTCTCTGAAGTCAATGTAAAAAGAGAGAGAGAGCAGCCCGGCCAGCATGGCTCAGTGGTTGAATGTCAACTTGTGAATCAAGAGGACACAGTTCGATTCCTGGTCAAGGCACATGCCTGAGTTGCGGGCTCGATCCCCAGTAAGGGGCATGAAAGAGAGAAATAAGAAAAGAGATTTAAGCATTTACCTTAACATCATGATATGAACTTTAATTCAGGGTAACCAAATGGTCCTAGAGGATGTGAAAATTTTTTTCTGAACAGAATTAAAACTAATAAAGGAAGAAATAATGGCTTTTGAAAATCATAATTTTACTATCCCCGGTGAAATAACCAATTCATAAAATGGTCATTAATGGATAGTTAACAGGGAACCTTATGATGCAGGATCAGGCTGTCACCACCTGAAAATGGGAGGAGCCTGGGACCTGAAATACATAGTAGAGGAGAGCTGTCCAGCCAGAATACCTATTCTCCTGAATAAGTGAAAAATAAATCTTTATTGTGTTAAATCACTGAAATATGGAGCAATTTATTATAAAAGTTAGCTCGTTATAAAATTATACCATTTGTATATATTAAAACACACAAGTATCCTATATAATAAAAGCCTTATATGCAAATTGGCTGAACGGCTAAACAACCAGTCACTATGACGAACATGACCACCAGAAAGCAGATGCTCAACACAGAAGTTACCCCCAGCTCGCAGGCCCCAGGCTGGCCAAGGTGGGTGCCAGTGGGGGCCCCTGGATCGCCCCACTGGTTGCCCCACAGATTGCCCCTGATTGCTGGCCAGGCCTAGGAACCCTACCTGTGTTCGAATTTTGTGCACCAGGTTTCTAGTATATGTGTGTGTGTATTTAAAGACACATACATGTACAAAGACATAGTGAACACATTGGAGTGTATGCCTAGGTCAGAGAGAATAATGAGAATAAGGATCAAGGATCAAAAGCAAATAAAACAGAGACCTGATGATGAGAGTTTAGCTATTAAAGAATGAAAAATAATAAAAGAAGAAAATTACCCTCTGGGTAGCTAGGTTGGTTAGAGTGTTATCCCAATAAGCCAAGGTTGCAGGTTCAATCCCTGGTCAAGGTACATAAATCAACCAATGAATGCATAAATAAGTAGAACAAGCTGGTATTTCTTTTTTCTCCTCCAAATATTGTTTTTCTCTATATATATTTCAGAGAGGAAAGAGAGATAGAGATTGAAACATCAATGATGAGAATCATTAATTGGCTGCCTCCTGCACACCCCCTACTGAGAATTGAACCAAAACCCAGGCATGTGCCCTTGACCGGGATCAAACCCAGGACCCTTCAGTCCCTACGTCATTGCTCTATCCACTGAACCAAACCAGCCAGGGCCAAACTGGTGTTTTCTCTCTCCCTTTATCTAACATCAAATTTTTTTAAATATATATTTTATTTATTTTTTACAGAGAGGAAGGGAGAGGGATAGAGAGTTAGAAGCATCAATGAGAGAGAAACATCGATCAGCTGCTTCCTGCACACCTCCGACTGGGGATGTACCCGCAACCAAGGTACATGCCCTTAACCGGAATCGAACCTGGGACCCTTCAGTCCGAAGGCTGATGCTCTCTCCACTGAGCCAAACCGGTTTCAGCCAAAAAAAATTTTTTTTAAAGGAGAAAAATCTACCCTTTCCAGAGAGACCCCTGGCTAGTTTGCTAGTAATTATCTTCTGCCTTGAGGACTACAGAATGTTTCTGGAGAGGAGGTTATGTTGAAGACAAAGTTGTCCAGCAGGAGAATTTCAGGCCTGAAAAGTTCTCTAAACTGAGAATTTCTCTCAAGTCGGATCTACCTGGAGTGCCCAGGCATCCCACCTCACCAAATTACTCTCACCTCTTCCTGGTAATGATGATTCAGGAGGCACTTGCTATTCTCCAGACATGGAGCCTAGACCTGTTCCCCTTGGCATCAGCCTAAGGGAGGCTGGACAAAGCATAGAGGCTCATTCTAGCCCTGAGTGAATTCTCCTGCCCATCCTCCTTCTCTGCCTATGTCTGATATTCATGTCCTAATTTCCAGAACCTGTTAGTATCTTGGCTTATATGGCAAAAGGGACTTTGAAGATACGGATAAAGAACTTGAGGTGGGGAGATGTCTCAGTGGACCCAATATAATTATAAAGACATGTAATCAGAATATAATCCTCATAAGAGGAAACAGGAGAATTAGAGAAGGATGGAAGCAGAGGTCAGAGGAGTGAAGATGCTATTGCTGGCTTGATGATGGAGGAAGGGGCCATGAACCAAGGAATGCAAGCAGCCTCTAGAACCTGGAAAAGGCAAAGAAGTGGATTCTCCCCTAGAGACTCCAGAAAGTATGCAAGCTTGTCAACATTTTGACTTTTAATTTAGCCCAATGAAACTGATTTCAGAGCTGTGAGCTAATGCATTTGTGTTATTTTAATCAATTAAGTTTATGGTAATTCATTACAGCAGCAATAGGAAACTTGTATACGTACTGGGAAAGTAAGGTTTGTGAGAGTGGCAAGTGGAGAGTCAAATTTCCCAGAAGCCCCTGCAATCAAACTGAATAGGTTCATATTACCATTCATTTATTACCTATATTACTACCTGAGCAAATGTCTAAGCAACAACACATTGTTAATAATGCACTGTTTATAGAGTTTCTAAGAATTAAATAATGTTTTAAATTGCCTATCAAAAAAGTCACCCACTTAAAAACGTCACATTTCCTTGTGGGTTAATACACATTCATTCCTCATTCAGTCAACAGGTGTCACCAAACACCCAGTGCATGCCTGGCACCATGCACAGTGAGCTTGTATCTACAAGCCCCAAGCATTTCTCACCTAAGGTGCCACTGAGCTTCCAGTCAGTCCAGTGCCTCACTGCCCCCATCCTAAAATGCAGGCCCTTATACTTGTCCACTCACATGTCTTCATGATGTACCCACCCCAGTCAGCACCACCCCTTATCCTCCTAGGCATTATTTCTGCAGTCGCCAAGAGCAATTGCATCTCTGCCTTTATCATGAGCCCTGACAAAAGCCTCGGGCCCACTTGGAAGACAGTATGCTCCCTCTGATCATACTTTTAGCACTCTACTTCCATCTCATTCTCTCTTATCTCTCTCCCTTTCCCTCCTTTCTCTTTCTCTGAGCTAGGTAGGAAGGTCTAAGTTAACAGGAGAGCTAAGTCTCAAGCAGCCAGTCCAAAGGCTGGTAGAGGGCCCAAGGATGTGTGTTTACTGCGTTCCTGAACTTCTCTGGTAGTGAGAGTATAAGATGTAAAGATAGGATACCCAGATTTACCTGGAGTGCCCAGGCATCCCAACTCACCAAACCTCTCCAGCTCAACACCCTCACATGCCTATCCAATTGAGCCTCTGCAATCAAACTGAATTAGGTTCATATTGCCATTCATTTGTTACTTATATCACTACCTGAGCAAATGTCTAAACAACAATACATTGTTAATAATGCATTGTTTATAGGGTTGCTAAGAATTAAATGTTTTAAATTTTCTAATTACCCACTTAAAAAAAAAAGTCACATCTCCTAGTAATACCCTGACATATAGAGCCCCCAACTCCACTGGACCCACCTGGATTTCCTAATCTCAAACCTCTCCACTCCAGGCCCCACTTCTAACCTCCGCCAAGTGTAGTTCTGACCCCATGATTTCCGGCCCTACTCACCCTCCCTTCCAGAAAAATGGTCCAGGATGGGTTTTCCTTATATCTGCAGACCAGATTCATGTACCCTTTACCCAGTCCAGGTCCAAGGTTTTCTTTCCTCAGAGCCTGTAGCCCTTCTCTAAACACAGAGCTGTCTCTTTACAGTAGGATGAGTACCCAAATATTAAAATAGGAGAAAATTGTTTTCAGTCCCTTTAGGCTCGGGTGGTATTGACTGGGTGAGGTGGAGGAACAGTCTAGCCAAGTAATAGAACTGTGGGCAGGCACGCAGGCAGGAGACCCCTGGGTTCTCTAACCTGGGCATTGCCATGGATGACACTGGGCAAGTCTCTGACTCTAGGCCTGTCTCTCCAGTCTGTCTGTGCACTGAGGGGGCTGGTCTTCTTTCAGGCTGTATTTGCATTTGGAGGTTCCACCCAGCTACTCATGGCAATGGTGCATAATGACCACAAGATGGCAGGCAACTGCTTCAGCTCAGAAGTCTGTAGCTAAACAAGCTTCAAAAAAGATTACAAGGTAATTCCCCAAGGGCACACTATAAAATGGCAACAGAGGAGGAATTAGAAAAGAGTATTTGAATTTCTAGCCCCGGGGTTGGGGAGGTCAGGAGCCCCAAGACCAGGAGGGGGGGGGTAAGGAGAGGGCTGGTGGGCAGCAGAGGAGAGGCTAAGAATATATTTTAGTGATATCAATCACACGGAGGGGGATGGGAAGAGGAGAGAGGGTCTTTAGGGGACAACCTTGGACTGAATGTATTGTCCCACAGTGATTGGGGTGGGGGTGCAGAATAAGAATTGAGGAGTTTAGGGGAAGTAGAGATGATCAACCTGGCTTTCTGCCCTTTCCCAGCATAGAATGAAAAGTAGAGAAATTGCAGCAGTTATTCAAGGATTTGAGGATTACTCCTACAACTCAGGAGGGCACAGCAAATAGGCAAAGATCACCTGATATCCTTTTCGCCTTCTAATAATCTAGTTTCAGGGCCCAGGAAAGATAGGGAGCAGCTTATGGGGTTCAAAGGGTTAATCTCCAAGAATTCATTCTTTGACATCAACCACAGCCCTTGCCTCCTTGTCCCCTCCCTGAGCCTCACGTTGGCAACTTCCCTGAATTCCCTCTTTGGTGTAATTCTTTAGGGCCCTGGGACCCAGGCCCGGAGCCAGCCCCCTGCTCCCTCCTCGGGCCCTAGGAGTCTAGGGCTTGCTCTAAGGGAGGAAGGAAAGTGGCCTTTCCCTCCATCTCTCCCTCCTCCCTTGATGTGGGCCCTAGGACTAAAGAGCCTCTGTCTTTCCCTGCCACACCACACCCCCCATTGTAATTCAAACAAGGGGATTCCTGTGTCCCAGTCTCTGGGCAGGTCCTTTTGATCAAATGGTAGAGGGTCGGGGCAAGGTAGGGGAGGGGGAAATCACGGGTTTAGAAAAGAAGACACTTCCTCACTTTGGAGATTCTGGTACACCTCCAGAGCTCTGAGACCTCAAGCTTGTCCTCCCCTAAAGCAATGGGGACTCATCTGCATATAAAAGGCCTGAAGCCTGAAGTGGAAGTGGAAACTGAGAAGGTGTGGAGACACAAAGACTGAACCTCCTGGCAGACAGATATGGAGCCAGAACACAAGAATGGGGACAACCCAGAGACAGGGTAAAACACGAACTGACTGTGGCAGGGCAGGCCAAGACTTCTGAGAGCAGTAGGTGGAGGCCCTTGCCAGGTTCCCTCCCTAAAAGCACAGATATAGGAGTGCTGGCACCAGACAGGGATGTGGTTACAGAGGAAGCGAGATCCCCTAGGATGAAATGAGAATAACCCTGTTTAAAAAGTATGAACCTTTCTGAAAAGAAGCATAAACATATGACAGTGAGAAAATTTCTTGCCAGGAGGGGCGGTATGTTCCCCCTCACGAGAAGTAATGGTCTGAAGAATAAATGGCGTGGTCTCATTTAGAAGAAGGGGTTCAGATAGCGCTATACTGTATTACCACCAAAGGACTGGTACAGTGGAAAGGCTAATCCACATTGGCAGGCAATGACATCACTCACCATATAGGAAAACAGTAGTTCTACCAACCCCAAAAGCTACCAGGAGGGCTAATCTATGGAGGGTTGGCCCCGAGTGACCATGTTCCTCCACAATCATCCATCTTGGCCAAGGTGGAGGGAGGGGAGACAGCCAAGGTGCTTAGACATTGAGTGAGGCATTATTCCCACATCTCTTCATGAGTAACCTCCTAAGGGTCCTAAATCCTTCAAATCCTTACATAGTTATGGAGGACAAGGGAAGAGAGACCATCAAACCCTTAAGAGCAGGGGTGCGGAAACTTTTCTGCCAAGGGCCATTTGGATAGTTATAACATCGTTCACAGGCCATACAAAATTATCAACTTAAATATTAGCCAGCTATACGTGGTCAAACATTTAGTTAACTCATCCCTAATGCCTTGGCAGGGCCAGACCAAATGATTTTGCAGACCTTATGTGGTCTATAGGCTGAACATTTCCCACCCCTGCTTTAGAGTTAATATAGGTAGGGAAATATATATATATATATATATATATATATATATATATGGAAATAGCTCTAGGGACACAATATTTGAGGGGTAGAGGCATAGCCTCCCCAAGAACCAGAGGGATGGTGAGCACAGATTTCCATGGTAACTGATTTCAATGCAGCCTCTTCCTAGTACTAAGTTGAGAGAGAATAAATTTCAAGAGAGACCAGGACCTAGTGAAGAAAGAAGCCACAGCAGAACAAAAGGGTGGAAATGTTGTTACAGGAAGGTCACATCATCCTGGCACTGCCCCCAGTACCAGTGGACCTCAAAGCCCCGTTTGGCATTTTCATCCTCTGATGGCTCAGGAGGTCCACCTTGGAGTCCCTCCTCTGGGGGCTTCCACACAGTCCTCAAGCTCCCTAGCTTGGTGGCTGTCAGGTCCAACTCAGTCCTGGCCCTCTCCCCACCAGGTATAACCTTTGCCCAGTCCATCTCAGGATGGGGAGCCCTCAGGTTGCCTGGTTCATCCAGCTCAGGGGGTGCCACGGTGTCCAGGAAGCTGCCAATGGAGACACTGTCCAGCTGGTCAGTTGAGCTGATGTCTGGCAGGCTGTCCCAGCTGCCTCTCCTTGAGTGGCCTGGGCTCCCGCCTGTCAGGCTATATTGACTGCTGGTGAGGCTGCTGCAGTGGCTGGTCAATGCCCCCCGTTCTTCCAACAGCCAGCGGAGCGCCTCAATGCCCTCATTCAAAGTCACCAGCTGCTGTAGAATCTTCACGTCAATGGCTCGCAGGTAAGCCTGGGGGAGTGGGAGAAGGAATCAGTCCTGGTTCTGGGCCATGCATTTCTCAAATGTTTCTAGAGACCCCTACCTTCAAACCAACCAACTATGTTTCACTCTCAAGAAGCAGGGAGTCCTGGCTGGTGTGGCTCTGTTGGTTGGATGTTGTCCCATGCACCAAAAGGTTTGCCAGGTTTGATTCTGATCAGAGCACATGCCCGGGGTGGAGGGCTTGATCCTCAGTGGGAGGCTTGCTGGAGGCAGCTGATCAATCGATGTTTCGCTCTCACATTGATGTTTCTCTCTCTTTCTCTCCCTATTTCTCTAAAAATCAGTAAAAAAATAAAAGTTTTTTTTTTTTTTTAAAGCATGGAAACAGAAGGGTTTGGAGTATGGGCTTAGAAGCAGACAGATTACTGTTTAAAAATCTCACCTCTACCACAGATTATCTACACCACTATAGCCAACTTTCATATCTTCTTTGAGCTCAGTTTCCTTGTTTGTAAAATAGCGTTTAATTACTCACCTCACAGGGTGGCTGTGAGAATTTTGAGATGATGTCTATTAAGTACTCAGAGTAAGGTCTCAGTAAATGTTAAATATTAAAATCTGATCCTACTAAGCTTTGAACGTCATAGATAGGTATTATTAACTATTAAAACAACCTGTCCAGAGTCACCAGTAAGACTTAACAACAGCCAACGAATCGTCTTATAGGAGGCCAGCTATTAATTGGGAAGTAGACTGGACCAAAAGAAGACAGGACCCCTAACCGGTTTGGCTCAGTGGATAGAGCGTCTGCCTGAGGACTGAAAGATCCCAGGTTCGATTCCAGTCAAGGGCATGTACCTTGGTTGTGGGCACATTCCTGGTAGAGGAGGTGCAGGAGGCAGCTGATCAATGTTTCTAACTCTTTTTTTTTTTAATATATTTTATTGATTTTTTACAGAGAGAAAGGGAGAGGGATAGAAAGTCAGAAACATCGATGAGAGAGAGACATCGATTAGCCGCCTCCTGCACGCCCCCCACTAGAGATGTGCCCGCAAGCAAGGTACATGCCCCGACCAGAATCGAACCTGGGACCCTTCAGTCCACAGGCTGACGCTCTATCCACTGAGCCAAACCGGTCTCGGCTGTTTCTAACTCTTTATCCCTCTCTCTTCCTCTCTGTAAAAAAATCAATAAAAAATATATTTTTTTTTTTTAAAGAAGAAGACAGGAGCTGAGGGATAAAGAGGGAGCTAACCTGTCCCCAGTCACTTCAGGGTGCCAGTAGCAATTATTAAGAGAGAGGAGAGTTGGCTAGAGCTTCATAGGGTCAGAATCCCACTGACTAGGGATTTGGGGCTTTCCTCCACCACACACTCTTGTACTGGGAGTAAGTCTGGCTGACTGGGTAATCTCTAGGGTCCCTTTCAACTCAGAGGCACTGAATTATCTTTCCCAAACACAAGTTTGAACCTGTCCCTCCCTTGCTCAAGAGCCTTTATGGGCTTTGCACTGCTCTTGGAGAATAAAATGTAAACAGTTTAGCAACTGGCATTCAAAGGCTTTCATAATATGGCTCTTGCCCATCTCTCTAGCTTCACTTCTAGCATACCTCCCTGGTTCTGCCACCCGATTTAAAAGTTCCTTTTATTTGGTATTATTTTTAGTCAAAGTAATAGATAAAGATTAAAGAGGCAAAAAAAAAAAAAGATTAAAGAGGCAAGAAGTTTTGCAAGATTTAGATTTAATATGAAAAGTAACAGTTCCCCATCATTGTCCTAAATCCCACACTCCAGAGACAACTATTAATTTTTTTTAGCTGTTTATTTTGGTACTTACCTTCTAATTTCCAAATAACATGCTACTTGCTCATTTTTAAGTCTTAGCTATTTTCTACTGACTTCCCACACGATAGAAGGTCAAGGATTTAACTCTTTCAATTTACTCCCCATTCCTCTGCCATACAGGCACTCTTCTTATCTCCCCATATTCCCATTATATACAATAAAATGAATTATTCAGTGTTTATCTTATTAAAATTCAATCACAGGTAAGCCATGTGGTTTATTATAGTTACCTTTCATTTCTTACAACTTTATGTTTTCCTTAGAATAATAATATGTTGCCCAGGAGGTCATGGTTCAATTCCCCAACAGGACAATTGAATATGTTATTATCAGTGTTATAATATATTATATTAGTATTATTCATGTTACAATATGTTGTTATTACTACTACTACTACTACTACCATTTTCCTTAGTTTGCTATATAGTTATCAATAAATCACCACCAAATTCCCAATTGTCTGAATTTCTCAAGGCTTTTAAACATATCATATATTGTATTTATTACATCTTAGAGGCAATAGATATATTGTATCTATTTCCATTTAGAGCCTTGAAAATTAAGTGGAACTTAGCCAAAGTAGTGTCTCCTCCAATTCAAGTATCCTTGCCAGCCCTAGCGGGTTTGGCTCAGTGGGTAAAGCGCCAGCCTACAGACTGAAGGGTCCCAGGTTTGATTCCAGTCAAGGGCACATGCCCAGGTTTTGGGCTCGATCCCCAGTGTGGGGTATGCAAGAGGCAGCTGATCAATGATTCTCTCCCATCATTGATGTATCTATCTTCCTCTACCTTCCTTTCTGAAATCAATAAAAAAAATGTATTAAAACAACCCCACAGTAGCCTTGCCAGAGCACATATTTGACCATGTCACTCTATAATGAAGACTCTTCCAGCAAGCCATCCCTGGGTTCCAATAGCACTTACCCTGCACTAGAGTTACTACTCTGTCTCTCTCCTTCTCAAAGCCACACTGTGAGCTCCCTGAAAGCAGGTCCCAGTTCATTTATGGTGCTTAGCCCAGTATTGGGAAGGTCAAATTCAGTTCTGCCATCTCCTTGCTTTACTATTCTCAGCCCCCCTCTGTTGGTCCCAGGGTTCAGGAGGTTGGGTTTTACCATGTTGGTGGGAAACAAATCTTAGGACCAGATTCTATAGTCCCATAATAGTGGGATTCCCTGTAACAGCATCACTCCATGGAAAAGAAGAAAGCAAGGCTTTTTTGCCCGAAAAATAAGTACTCATTTGACACCATCTCTTTGGAAACAGAAGGAGGATAAACAACTCAGGAGAGATGCAGCCTCAGAGGCCACTCCAATCCAATGCTCTTCCCACAGGGATTCCGTTTCCCTACTCCTCCCCTTAACATATATACATCAGACTCTCAGCCCAGCCCTGAGGCTACAGTATGGCTCCCTTCAGGTCAAATCAGGCCCTAGGATAAAATCCCAGTCTCAAATCCTTGGTCTTGGATTGAGATTCTCAGACTATTATTACGAGGAAGGCTCTTAGAGATCATATGGTCTCACAGTCCCTTGTCTTCACCCATTTTGGGAAGAGACAGAAAAACTAAGACCAAGAGAGAGGCCCTACTCAGGATCTCAAGATGATTCAGCAGAGCTAGGACTTGAACCTATGCCTCTCCACTTCTTGCCTAAAGCTTTTTTAAAAATATTTTTTAAAAATTGATTTCAGAGAGGAAGGGAGGGGGGGGATAGAAACATCGATGAGAGCAAATCATTGATAGGCTGCCTTCTGTACACCCCAAACTGGGGGTTAGAGGCCACAATCCCGGGCATGTGTTCTGACCAGGAATTGAACTATGACTCTCTGGTTCATATGGTGGGTGCTCAACCCACTGAGTCACACCAGTGGGCTAAAGCTTTTTTTCCCCAAAATGTTCTGTGGGGTTGTTGTCATAACAACAGTTATTTGGGTGGTAGGATTAAGAGGAGGTTGCCACTGTTTTTCCTTTCTGCATACTCCAGAGTCTGGCTGGGCAGAAGGGAAAAGGCCTAGAGACAGGGATGACCTTGGCCTCAAGAGCAAGACTGCCCCCTCCCTGCAGGGGAGCTGGGAGAAAGACTGTTGAAGGACAGTACTTACAGGGCTTGGACCAGTTCTGTCACAAGTGGCTCCACGGTGGAACCCCCTGCCCTGCTCCTTGTCCTCCCTGGTTGTAACCCAGTGGGCAGAGTATAAAAGAGATTCATGACATCCTGGCCTGAAGAGGGAGAAGGGAATGGAGTAGGGATCCATGGGGCACATAGGGAGCCTCTCCCTGTTAGGACTCCCAGAAAGCTCCCTCCCTCCTGCCCTTCATGGGCAGCCTCGGGCCCCAGGTCAGGCTGGGTCAAAAATGAGACCTAATCAGAAGTTAAACATACCTACCGAAACTGGTTTGGCTCTGTGGACAGAGCATTGGCCTGCGTGCAGACTGAAAGGTCCCAGGTTCAATTCTAGTCAGGGGCATGTACCTTGATTTCGGACACATCCCCAGTAGGGGGTGTGCAAGAGGCAGCTGATCGATGTTTCTCTCTTATCGATGTTTCTAGCTCTCTCTCTCTCTCTCTTCCTCTCTGTAAAAAATCAATTATATATATATATATATATGGTAGTTAAACATACCCCTTAATGTTTACAAACAGGGAATACCCACCAAAGGCAGAAAAGAGTTAAGCCAGAGAGACTAGGTATGGCCCCGCCCTGTGTGACCTCAGGCAAGACCCTCAGCACCTACAAGCATGTTTTATCTGTGAGATGGGGAAAATGAGGACTGCTTTTCTCATTTGAATGACATAAATATGGCACAAAGCAGGTAGAAATGGTAGATGTAAAGTGTAGGCAGGTCATCTAGGTTCAAAGCTTGAATTTCCTCTGACCTTGGTCAATTATTTAACCTCTTTGTGCCTCAGTTTCCTCATCTATAAAATATCACTTACCTCACAGGGTTGCCATGAGGATTAAGAGACGAACTTGTAAAGTGCTTAGCCTGAAGTCTGGCCCATGCACTTGGTAAAAGTTAGTTCCCAAAGTAGGGCCCTCTAGGTAGGCTCTCTCTAGGCCTGGAGCTAAAGTTTGTACAGTGAGGCAAAGCCAGGCCCCGCCCTGAGGTGGACTCTACTTTGGAGAATTTGGCTCTCCTCCAGCCTTCAAGGCCAGGTGCACACCTGGCATTCAGATCCTCCCCCCAGGGAGCCTTCCCTGATTGCTCTGCCCACAAGGCTCTCCTCCCAGCCTCTCAGGCTGTCGGGAAGTCCCCATGACCTCCTCCCCCTCTCCCTCACAGCTCAGCCTGGCACAGAGCTGGGCACACAGTGGGGCTCCAGGAAGACGTTATTAATTCACATCCTCTCTGTGGCCTCCTGGTTCTGGGCCAGAGAGCAGCTGGCAATTTCTCCGTTCCCTAGAACTGGCTGTAAAGTGATGGCAGGTGTAAATCACCACCTTCACCGGAATCAGGACCCCGGGGAGCCTGGTGGGTCCCAACTGCTCTTTTGGCTCTGAATCTAGACCCAGCAGCAACGGGGAAGGGGGAAGGTGCCTATTTCCTGTTCTCCCCAAGGAGGTACAGATGAGATCCAAATATCTGGTGCACCCAGGGGTTGGTGAGGAGGAGACTGAGTCAGAGGTGATGAAACCAACACTGATAGTGCCGCTACACATGTCTGCTAAGGTTCTAGGAAATTTCAAATATTTTAAGGGCGATTGGGAGAATGTTAGTGAAAGAAAGGATGTTTTTAGTGGCCCTAGTCCAGGCAGTTTTCACCCAGATCTCTCCTGTGCTGACTCCTGCCGTGAACACTGGGGCCTCAGAGGAACAAACCCGGACCCAGTTTGCAGGTGGAGAAAAAACTGGTTGCCCTATAATGGCGGCTGGGGGATAGATGGTCCTGTGGGTGAGGGGGTAAGGGTGGGAGGTGGGGAGATTTCTGCTGTGCTAGGTTCTCAGTGCTTCCCAGTCTTCGCCTCTCCCCTCCCAATTATTTGGCAGGAAAAACTTCCAAGAGGCTGTGCCTCCCACCTCAAGTCGTCAGGACCCATCTACACTCCACTCACCCTTGGGGAGGCGACTGAGGGACCTCAGGGTATAAGGACTGACCTGAGAGAGATCCTGCAGAGTTAGGCGGAGAGTTTAAACTCCCCGGTCTCCAGTCCAACTCTGAGTCATTCCGTCAGGCCCCACACCGGGGCTCAGGGACTCGGGTCCTACCTCAAACCCCCACCTCCGCCCAGCCTGTGGAGCCCCACACTCACCAGCTCCATCTTCAGCGCCATGATCTTGTCCCCCAGGCCGTGGCCCGAGCTCGGCGCCCCGGGGAGCAGCAGGGTGCCAGAGGGTCCCGGCTCCCGCTCCCCTCGAAGCCCGCGGAGCAGCCCCTCAGGGGTCTTCCTGCCCACCTTGCTCTCCACGTCTCGCAGATCAGGCGTCTGGGACTCCGCAGTCCCCTCCATACGGGCCTGTAGCCTGAACCCAGCAGAGCGTCGGGGCGGCGGGGTCCCGCTCCCGAGGGTCACGTCTCCGCTGCTGGTGCGGAGCGGAACCGGTGGGTCCCTGCCCGCGCAGCGCGGGGGCGGGAGGAGCGCGCCGTAATGCTTAGAAAAGCCGCGCAGAGCCGTGTGTGTGTGTGTGTGTGTGTGTGTGTGTGTGTGTGTGTGTGTGT
>JAAGEH010000030.1:9879967-9901905 GCA_011751065.1 Lasiurus cinereus
GTGTGTGTGTGTGTGTGTGTGTGTGTGTGTGTGTGTGTGTGTGTGTTCGAGTGCTGCGGACCTCTGGCTCTGGAATGTGCGTGTGTGTGTGTGTGTGCGTGCGTGTGTGTGTGTGTGTGTGTGTGTGTCTCTCGCGGAGGCGGAAGGAGCGCGCCGTAATGCTCAGAAAAGCCGCGTAGGGGTGTGTGTGTGTGTGTGTGTGTGTGTGTGTGTGTGTTCGTATGTTCGAGTGCTGTGGGACACAACCTCTGGCCTTGGTATGCTTAGGGCTGGGAGATTCTGGACTTGTAGCTGAAGGAGCATTGGAAGAATTCAGCGCCTTCTTCCTACCCCCCACCCCCGCAGGAATCCAGCAGGCTCCCAATAAATGTTTGCTGAATGAAGGCTAAGCATGCTCAGTCATGGATGTGGGAGTTTAAGGAACAGTGGTAATGGAACCAGACAACCAGTGGGTCCTGGCTGCCTGTCCCTACTTGAGCCAATTAAGCAGAGACCAATTAAGCAGAGTGGAATCGTATGAGTGTTTATCCCAATACTGCCAGCAGTATGGGAAAGCAGCAGGTCGTCCACAAAAATCTGCTCTGCCCCGCCCCACAAGCCAGCTGCTTATATTGGGAAGAAGGAGGAAGATTACATAGGGAAGTAAGAATTACAGGCATGGGCCCTGGTTGGTTTGGCTCAGTGGATAGGGCGTTGGCCTGCAGATTTTGGGTCCCAGGTTCAATTCCAGTCAAGGGCATGTACCTTGGTTGCAGGCACATCCTCCATAGGAGGTGTGCAAGAAGCAGCTGATTGATGTTTCTCTCTCATCAATGTTTCTAACTCTCTATCCCTCTCTCTTTCTCTCTGTAAAAAATCAATAAAAAAAATTTTTTTAAGAAAAGAATTACAGGCATGAGAAAGTAGGCAAGGCATAATGGTTATAGGTTACAGGCAATGAGGGCTGGGGAGGAGATCTCAGAGGGTGAGCACCTCCAGCTGCCTCCAGGATTAGATTGTTTAATCTTTCCATAATGATAGTTTTAGGAAAGGAGGATAGACTGCATTCCAATGTTGGCTCCCATGTCCTGTGGTGTACAACGCTCAGCCAGGTTAGAATGTGTTTTCTCTAATCAGAACAATTATGGTTAACAGCATGATTAATATTTCTTATAATTATAGCCGGTCTCCACTATTCCATTTCTGCCCCAATAGTTGCAGAGAGTTGCAGAGGGTGAGTAGAAGAGCTGGGTCTAAAATAGTGGTTAGAATTTAGCTAGCCACTGACACCGCCTGTGTAGCCAATTCTAAAGTGCTTGGATTTTATTCTACAGGCAATGAGGAGCCATGAAAAACTATGCTTTGGCTTGATGTAAAAAAATTTTTGTTGTTGATTTCAGAGAGGAAGTGAGAGGGAGAGAGAGATAGAAACATCAATGATGGCAGAGAATCATTGATGGTCAGCCTCCTGCATGCTGCCTACTGGGGATCAAGCCTGAAACCTGGGCACATGCCAGGCTGGGAACTGAACTGTGACCGCCTAGTTCATAGGTCAATGCTCAACCACTGAACAACACTGGCTGAGCTTGATTTTGTTTTGTAATCCAAGTAATTCCAGCCATGGTTACAGGATAAGAGATAGTTAGTTACACCTGCTCTGTCCTTTCCCACCTCTAGTACCAATTGCAAGAGGCAATCACTTTAAGCTATTTTTTCTAGCACTTATAGTTATAACCCCCCAATAGGTTTATATCACTATTTATTTTTTTAAATACATCTTATTGTTTTTTTATAGAGAGGAAGTGAGTGGGATAGGGAGTTAGAAACCTCAGTGAGGGAGAAACATTGATCAACTGCCTCTAGCACCCCCCCTCCCCCGGCCCACCACTGGGGATGTGCCCACAACCAAGGTACATGCCCTTGACCAGAATCAAACCCAGGACCCTTCAGTCCGCAGGCCAACTGATGCTCTATCATTGAGCCAAACTGTTTAGGGCACTCTTTCTTTCTTTTCTTTTTGCCTTCCTCTTCCTTCCTTCCTTCCTTCCTTCCTTCCTTCCTTCCTTCCTTTCTTTCTTTCCTTCCTTCCTTCCTCCCTTCCTCCCTCCCTACCTCTCTTCCTTCCTTCCTTCCTTCCTTCCTTCCTTCCTTCCTTCCTTCCTTTCTATTAATCCTCACCCAAGGATGTTTTTCCATTGGTTTTTAGAGAGGGAGTGAATGGGAGAAGGAGAGACAGAGAGTGAAACATCCCTGTGAGAGAGATACATTAGTTGATTGCTTCCCGACCAATGCTGGGGATTGAGCCTGCAACTGAGAGGTACATGCCCTTGACTGGAATTGAGCCCAGGACCCTTCATTCCAAGAGCCAACACTCTATCCACTGAGCCAAACCAGCTAGGGCTATACCACTATTTCTTTTAAAAATTATTTTTATTGATTTCAGAGAGAAAGGGAGAGGGAGAGATAGAAACATCAATGATGAGAGAGAATCATTGACTGGCTACCTCCTGCATACCCCACACTGGGGATGGAGTCTACAACCCAGGCATGTGCCCTGACTGGGAATCAAAATGTGACCTCCTGGTTCATAGGTAGAAGCTCCACCACTGCGCCATGCCAGCAGGGCTATATCCCTGTTTCTTAAATTTAAACATTGTCTACTGGTTTTCTATTATGATAAATATGGATTTACCTCACACTCTGTAGTTCCCTTCTTCCATTGGCCCTAAATATTTTTAGCCTTAACCTTAGTTTATATACTGGCTATCTTTGTAATTTTAAGTAACATTTTTCCTTAGTATCTCTTGATTCATGGATATGTTAACATTTTGGGGGATATCATCCCACCATTTAGGAAGCAGATGGAATGTGGAGAGTTCAAAAATAACTAACTGGTCTTCTGGCTTCCTCTGTCTCCTTTTAATCCACAAACAGTAAGTATTCTCTTAGATTATGTTGCTTCCCTGCCTAAAATTCACTTAATATAAGCATCACTGTCCCCTGGAAACTTGTTAGAAATGCAGTATTCTGCTTGGCACTGGCCTGCTGAATCAAAAACTCTTAAGAATGCGACCCAGCCATTTATGTTATGTTAACAAGTCCTCCAAATGATTCTTTTTGTTGTTGTTGTTACTGATTTTAGAGAGAGTAGAGAAATGCAGGAAGAGAAACATAGATTTGTTGTTTCTTTGTGGTAAGCAAAATCCTGTGTATATGTATCATTTCACTTAGTCTTCACAACTCTGTAACTATTATTGTCAATATAGTAGTAGTGCAGGGATTAAGAGGGAAGTCTGGCCCTAGTCCCGTTTGGTTCAGTGGATAAAGCAGCAGCCTGCAGCTTGAAGGGTCCCCGGTTCCATTCAGGGCAAGGGCTTGTACCTCTGTTGCAGGCTCCTCCCTGGTCCTGGCTCCTGCAGGAGGCAACCTATCGATGTGGTTCTCTCACATCCACGTTTTTATCTTTTCCTCTCTTTTCCACTCTCTCTAAAAATCAGTGGGAAAATATCCTTGGGTGAGGAAAAGAAAGAAAGGAAGAAGGAAAGAAGGAAAGAGAGAAGGAAAGAAAGGAAGGAAGGAAGGAAGGAAGGAAGGAAGGAAGGAAAAAAGGAAGGAAGGAAGGAAGGAAGGAAGGAAGGAAGGAAGGAAGGAAGGAAGGAAGGAAGGAAGGAAGAAATAAAGGAAGAGTGAAATCTGGAGCCAGGCAGTTAGAATTTGAGTGCTAGCCCTCCCAATTTTGTGACATTGGGCCTCATTTTCTTCCTCTATACGATAGGGATAGGAGTAGTGCCTCCCTCATGGAGTTGTGGGGACTAAATGCGTTAGTACCAAGTGCTTAGAACAGTGACGGGCATAGAGTAAGCACCAAACAAGCGTATTCCCATTCCACAAAGCGGGGAACCTAGACTGAGACGTGAAGCGACTTGCCCACGCGCTAGGTGAGCGGTAGAACCAGGCTTTAAAGCCCCGCAGCCTCCAGGGGCGGCGCACGCCTCAGACCTGGGTGCAGCCTTCCCCAAGCTCCGGGACGGCAGCTGTGCCCAAGGAGGCCCCGCTCCCTGACCCTGGGTGCCGTGAGGTCTAGTTCAAGGCTCCGGGACTGCCAGCGGGGTCGGGTTTGGCACCTGGCGGTGCTGGAGGCGGGGAAGCAGCGCCAGCCCGGCACCCACCCCGCCAGCCTGCCACGGAGCTGCGGAGGGGCTGGGGGCTC
Organism: Lasiurus cinereus; assembly: GCA_011751065.1. Lineage (NCBI taxonomy): Eukaryota > Metazoa > Chordata > Mammalia > Chiroptera > Vespertilionidae > Lasiurus > Lasiurus cinereus. The sequence continues at coordinate 9,884,157 of JAAGEH010000030.1, forward strand.
GCGGACCGCGCATCGCGGGTGACACCCCTCCCCGCCGCTGCCGCCCTAGGCGCCGCCCGCCGCCCTCTCACCCCGCAGCGGCGGCGGCGGAAGCGGGGAGGCGGGCCGGCGGCCGGGGCGGGGCCACGAGCGGCATGGAGGAGGCGGAGGCCGCGGCGGGCCGGGCTGAGCGGTTCCGGCCCGAGCGGGCCCCGAGCGGGGCCCAGGGCCCCTGAACCGTGAGTGCTCCTGGGCGGGTTCCGGGAGGGGAGCGCGGCCCGGCAGGTCTCCCGAGGCCTCGGGCGGGCCCGACCCCTGCGGGGAGCAGAGCGGGAGCACATAGGAGGGGGCGAGGGTGGAAGGGTGCGGAGGGTGGGGGGCTGGGGGAAGCCGCCGCCCGTGCCCAGCCCGGGACTGGGAAGGCCTGGGGCTTGGTCCTTTGGGGGGGGGCTGATGAGCCTTGAAAGCCGATTATTTGCCCCCTTCCTCGGGGTCCCTGGTTTCCCCGTCCCAGGGGACTTTGCAGGTGCTCTGACCCCTCTGAAGGCTCCCTTCCCAGCCAAGTTGGGCCACTCTTCCCAGGTCACACAGTAGGGATGCCTGCAGGGAAGAGTTAGGGTCAGGTCCTCCCGCACCTCCCCAGAGGCTTCAGACTTTAGGAAGAACACCTTATACTCTCCATGTGATCCTCTGGTCCCCTCAGTTTCCTGAAGGCATGGGTTCCGCACGGTGGTGACCCTCCTATCCGGCATGGACGACTGGAAGCCCGGTCCCCTCGCCAAGCCCTTTGGGGCTCGCAAGAAGAGGAGCTGGTATCTTACCTGGAAGTATAAACTGACCAACCAGCGGGCCCTGCGGAGGTTCTGTCAGGTAGAGAGAGGTCCCACACCTCCCTCATAAGGGGTTTCCTCCCAGCCTTACCCCAGCCCAGACCATAAGCACTGGAACCCTTCTTGGCTGCCCTCACCACCCTAGAAAGGGGAGGGGCAGCAGGTTCCTCGTGGGAAAACCTCTTGGTGGCATGTCCCTGCTAGGTAGTGGAGTGGGCCCAGAACAGCCTTCTAGGCTTCCGACAGAAGCATGAAGTCTGATGAAAAGGCTTTGCCCATGCCGAAACCGATTTGGCTCCGTGGATAGAGCGTCGGCCTGCGGACTGAGGGGGTCCCAGGTTCGATTCCGGTCAAGGGCATGTACCTTGGTTGGGGGTACATCCCCAGAAAGAGGCAGCTGATGGATGTTTCTCTCTCCTTGATGTTTCTAACTCTCTATCCCGTTCCCTTCTTCTCTGTAAAAAAAAAATCAATTAAAAAAAAATAATAAAGGCTTTGCCCAGGAGCTGACACCAGTCAGGCAATCAGGGCTGGGACCCAGGTCTTCTGATGCTCAGCTCCTTCTCTGGGACTGGCTCCATCTCTAGGAACTAATTGTGGAGGGAAACTGAGGCAATCGAAGCCTCACCTTGAAAACTATAGGAGCTCTGGGGAGGGAAGACGGGAAGGTTGGGGGTGTCCCTGAGGAAGGGGGTCATGGAACTGGACCCTGGTTGGAAGAGTGGAGCTGGGCCAACAGGAGGAGAGAAAGACCCCAGGTTCTCCCTGTGCCATCACTGCAGCCAGGGACCTCCTTGCAGGGAGACCCTCAATGATCTGGAGGGGGTATCCCTCTTTAGCCATCCTCACTCCTTGCCTCAGACAGGGGCTGTGCTTTTCCTACTGGTGACTGTCATCGTCAACATCAAGTTAATCCTGGACACACGGCGAGCCATCAGCGAGGCCAATGAAGACGCGGAGCCGGAGCAAGACTATGGTGGGGCGAGGCTGAGGATGGGATTGGTGTGTGTGTAAGGCGGGGGCTCCCTGGGATCTCACGGCTGAAACAGCAGGCAGATCCCAAAAGCTCAGACTACCTCTGTGACCTGTGGTATCGTCACAGATGAGACCCTGGGCCGATTGGAGCCCCCACGGCGCAGAGGCGGCGGACCCCGAAGGGTCCTGGATGTGGAGGTATATTCAAGCCGCAGCAAAGTGTATGTGGCAGTGGATGGCACTACGGTGAGTGGGCTGGTGTCTGGTGTGCACTCCTTTCTATTCAGGGTGTAGTCCACTGGCCTGAGTAGGAACTGTACCTCTGCCAATTTCTACATGTGTGACTTTGGAGGCCTCAGTTCCCCCGGTAACCCGGGACTAATCATGACTTCTACTTGTTAGGATTAAATGGAAAGTATATGAAGTATGTTATATGGTGGGATTTTATGAGGAGTAAGTATTAGTAGGTAGTTAATTCATTGTTATTTATGTCATAATTACTACCTGGTCCCTTCATTAGCCTTAGCCTCGTCCCAGGCACTGGGACCTGAAGGTGATCAGATCTGGCCCTACTTAGAGGGGTTTAATCTAATAGAGCATGATGTCTCCAGCATGAGGCAGAGACAGTCAAGTGCTCTAAGAGCCGTGAAAGCCGTGGAGCGGGAGGTCGTAGAGAAATATGAGCTCCTTTGATGGGGTACTATCAAGGCTTCCTGGAAGAGGTGGCCTTCAAGCTGGGTTGGAAGAGAATTGTGTAAGAGGCATAGATAGGCAGGAAGAGAGGTTTCATTCCATGCAGTTGTTGTTTTTCTTAAGTGCCAATAAGACAGACCTTGAATGCCAGAGTGAAGAGTTGGACTTTGTCTCTGCCACCCTGTAGGTACTGGAGGATGAGGCCCGGGAGCAGGGCCGGGGTATCCATGTCATCGTCCTCAACCAGGCCACGGTGAGATTCTAGGGGTAGGGGACCTGGACAGCCAAAACTGAGTCCTCCCTGCTGGTGATGCATACTCATAAATGGTATGTGCTTTGCCAGGGCCATGTGATGGCAAAGCGTGTGTTTGACACATACTCACCTCATGAGGATGAGGCCATGGTTCTGTTCCTCAATATGGTGGCACCCGGCCGAGTACTCATCTGCACCGTCAAGGTCAGTGACTACCCTGGCCCCATCCCCTAAGACCCAGCTCCAACCCTTCCCATGGCCCTGTGTTCTTTGCCCACATTGAGAAGAGACTCCGGAGGAAGGTAACTCAGGTTCCAATACTAGCCTTGTTATTTGTATTAATTGAACATATAGTTATTGAGCACATACTGTGTGCCAGGCACTGCTGTGGGTACGGGGGCTACAACGGGAAGCAAGACAGAGTCCCTACCCTTAAAGGAGTTTGCTTCAGCAGAGCAAGATTTTTTTAAGAAGTAGTTAAATAAGTGTTTAATGTCAGGAAATGATAACTTATATGAGGAAGAAAATAAAGAAAGGGAGATAGAGTGATGGGGGATGTATTTTAGAAAGGGAAGGCCTCTGTTAGGAAATGGCATGTGAGCAGAATGCTGGGGAAAGGGTGGAGGGAGCCACGCAAATATCTGGAAGAAGAGCGTTCTAAATAGAAGGGTACGTGTAAAGGCCCTGAAGGGGGAAGGTACTTAGCATACTTGAAGCAACAGCAAGGATGCCACCGGAGCTAGAGCAGAATAAGGGAGAGGGGAAGAGGGCAGAGAAAGAGCAGGGGACAGAAGTGCACATTGTGTGGGATTATGGAAAGGATTTATTAGCCTGGTGACTTCGGATGATTCTCAGATTTCTCCCTAAGCCTTCAGTTTTCTTATCTGTGGAACGATGGTATTCACAGAGGGTTGTGGTGATATTTAACAGCTAATTTAAGGAAAAGATTTGACATGGTGCTTGACACTTAGTTGGTGCTCCTTGAGGCCAGGTCTCCTGGAACTGTGCTGGTCAGGCTGACCACCTTCTCTGGTCTCCCAGGACGAGGGCTCCTTCCATCTCAAGGACACAGCCAAGGCTCTACTGAGGAGCTTAGGCAGCCAGGCCGGCCCTGCTCTGGGCTGGAGGGACACCTGGGCCTTCGTGGGACGAAAAGGAGGTGCCGGCACCATAGTCCATCCACTTTGTAGTATTAAGGGCCTAGGGGAGCAGAACCCCCGATGGGGTGGGGAGGGAAGCAGGTAGGTGCCAGTGGTGGTGAGTTGGATGAAAGTGGGCAGGGAGATGGGAAGAAGCTCCAAAACGAGAGTCTGGGGCCCCCATTATCCCTCCTTCCTGCCCCTTGCCAGGTCCTGTCCTCGGGGAGAAGCATTCTAAGTCACCTGCCCTTTCCTCCTGGGGGGACCCAGTCCTACTGAAGACGGATGTGCCGCTGAGTTCAGCTGAAGGTGGGATTAGTCGGGGCTGGGCTCTGGGGCAGTTCTTGGGCTGGGCATTTGGCTCCTCTTCATGTGGCTTTATTCTCTTGACTGAGTGCCTGGAATTCTTCAGACCACATTGGCCTCATGCCCCCATCCTGTTGACCCTGTCTCTCCCTCAGAGGCAGAGTGCCACTGGGCAGACACGGAGCTGAACCGTCGCCGCCGGCGCTTCTGCAGCAAAGTTGAGGGCTATGGGAGTGTGTGCAGCTGCAAGGACCCCACACCCATCGAGTTCAGCCCTGACCCAGTGAGTGAGGCCTTCGGCAGTAAGGCTGGGACTCCTTCCCAGCTTGTCAAGGGGCCCTAGGACAGATCCAGGTTGGGCTTTCTCTACCTCAGCCTGGGAGGGAACCAGGAGTTGAGGATTTACACTGAGCTCTGAAAGATGGGGCACCCTGGGGAGGGAGGGCAGGCCATGTGAACAGAGGCCCAGAGTCAAGAGTTGGGCTGAGAGTGTGGAGGGCCCAGGACAGGGAAAACTCTGCCTTTTCCCGGAAGTCGCCCTCACCCCTCAGGAACTCTTCCCCCTTGGTAGGGATCTCCATATGAAGAGGGAATAAGGCAAGAGTTAAAAGCTGTTTCTTACTCAGCTCCCAGACAACAAGGTCCTCAACGTTCCTGTGGCTGTCATTGCAGGGAACCGGCCCAATTACCTGTACAGGTGAGCCTGGCAGTGGCTGCATCCAGCAGGAACAGGAGGGTGCTCAGTGGGTGGGAACCCCAGGCTCACCTCTCGGTAGGAGGAACTCTTGAGGTGGGCAGGAAGGTTCTAAGTCCATTTACGTATGTGGGTGAATATGGGGAATGTGGGCCCAGCTATGAACATGGGGCAGCCCTGCGTTGGGGGTGGAGTGGGAGGCAAAGAGGCCTAACTTATCCTTGGGCTTCCCAGGATGCTGCGCTCTCTGCTCTCAGCTCAGGGAGTGTCTCCCCAGATGATAACGGTGTTCATTGATGGCTATTATGAGGTGAGTGGGATTTGGGGGCTTTGGGTGGGGCAGATCACAGTATTTCAAGTGCTGAGTAGCAGTGATCACTGAGGACTGCCAAGGGAGAGAGCCCAGGCAAGGGCTGTGGACTGTGGAGGGCTTGGCACATCTGGGCCTACAGAGGTGGGCAGGGGGGAGGTGGCTCATTGGATGACCAGTGGCCATGCCCCCCAGGAGCCAATGGACGTTGTGGCGCTGTTTGGTTTGAGGGGCATCCAGCACACTCCCATCAGCATCAAGAATGCCCGTGTGTCTCAGGTACTGCCTTGGCAGGGATGGAAGGGGCAGACACCTGGCAGCACCATCCACCCTAAAGCTCATGTGCCTGTTTCTGTTCCCCACCCAGCACTACAAGGCCAGCCTCACTGCCACTTTCAACCTGTTTCCGGTGAGTAGTAAGAACAAAACTCTTGGGGCCTAGGGAGGGGATACATGAGCATAAAGTCTGGCCTTATGTAGCAAGCGCTTCACCCTCCTTACCTGGAAAAGGTGGAAAGTGCTGCCTGAGAAGTGGGATGAGGGTGGAGGAGACATGAGATTGGAATGGTCCCCTTGAGATCATATTGTCCCCCTCCCGCTGCAGGAAGCCAAGTTTGCTGTGGTTTTGGAAGAAGACTTAGACATTGCTGTGGATTTTTTCAGGTGAGGGGAATGTCTTTCTTTCCATTGCAACTTCTATAAGCTGCATGGGGCCTCTTTGCTTGACTGGGTCTCCAAGGAAGAAGGCAGTGAGGTGTCTTGGAGAGCTTTCTGGAGGAAGCAAGCTCAAAGGTGGGGGGACAGTCTGAGCAAATGTTGAGTGGCAGGTGTTGGGCTGGAGTAGAGAGTTGAAAGGACCAATGGAGAATGAGACTGGAGATTTAAGGGGAAGAACAAGGGGGCATGAGTTTTGAATCCCATCTCTAGCCCTTTGGTTATCACTGTATGACTGGGTTTGTCCTTGTTCCTCCCTGAACTCCTGGACCCTGCCTCTCTCAGTTTCCTGAGCCAATCCATCCACCTGCTGGAGGAAGATGACAGCCTGTACTGTATCTCTGCCTGGAATGACCAGGTAGGCTGAGAGGCCAGGGGTCAGCTGGGAAGTTTGTAGAGGCCCCGAGCTAATACCTCCCTATCCCCAGGGGTATGAACACACGGCTGAGGACCCAGCATTGCTGTACCGAGTGGAGACCATGCCTGGGCTAGGCTGGGTGCTGAGGAAGTCTTTATATAAGGAGGAGCTTGAGCCCAAGTGGCCCACACCAGAAAAGGTATTCTGCCAGGGTGGGGTAAGTGAGCAGGGGTCCTCTACCAGCTCCAAGTCTCTTAACCTTCACAATCTTCCATGCCCCCAGCTCTGGGACTGGGACATGTGGATGCGGATGCCTGAACAACGCCGAGGCCGAGAGTGCATCATTCCTGACGTTTCCCGATCCTACCACTTTGGCATTGTGGGCCTCAACATGAATGGCTACTTCCATGTGAGTGGGAGGGATGTTGGTGGAGGGGTTGGGTGTGGGAGGGGGCAGGGCACAGTATGGCAGATAGTACAAAGAGCATGGTCTCTGGAGCAACCCCAGGTCTGCCTCTCACTAGTTATGTAACCGAAGGGAAATTACTGATCCTGTGGGGTTTTTTTTTGGTTTGTTTGTTTGTTTTTAATCTTTACCCGAGAATGTTTTTTTATTGATTTCTAGAGAAAGAGAGAGAAACATTGATATAAGAGGGAAACATTGATCGGTTGCCTCCCTACATGCCCCTACTGGGGATCGAACTCACAACCTAGGTGTGTGCCCTGACCGGAAATCAAATACAAAACCTTTTGGTGTACAGGACGATGCTTCAGCCAGTGGAGTCACCTAGCCAGGGCTACCGATTCTCTTAAGAAAATAAAAATAAATATTTTTATTGATTTCAGAGAGAGGAAGGAAGAGGGAGAGAAAGAGAGAGAAACATCAGTGTTGAGAATCACTGATCAGCTGCCTCCTGCACACCCCCTACTAGGGATCAAACCAGCAACCCCAGCATGTGCCCTGACTGAGAATCAAACCATGACCTCCTGGTTCATGGGTAAATGCTCAACCACTGAGCCAAACTGTTGGACCTGCTGATCCTCTTTTACCTCAGTTTTTTTATTTGTAAAGTGAGAATTAAAATACTGTTTACCTAGTAGGCTTGTGAGGTTATAAGGTTTAAATGAGTTGCTATATGCAGAATGCATTGAACTGTAAGCATTACATAAGGGTTAGCTGGTATCATTTTTATTATTACTATTCTTAGCACAAGGCTGTGGGTGCGGGGAGAGTATTTCTGCTGCCAAGCACATATCCAGCCCTGCAAGTTCTGCCCTCTCCTGTCCTTGGAAGTTCTGTGGCCTGAGTAGGGAGGTCCCCAGGTTTCCACCCCCTTTATGGCTGTGTCCAAAGGGCCACTTCCTCTTTATAGCACGGGAGGCCTTGAGACAGTCCAGCCTGATGGAATGGACAGCTTCCAGCTTGAAACCTTCTAAAAGTCAGAAGGGTCCTCAGAGAACAGCTGATACAAGACCTCTACTCATTTCCCCAAGAGGGACAGGCATTTACCTCAGCACCTTAGTCACAGGAGTTTCCTCTCCCAGTCTAGACAGCCCCTTTGCCCACTACCCCCTGCAGGACCTGTTCCTGGCTTCTGTGGATCCAGAACAGCTGGTCCAGAGAGAACCACTGGGGACAGGGACTAGCTTAGGGGTCAGTGGAAATGAGCTCTCTGGCAATGCTCAAGCCCAAAGTAAAGGCAATAAGAACCCGCCAAGGATATTGCTAAGAGGACAGGGAGACAAGGAAATTAGAGGGACCTTCACAGGTCCAGGACTTAATTTGTGGGCCTGTGGATATGTAGTGGCTCAGTGGGCAGATGTGGGCCAGACAATGGAAGGCTCTGATTTGCACCTTCACACCCACTCCAGGAGGCCTACTTCAAGAAGCACAAATTCAACACGGTTCCAGGTGTCCAGCTCAGGAATGTGGACAGGTAGGGGCTGGGGACAGGGCAAGGGGTAGGCTATCTGGGAGTCTTGATGACCATTATTTGACAGTCCCTTCCAATCCTGAGGCCTATGTCTTTATCCCAGCCTGCTGTCCCCCAGTTCCCATGTGAACCCCAGCCCTGCTCCTGGGAACTTGGGGCTACCCTCTCCCTTGAACCATCTTTCTCCCTCTCTTTTAGTCTGAAGAAGGAAGCTTATGAAGTGGAAGTTCACCGGCTGCTTAGGTATGGCCTAGGACATTAGGGATATGTGGCAGGGAGTGAGGAAGAGTCAAATACTCGGGTCCAGGCCTCATAATTTGTGGGGCCCACTGCAAAATGAAAAACAGGGCTCTCTGTTCAAAATAAGAATTTCTAGACGGCAACAACTAAGCAAGGGGACTGTGTGATAGGCTGATGAGTGAGGGTCTTACTCCGCTCCCCTCCCTGCAGTGAAGCGGAGGTTTTGGACCACAGCAAGAATCCTTGTGAAGACTCTTTCCTGCCAGACACAGAGGGCCATACCTACGTGGCCTTTATCCGAATGGAGAAAGATGATGATTTCACCACCTGGACTCAGCTTGCCAAGGTGCCCCTGTACCATACCTACCCTAGAAATACCCCTTCCCCCAGGACACAGGGACCCTTTTACTTTAGAACCTTTTCATTACACTTTCAGACCCATCTTTCAACCTCCTTGTCCAGATTTATATTTTAAAAGATGCTACCTCTTATTAGAAGTATGTGGCAAAAAAAGTTAAGAAAAAAATTAATTTGAAAGATTTTAAAAAGAGAGAGAGAGAGAAAAAAAATGCTATCTTTTGCAAATTGAAGAGGCTGCTCAGTGGCCCCTCCCCACAGCTCTCTGACCCATGCCTCTCCCTGTACTCCACCCCCACAGTGCCTCCATATCTGGGACCTGGATGTGCGTGGCAACCACCGGGGCCTGTGGAGGTTGTTTCGGAAGAAGAACCACTTTCTGGTCGTGGGCGTCCCAGCCTCCCCCTACTCGTGAGTGAACTCTTTTCTGCCCTTGGAAATGGGAGACTGGCTGGATGGGACATAGCTATGACCTCTTTTCTATTACCTTCCCAGGGTGAAGAAGCCACCATCAATCACCCCAATTTTCCTGGAACCGCCCCCAAAGGAAGAGGGAGCCCCAGGAGCTGCAGAACAGACATGAGACCTCCTCCAGGACCCTGCAGGGCTGGGTACTGTGTACCCCCAGGCAGGCTAGCCCTTCAGCCCATCATGTAGGATTTTGTAGACACTGGCAGGGGTTGGGGCTGGTTTATTTTTAACATGAGACTTAATTACTAACTTTAAGGGGAGGGTTCCCCTGTTCCAACGCCCCTATTTCTGAGTTGGAGGTCTATTTATTTACTTCCTTGTTGGGAAAGGGCAGGATAGTAGCTGGGATCCCTGAGCAGCTGATCCTGCCCTTTTATACTTCCTCCTCCCAGGCCTGGCTCAGAATTTAACCTATTTATTTACTGTCTGAGGGCCTTGGAAACAGGATGAAGCCAGAAGGACCTTGATTCTTTTATGGACTGGGGTGCTGCTCTGAGGGTGTGGCTGGCTCTCACTCAGGAAACTGCTGTGCCCAACTCCTGGGCAGACCCAGCAGGGGCCTGCCCACTGATGCAGACTCACTCAGAGACCCTCACCCTGAACCAGGCCTCTTCTCAGCCTCATCTTTGTCCAGGTTTCCAAAGCTGGATAAGGTGGTCATTGATTAAAAAAGGAGAAAACCTCTGTGGATGTGTCTCTTGATTGTGTGTGTGTGTGTGTGTGTGAGAGAGAGAGAGAAAGTGGTCATGATGGATGGTGAGTTTGCCTTACTGCCCTCCATAGGGTTTATCTTCCGTTTGGGGCCATTTGGCCACCAGGGGATGCCCAAGTCTTAAATTTCATGGTATTTCCCCTAGGCTCCACCCTTGAGCCTGACCTGTTGGGGCTGAGCGTGGAGTAGCCACCCCACACACCCTTTTCCCACTGTTTAACCACCAACCTGTTTCCTGCCTGGCTTGTCAGGGCCAGACACTTGTCCCCAGATATGGAGCAAAAGAGAACAAAAAGAGATACTTAGGTGTGGGAAGGCAATGGGAGCACCCGTGAGTATAGTGAGGCATGGGTGTGAAGATAGTGGGTGAGACAGAACCGGGTTGGGCATTAATCAGGAGGCTAGGACTGGGCTGCAGATGGAGACAGGAACAAGGATTTCTGTGGCCATTAGGACACTGTATGCAGATTTCGTAGCTGGGCATTTTTTTTTTCTGAAGAAAAGCCATTGTTTTCATCAGATTCTCACCCAGTCCGTGATCCAGAGAGGTTAAGAAGATCTAAGTCATAAAGGTACCAGAAAATGAATGGAATTGTCTACAGGGAATGGATGAGATACCGCAAGTATGACATTTAAGGGATCTGTGAAGGACTTAGGGTCAAGAGAGTGGGTATAGAACACTTCCTGAGAAACGGTCTGCCTGCAGAGCCCATGGGAGGGGAGCCTGGTGAGCACCTGTAGAGCCTTGGCCAGGAAGGCAGGAATTCCCGCCCTTTCGCCAGCTCTGCCCCTGCCTCCCCCACAGGTGCCTGGCGCTCAAGTCGGCGATGGCACGGGTGGTGTGTGGTTAGGACGTTTCTTGCCACCCTTCTGACTTCAATGTTTGCTCTAGCTAGAGATAGTGTTTGAGGTGCCATAACAGCCAGATTGAGGAGCAATTAGCTCTCTATGAGGCAGAGGCCCACCTTAGGCAAACAGATCAGCAACCTTTCCTGTCAGGCCCTAAACACTGGCCTGCCCCACCCAAGCTGAGCACTTCTTGATGTTGCTGGTAGTGCCCACCATCAAGAAAGCCTTGACCCATCTCAGGAGTTGCGTGTGCAAGGCTTAGTAAAATGGGGAAGGGGGGCTCATTGCTCTCCTTGCCCACTCCCCAGCAGGCTCCTAATTTTGGCCTCAAACTAGCTCTCAGGCACTGTATGGCTCTGGCCAGGTCACTCCCTCTCTGGGTTCAGCAACAGGTGGTAGTTCCTGGCTACCTTAGAAAACCCTGGGAAGAGGGATCCAGGGGTCAAAGGGAAACAGGAGGACTGGTTAGCCAGGCTGGGCTTTGCTTGGTATCAGACACCATATTCCCCAGCCATAGCTGCCTCCTTAGTGCTTCTGGTTCAGCAGCAATCAGATCTTTGTGGGGGATTCTGGCCTTCTGGGAAATCTGTCGCCATGTCAGATAGTGTGGGCCTGGAACTAGTCACATGGCCTTTCTAGGCCCAGTTTCTTGAGGATGGGGGTGGGTAAGACAAAAATGGAGATCAGATCTGAAGAGCACCAGGCAGGCCAAGACCAAGAATACATGTTCTTTCTGAAGTCCCCAAAGCAGGGACCGGTGTGGGACTTTGCCTGAGTGGGAAGGGTAGGCAGCTTGGATCCTCCAATGAGGCTTTCAGAGGGCTTCTCAGAGTCTAAGGAGTGACGCCCTCCCATTGCCCTGGCAATATTTTTTATCTCCCCCGCCCCCACTCGGGCACAAGCTTGTTATTTTCATAGCTTTCTGGTCCAATGCCCCTACTCAGGAATGAGTCGTTTGAGTCCAAAGTCCTCCCACATTATAGGAAGGCAGGCTGACCCAGCCCCCACCTCCTCCCTCAGTGCCCTCTCGGTCATCCCTCTTATGCTCCCTCCCAGGCCTGGAATTCTCATGGAGAGAAAAAATAGCCACCCACCTCCACTCTTCTTCTGCTACCTTTCCAGGGACCGACTGTGTCTCTTGCCCCCCAGGAATCTGAGACCAGTTTAGGCAAGATGGGTCCCTCTCCCCAATGATACACATGAAAAGAGTCCCAGTGGAAACAATTTAATTGGTTTATGAATTCTGAAGTGGCTTCTACACATCCGCCCGGTTACTGCTAATTTTTCTTGTGCTCAGGATATAGGGTGCCTTATTCCCCAGTGGAGTACTGGGGTCACCAAGAGCTCCTGTTGGCCTGAAGGGGTATCAAGGGTTTGAGAGACAGGCTGGAGGAAGGGGCAGGAGAACTGGCTTACCCTAGAACTGGCTCTGGAACAGGTGGGCCCCAACCCCACCAATGGAAGACACAATCAGGCACAGCCTGAAGGGGTGGTCCCTATGTGGCCCCACTCTGGCCCAAATGACACTGCTAGATCCTCTCGCCACCCTGATCATGGCCTTTGGCAGTGGTCGTCCCAGTTCCTGTGTGGCAGGAGCAGTGGCGGAGGCAGAGGCAGACTTATTTCAAATTGCAGTACAGATACATGGACACAATCATGGCAGCCAGCTGGTGGGGAAGGAATAGGGAGAGATGAGGGGACATGATCATGGGCCTTAAGCTTTAGTTCCCTGCTCCCCAAACTCCCTACATGAAACTGTTAGAAGTTTGTGTCCTCTAGAGAAACCTCAGAGATGGGACAGGCAGCTCTGTTCCAGTGGGGACATCCTGCTCAACCTTCTTTCCCTCTTACCTCCAAGCCTCCAATTCCGGCCGCCACACCCCCCACAGTGACTGCATTTTTTCGGATGTCACTCAGAAGCTGTTTGAAGCAACCCTTGGAGAAGGGAAAAGAGCATCTAGAGTCAGCTCCTGCCTCCCCTCCGCCCCCCGTTTCAGCACTCTGAGGCCATTAAAGCAGCACCAAACTTCCATGCTAGCCCATACCTGTACAGGTTTGTCCTCGGCCCTCTTCTTGGTGCAGAGTTCTGTGCCATTGACATCATCAGAGCAACAGTATGGGGGAAAGACCTTGTTTTCTGTGAAGTAGGGAGAATCCTCAAAATCCGTGTAGTTGTTGAAGCCACAGCACTTGAGCTGGAGAACAAGGAGGGGAGGGTGGTCATGGGGGCCTTGCCTCTTTCTCCCCACTCTAAAACCTCCCCAACCCACCTTACCCCTTCCATGGTGCTGTTCCACACTTGTGTGAAGTCTTTCTGGGAACCATAGTCCTTCTTGATGGTTTGCACTGCCAGCAATGTCAGGAAGTGCTCAGCCTGGGTAGAGCAGGCCAGTGTTTAGGGCCTGATAGGCAAGATAGCCATTCACAGGCCACAACCCGCTTTCCAGGGCTTTGCCCAATCTTAATCCCTTGCCCCATCCTCAATCCTCACCACTGAGGTATACACCAAGGCGACCACAGCAGCTGCAACCTCAGCAATGAAGATGATGAGGAGAATGAAGAAGAACTGAATAGGAAACAGGGGTCTGAATTTTAGGGAGAGACAGTCCCTTTTGAATTCCTTGCCCTAACCCACCCCCATAAAAAGGAGACAGGGGTCCCTTCGCTGAGGCCCTTGGAGTCCAGAAGAGGGTTTGGGGGCCCCAGGGCCTGGTGTCAAAGGTGAGGGGACCCCAAGCCTTGGTTATGGGCCTGTGGAGCTGGGTTTGACACACCATCATGAGGGCACACTTGTTCTCAGTGTGAGCACCGTAGCAGCCCAGGAAACCAAGAGCAAAGAGCACGGCGCCAGCTGCGATGAGGAAGTAGCCCACGTTGACAAATTGCATGGCACTGGATGACAGCGGCCCGAAGATCTTCAGGAAGGATGGCCCATCGACGGACACCCAGATCCCCACTGCCAGCAGGGCCACACCACACAGCTGGAGACAGAAAAGCAGACCTTGAAACAGTGCTGGCAAGCAGTATCCTACCACACAGTTGAGTCAGGAAAATGGAAGATGAGAAATTTCCCCTTTTATTGGCTAAGAAGTCTAAAAACTCACCCTTTAGGGAGGAAAAACATCCTGTAAAGACAGAAGAATGGGAGTTGGGATACCCACAGCCAGCACCAGGCTGCACACCTAGGCAGATATAATTGGGATCAGAGGTTCTTAAAATATCCCTGTGGTGGGGGAGGGTGGCAAGAGGATGCCCAGACTTTCCCGCACCGATGCCAGGGTCCTGCCACATAGCTAGGATGAAAACAAGCAGGTGAGTACCTACTCCACCCTATTTCCTCCCCAGGCTATGGGTGCCTGGAACACCTATGTCCTCTGATAGGTGGAAACAGGGGGGTGGTAGCATTGAGCAGGATCAACAGTAACCATGGTAACGAAGGCGGGGTTGAAGTTTACACCTACTCCCAACCTTGGAAAGGAAGGTGGTGAGAAGGGCCACCTACCCTAGGGCTCCATTTGGCTCCCTTCCAAAGTTCGACTCCAGGCCTGCCCTTTATCTAGCCTAGACCTCTCCTCGTAGAGACAGGGGGAGTACAGTCAGAACTCTTGCAGGCTTTTCTAGCTCAGCTCCAAACCTCAGAGGGAATCCCGAGGCCCAGAATGGGGAGGAGGGCATTGCTCAGTTCCCAAAGCTCTTAAAGCAAAAGCCTTTGGAACCCAGAACTTCAGGGGATGAATCATCCTGACATAATTTTGGTGCCCAGTCCCCACTTTCCAGTTATAGGAACTGAGGCTAGAACCAGGAGTGAAGTGGCAGACCATGGCTGGATTCCAGGCATGTTTGCCCAAGGACAAAAAGCTGGACTTTCAGCCTTCAGGGTCAAATTTCAAGGAGTCTGAGGCCTGCCCTGCCCAGCCTGGCAAGGCCTGGGCAACAGAGGGCAGAAACAAAACCGGATTTGCCTTTAACCCCCTCCGGCCAGAGTATTTACTATCCAAATGGATGGGATCCTGTTGTCTTCTCTACCTACAGGAATAACGGCTGGTTCTCCAAAGCCAAAGGGAGCCCGAGACACAGCCCACACTTAGAGTCAGAGTGTTTTACTTACCCCAGACAAATTTCTTCAAATTCATCTACACTCCAGGTCTGCACTTCCTCACCTTTTACTCACTCTAGCCCACTCTAATGTGGCTTCCAGATCTCCGGTGACAACCTATGCTAAATCTGGGAGGTGCTAGATGCAATATCCTCCTTGGCCTCTCTATCTCGCTCTCTTGTTTTCCTCCCTTGCTCTTTCTCCATCTGCGTCCTGGTGACCATTTCTCCACTTATTCCTTATGAGCAGGGCTTCTTGGAGTTCACTCTCTCTGAGTGCTTTCACTCATTGAGTGGCTTCCATGACCACCGACAGGCACATGACTTTCACTATCCATGTCCAGGTCCCACCTGAGCTGCAACTCTGAGCTGCCTATGGTATACCCCAGGTTGCTCATGCCACAAACATGGGTATCATCTCCAAGACCTCTGTCTCCCTCACCCCCTCTTGCATCCTCAGCCATCATCTGAGGCTTTCTCCTTTATCTACTTTGTACATTTCTCCCCATCTCCACCACCATCTCCAGGGTTTATGCCTCACTGCTCAGCTTCCTCAAACATGCCCCACATAATCTGCTCCTGGTTTTCTGAGCAATGTCTGATTTTATTGCCTCTGGGCCTTTTTGCATGCTTCATAGTTCCCTCACACAGGGCAAATCCCCAGCCTCAGATATTTTCTCCAGGAAGTCTTTTCTGACCAGGTGGCGTTCACCGCCCCCCCCCCCCCGCCCTGCTCCTATGGTCTCCCTTAGCCCCTGTGCTAATGCCAGAAATACTACGCTGTAACTGTCTACCTAGCTGTCCTGCTGGAACTGAGGTTCTCCAGGGCAGAGAAAGCTTGCTCATCTGTTACCCCAGCATTCAGCACTGAATCTTAGGCTATAAATGTATGTTTAATGAATAAGGCTGCTTGAGGCAGACCTTCTGCTGTGAGGGTCTAGTCTTTTTTCAGCTCTCCATCATACAGAGGCCACCAAATTTCCTCCTATGGTAGGTGACTTAGGGCCAACCCCTTCCCTCCATGGGCCTCAATGCTATGAAAAGGGGGGGAAATGGTTCCCATTAACTTGCCCTGCACTAAGTCTGAGCTAAAGCTTCCTGGAAGGGAGGGGACCCCCAAGTTTCTTTACTCCAACATATGTGTCATACAGGCTACTGAGTAAACTCACCATTTGGGGAGACCTCTACATTATAAGGGGAAACTTGCAGGAGACCCTGGGCACAGTGGCTCCAACCCCCCAGCTTGAGCTCTGCTCAGGTTGTGACCCCTTCCTGTAGGGAGCCCCAAAGAACTCACAACCCCATACTTACGAAGATGAGGAAATTGAATAAGATCATCATGGTCTTAATGAAGCTGTAGCACTGCATGGTGGCTCCTGGAAGGCAGACATGTATGAGTTAGAATCTCCCCCTGCAACCCCCAGGCTGGCCCTGGCCCTGACATTGAACCCTGACAAATGAGACTCCACACTCCAGAACCCATATATTACCAAGCTTCCCCTGCATCTGGACTCAGACACCTCAGGACTTTTCCCAGTTTCCATCCTGACACTCCTACATCTCTGTACTGCCCAGACCCTAATCAGCACCTGACACTCAGATCCTAACACTCCAGGTGCATCCCCCAGCACCCAAGCCCAATTTCCACACTGTAAGTCACCACATGCCCTTCCCTGGTAGCTATATATTCGTGACCCCTCCCCAAACCAAGAGTAGACTCCTCCAGGGCCCTCCCCATGGTCCTTCCAGATCCCCGAACCTGCTTTCAGATTGAGTTCCCTCCATAAAATAATCTCTACCCTAGCCATCACCCACCTGTTCAGGATTCTTGGTAGTGACTTCTAAAAGAAGGATCCCCTGAGGCTCCAGAGGGTACAGACAGCTCCAGGGAACTGCCACTGAGTGGGCAGACACAGAGCTGGCTCTCACACACCACTGCTCACCTGCAGTCGGGGCAGGTGTTTTAAAGGCTTCCTTCTGCCCGCCTGCCTGCCTGCTCCACCCCAGCGTTTAAGGCCTTCTCTTGTCCCTGCTGCCCCCTGCTGCCTGGAGATCCGTCCCCACAGCCGCAAGAGCAGTGGGCCTCCACCTGCCAATACCAAGCATGGGCAATACCCTTCCTGATCGGAGAAGGGAGAGAAATCTGGGGGTGGCCGTGGCCCCAGAACTTCTGAGTGCCCCCCCACCACAGTGCACATATGTTTCTTTTTTTTAAATTAAATCTTTATTATTCAGATTATTACATTTGTTTTCTTTTTTCCCCTCCATAGCACCCCTCCACCCAGCTCCCACCCTTCCCTCCCTCCCGTTGACCTCATCCATAGGTGTATGATTTTTGTCCAGTCTCCCCCTGTATACCCCTCACCCCTTTCCCCCTGAGAATTATCAGTCACGGGTGGGTCTGGAGCAGCAAGTCCTCCGCGGGCTCCGCCGTGAGTGACTTTTCAGTCCGCCGGCCGACGCTCTACCCACTGAGCACACCTCCTCCTGCTGCCACAGCGGCAGCACACACACGTGGGGGGGGCGGGGGGCCGCGGGGTCGCAGGGGTTAAGGGAACCAGCACCGGCGCTCGCTCCTGCAGGTCCGGCCCGGCCCGAGCCGCACCGGAAGCCCAGAGGGCAGGTGCCCTGGTGGCTCGAGAGCCGAGGACGCACTGCTCAGCCTCAGCCTCAGCGCGAGGGTCTCAGCGCCTCAGCCTCAGCACGAGGGTCTCAGCCTCAGCCTCAGCACGAGGGTCTCAGCCTCAGCCTCAGCACGAGGGTCTCAGCCTCAGCCTCAGCACGAGGATCTCAGCGCCTCAGCCTCAGCACGAGGGTCTCGGTGCCTCAGCCTCAGCACG
>JAAGEH010000030.1:9902005-9936051 GCA_011751065.1 Lasiurus cinereus
GCCTCAGCCTCAGCACGAGGGTGCACATATGTTTCTTACCCTGTATCTACAGATACATTCATACATACCGTACATGCTGTGCTCACAGGCATACACATCTACCCAAGTTGCCATCTATATATTCACACACAAATAAAAACACCTATTGGTGCTTATGAGTACACACATACACCCCCCACCCCTACACATACACACACACACACACACACACACACACACACACATGCTCTTTCAAGGCAGTGACCAACATTTAGCAGCTTCTGCTCCATCCTTTGAATAACAAAAAGCTCCCAGTCATTTTCCTTTCACAAAAAGATCAAATTCCCCATCTTCTTCCTCCCTTCATCTCTCCTCCTCACTCTTCTCTCTCTCCACCCTTTTCTCTCCCTAATTTCCCTTCTTCCCTTCTTCCCTTAGCACTTTGTGTACACACCTTCCCTTTCTGCCAGCAGGTGGCACCATGGTCTCACGAAAGCATCACTGCTAGCTGTAAGGCCTTGGGAATGCCCACCCACCTTCACTAGTCCATAGAAGCTGCCATCCCACTTCCTAGTCCAACATTCCTGATGGAGGTGCTGGCACAGTCCTGGCTTTTGAGTCACTCAGACCAGGTGCTCAAATCCTGGCTCTGTTGCTTATTAGCTGTGTGATCCTCGGGGCATTTCTCAGACTTGGTTTTAATGTCTAGTCAGTATAATAGAATTGTTACAGGACTTTAAAAGGAGATTTTCTCCCCCATTTGGGACATAAGTGACCTTAGTGTAAATAGATCCGAGTGGGGATAGTCCAAGACAGAGGGGGTATGGCATGGACAAAGTGGGTTTTAAAATTTGTTTTGTTTTGTAATGGGAGGAGGCAGCTGAAGAGACAAGAGAGGGGAAATGACAACACACTATTTGTACGGATCATGTTTTAAATGCAATACATATATAGTAAATCATTTTTCCTTCACAACATTCCTATGAGATAGATTCTCTTATCTCCTTTTTATTTTTAACCCGTACCTGAGGATATTTTTCCATTGATTTCCAGAGGAGGTGGAAGGGAGGAAGAGAGACAGCAACATCAATGTGAGAGAGACACATCGAGCCTAGAGGTACATGCCGTCAACCTGAATCAAATTGGGACCTCTCAGTCTGAGGTCCGATATTCTATCCACTGAGCCAAACTACCCAGGGCTCTTATCTCCTTTTTAAATATGGGAAAACAGAGGCACAGAAAGGTTAAGATCTTGCCATTCTCACACAGCTTATAAGCAGCAGAGCCAGTATTCATTCAGCCCAGTCAGTCTGGTGCCAGAGTCTACATCTTACCCATCAAATGGGAGGAGGCAGCTGAAGAGACAACAGATGTCTCCTTTGATGGAATCTTGAAAAAGGCAGGACGGACTGCCTTCTAGAAAGGGGGGCTGGGTCGGTTGCTAAGACTAAGAATGGCAAGAATGGAAGCTGGAAGGGCAGAAGGTGTAGGGACTTTGAGTGTGGTGTGGAGGGCCCTCAGTCTCCCAGCTGCCTCCTGGGGGAAAAGAGACAAGGTGGAGGTGGGGAAGGGGCCTGACCAGGTGGAATACCGGGGAAAGGAAGAGAGGGCTAAGCTTTAGAGGGAAAGGAGCAAGCCCAAAGTTCCACAAGAACTCAGTGCAGGGCCTAGCAGAGCCATTTACGTTTCTGTCTCCTATAAGAAAGGAGATAAACCCAGGGTTGGAACCTCTTACGTCCCCTGGTGATGATCTAGCCATTTCTCTACCTGCACCGATTGTCCACATGGCGTTCTCCTTTGTCTCGGGAAGAACTGGAACCAGGTCACATTAATCTATGTCCCCAGTGTCCTGCACATATGAATTTGTTAGTGAACATTTCCTGAATGACTGAATGAATGAGTGCAGAAGAGCAAGAGTTAAATGTCAGGGCTTTGGACCTGGGCCTTGATGGATCTGAACCCCTGCCTGACCCTGATTGTGTGTCTTCACCTGAACCTCAATTTCCTTATACGATCAACCTTCATCATTCACAGATTACATATTATGAATTTACCTATTCATTAATATTTATTTGTAACCCCAAACCAATATTCATGGTACTTTTGAGTTTATTCATAGATATGTATACAGCTGCAAAAAAATTGAGTTGCCCAACTTGCAACTGAGGTTGAACAGGAGAACACCCTGCCTTCTCATTTCAGCTATTATAATGTAATACAATGTGGTATTTTTAATGTCATTTTTTTTTTTTGCATTTGGGGGCTTTTTATTGGTGCTTTTGCTGTTTAAACGGCCTCCAAAGTCATGCTAAAGTGCTATCTAATATCGCTAAGCTCAAGAAGGTTGTGCTGTGCCTTCCAAAGGACACATGTGTGTTATATGAACTTCATTCAGATATAAGTTATAGTGGTATTGGCTATGAGTTCAATGTTAATGAGTCAACATTCATTTTTAAATTAGGTGTCTTTAAACACAGAAACATGTAAAACTAGGCAATGTACTGATCACTCCATTGATGAAAATGTGATGACCTGGTAGGAATCTAACCCTGTACTTCTCCTAGGAGCATTGGTTCAATATTTGCTAATTCAGTGTTCATACTGGTAGCTTTATTAGAACATTACTACCATCAATAACAAGAGCCTTGTGTATATGAAGTGGGAATAATTATAGAATTTCCTTGTAGGGTTGTTGTAGTTTTACATGAGATATGTTTGTAAGGTACTTATATCATATTTGGTACATAGTAAGTGCTCAAAAATATTGTTAATGTGGATGAGTGAGAAAATAAAGAAGTGACTTTCCCCTACTCGGAGTTCCTTTTTCCCAAGGGGCCAAGCTGAGGTTTTCTGGCTGGGCTGACTCATGGAGAGAACCTGACCTATGGAGAGAAGCCGGGGACCAGGACCTGTAATAAAGAGCCCCACCCACTCTGTATGTCATAAAGACCTCAGCTGCCCTGGCCAGCAGCACCCTTGGGCACACTTACAGAAGCTTTCTGTGCCCATGGGGCCTTCTCAGCTTGTCCGTGCCCCTCGGCCCCAGGGCTTACGTTCCCCTTACCGCAGGCCAGGTATGGGCTGGCCTCGGCCCAGGATTCCTAAGATGTTCAAGTGTAGCCGCAGAAGGTACCGGCAGAAACCCCAAAGTCCAACTGCCACCACTGCAGCCACCAGTCTTGCCACCATGGCCAGAGATATCAACAACACCCACCATGTCACCACCAGTGTGTGGATCCTTCCACTGCAAGGTCAGCCAAGGGCCCCGAGCCAGAATACGGGGTTGGAAAAACAGGGTCACTGAAGTTTCCCCCACCTTAGCCCTGCGTAGGCATTCAAGGGGCCCATTCTCTATGAAATATCACCCCGAAGATATGGAGGGTCTTGATAGCAGTCTCCCTAAAAGGTGGAGAGCCTTAATGGAAGACATATTGGCTGGAAGTGGAGGGCTTGGGGAAATGGGTGAATCTAAGAGCGGTGGAGCTCCAGGACTGCTTGCTGCCTTCCTCACACTCTTCCCTCTCATTCCTCTCCTCAGTTCTCAGACGCCTCTGTCAACCTGGCAGCTTTCTGATCCTCTAGAAATGCCCAGAAACTAGTCCAGAAGCTTGGCTGGCTCCGGACCTGTATCTGCTGGGGGCCATGGGTGGTGAATAGCAGCCAAATACAATCATTTCTGCCTACTCCACTCTGAGATATTTGCAGCTGACTGCAGGATATGAGGCCTGGGACAGGCTTCAGTGACAGCAGCAGGGATCACAGTTAGACAGTGCAAGGACAGGACAAGGTCAGCAACACGCACCAACTCCCCATCTTTGGCTTCAGCTTTTGATATACCCTCTGAGATAAGGGCCTTCCTGCCTTGCACGCCCATCTGCACAGGGAAAGGGGTCTCCATAGACAACTTGGAACCTATAGGGAGCCAGGTCCTTGGGGAGGAAGATAGAGGCACAGATCGGAAAAGGATAGGAGGAAAGAGATTTCACTGCTTGGCATGTAACCCTGTGAATGATTCAGTGCGGTGCATGTGGCTCTGTGAGCCTGGGATGGTCAGTGTGTAGGTGTAGCTGCTGGTGTGTGTGTCTGAGTACGTGTGTGAGACCAGAACAATGGGAGTATAAGTGGACATGTGACCGAGTATGCCTTTGCAATCGAGTGTGCCTCTGTGGCCAGCTGTGAGTGTTAAGGTGTGTTTGTGAGGGTATGGGTGTACCAGAGAGAGGCATCCGCTCTGCAAAGAGGAATGAAGGTCAAAAGGGGGAGGGGTCAGCCTGAACAAGGAAATGGTTGCTTCTGAGAGGGTGTACCACCTTCAGCCCCCAGTCACTCTCTGAGGTCAGTATTTTCCAGGACAGGAAAACAGCTGAGCCAGGCCTCTGGGGGTGGGGCAAGACAGCTTGAGTCCAGAAAGAGGGAGGGTGCTAAGCATTCTGGCCTGGGGATTTTCCATTTGAATTTCTGAGTGTGTGCCATGTGCCACTGGGTGTAACTGGGTTTCTGCAGGATGTGTCTCTATGGCATTGTGTCTCAGTGACAGGAAACGTTGTGAGGGGCCGTGTCTCTAACGTGTCACTTTAGGCATGGGTCAGTGTGTGTCTCAAGGTCCCAAAATCTGGCTCCAGTTCCAGGGCTCCCTTTCCTGAGGGTTGAGACCTTTGGCCTGGCCCCTGGGTTCAGGAAGCCTGTGAGGAGAAAATGAATTGTGTCTGTGTCCATCTACTCCAAAGCCTGCCAGAGAACGGGATCCTGAGCAGAGGGGAGGGACAGAGAATTCCCTGACATATCATGGCCAGACAGTATTGGGTGGGGGATGAGATTCCTCAGGGTATTGGGGATGTGCTGAACCTCAATCAGAGCTGAAAGGTGGCTGGGCTAGTACCCAAGGCTTACAAGGGGGTCCATACATATAAAGACACATGACACAATCCGTGTAGACATGTAAATGTAAGTGGACTCACAGATGCACAATGTATCAAATACACATGCTTGCAAGTTCATGCCTATAAACAGAGATATGCACAGACACTAAGACACATAGACCTTGTCATATGACACATGTAACACATCCACATGCCTACAAATGAACACACACACAAGCATGCATGCACTCAAACACAAGGATATAGACACATGCAATCAAACTCATGCCAACCCAGACACACAGACATACACCAAGCATGCAGACACACTCACCAGACTTCCCTGCCCCTGCAGCCCTGGGACCCAGAAGCCTCCCTCCCCTATATAAGTGTGAGTGTGCATGTGTGTATGCATGCCCCCACTGTGTCTGTGTGTATCTGTGTCTGTGAGAGTAAGTCTGTATGTGTGTGAGTGAGGGGGTGCTGAGCTGTGGGAACCCGATGACATCATCTCTTCTGGCTATTTTTAGCTCCCTCTGCAATGCTGGCTCCTCCACTGCCCTTCCCCCTCCAGGCTCCCACCTCTCCTCCCCATCCAGTTCAGACTCCAGAGGCAACAGCAGCCAGAGGGCACTCACCACCCTAGTTCAGGTGACCCCGTGGATGACTGAGCTAAGGCTCACTCTCT
The DNA here is from genome assembly GCA_011751065.1 of Lasiurus cinereus. NCBI lineage: Eukaryota > Metazoa > Chordata > Mammalia > Chiroptera > Vespertilionidae > Lasiurus > Lasiurus cinereus. Next base: position 9,907,532 of record JAAGEH010000030.1, read on the forward strand.
CCCACCCTGCCAGAGCTCCCCAGAGGCTGAGAATACTGGCTCCCAGGCCAGAGGAGAAGGCTTGGGCTGTGTGGCAGGTTGGAGCAGGGGCCTTGGTTAGGTGAGCTGACCTGGCTGCTCTCCAGCCCCTGGAGTGCCTCTGCTTCTGCTTTTCAATCTGAAACTCGGTCTCAGTCAGTAGTGCCTGCTATGTGCCAGGAGGGTGCCAAGTTCTGGAGATAAAGCAGCGAGCAAGACAGTGGGAGTTCTTCTTGGTGGGAGTCGCAGCTCCATGGGAGATAGACATTAAACAGATCACACAAAAGCCCTGCATTAAATTGTGGGGCGGGTACTGAACCCTGGTAACAGGGGGACTTGGTTCTGGATGTTGTTCTCTGTCTTTTCCAGCCTCCCAGAGAGATCCCCAAAACCAGAAGGCCATACTCCCTTTCCTTGGACCTGGCAATCAAACCTCCAGAATGCCACAGAGCAGGGTTTCCTTCTCACATCCCAGGCTGTGTCCCCAACATTGCACCAACCCACTATCTAAGTAGTGGCCCATGGCTCTTCCCATCCCCCTTTTCTTGGGAACCTCTCCACAGTTGATCTGTAGATGAGAAAACTGAGGCCTACTGGAATAGTCAAAGTCATAGACATAAACTAAAATGGTGGTTGCAGAGGTTGAGGGGGAGAGAAGAATGGAGGGTTATTATTTAATGGGTACAGAGTTTGGGTTTGGAGTTGCATGGTGGTGGTGGTTGCACAATTCACTAATACTTCATGTTACTGAACTGTACACTTAAAACATGGTTCAAATGGTATAATTTATGTCGTGTATATTTCATCACACACATACAAAAAGCTGGATTAAAAACAACAAAAAACCGAGGCCCAGAGAGGGCCAGCACTGGACCACACCTCCGAGCACCTGTGAGCAGTGGAGCAGAGACGGAAGGCAAGTGGAGGAGGAAGTAGAGGTGGCACAGGTGTGTGGGAAGGGCGGGGTGTGGGAGTAGAAGAGGAGGGAAAGGAGGACGGTGGCCTGAGGGGTCCATGCCCTGAGAAGGGTTTCCTGCTCCAGCCAGTCTAGGCAGCTATCTGGAAATCGGGTTTGGCAGCTTCAACCAAGCCCTCAGAGCTGGAGGGGGTGTGTGTGTGTGTGTGTGTGTGTGTGTGTGTGTGTGTGTCTCCAGACAGACAGCTCTGGGAAGGTGACTTGGAAGCAGGCCCCTTCTCTAGCCCAGAGTCCTGCCAAACTATTGGGGGGGCAGTATGTAATCTTGGGACCCTTTGTAATTTGGGAGGAACAGTTCAAGACTGGAAGCAGAAATCCCGAATTCCAGTCCTTGTTCTGCCCCAAATCCCAGATGTGATCCTTGGAAAGTTCTGCCCCCTTTCTTGGCCTCCCAGGAAGGAGTCCTGGAGGATCAGGTTCCCACCCCTGACTCCTGCACTCCGGGTTTTCCTGGGAGTCTGACTCGGGCACAGGAACCTGAGTCAAAGGGTAGGAGCTCAAGCAGACTAGCCCCAGGGCGCCAGGCTGGAGGTCACTTGTCACCAATCAGTCAATGGCCGGAAGCCCAGCTCCAGCTCCACAATGCAATACCGGTCACCCCACCCTCACCAGTGCCCTCACCCAAACCCCCACTTCCGGCCTCTGTTCCTTCCTCGCCTTCAGGGAAAGCTGCAAAGCTCCCTAGGGAATCTCCCATATCTCCTCCACTGGCTCTCTGCCCAGGGCTTAATCCTATCTCCCCCTCAGGCCAGACTCTCAGTGAACTTTCTCTGGAGCATGGGACTGGCCAGCAAGGAAAGGCTTTTGGATGGAAGGGCCTCAAAGGTGGAAGGGCCTCAAAGAGCCTGCTTTTCCTGCTACCCTCAGATACTGCAGCCCTAATAAGAGGCTAGCGGGGATGGACTGAGTGCTGGGCCCTAGGACTGGGCTGCCTGGGCATATCCCATTGATGGATATCCATGAGAGAGCTTCCTTTCACCTATCCAACCATCTCCTTTCTTTGCTCTCAGTGAATTCAGAGAAGTGAGCCCAGAGCTAAGACTTGCCTCCTCTGGAAAGCAATCACAAAACCCTCAGCCAAGTGGGTTCTGACTATTGTTGCTATGTCAATGACAAATTCATGAAACACAAAGATCATAAATTCTAGATGCATAGAATCTAGTCATGGTCCTTAGCATCACAGAATTCTAGCACTAGAGAATCCCAGTTATAGAATCTTAGAAATATACAATGCTGACATCAGTGATTCCTAAAGTCCTGAGTCCAATTAGTGAAGCCATTATCTTTACGTGGATGTTTAAACCAGAGGATTCCCATTGGTGCTGGGCAAAGGAGTTCATACATGAACACTAAGGAGGAGGCAAAGAGCCAGGACACATGAGCTTTGGGTGAGGTAACAAATCTGTAATTAACCAGAAAGAAGGCAGATCTCCTCCATGAAGACCCAATCCTGGTTCCTGAGGATGAGGAAGTTGGGTGGCAGGTGGGGATAAAGAGAGGGGAACTATATAAACAAAGAAAACATAATCTAAAGAAAAAAATCAAGTAGCATAATACACTGGCCCAATGCCTCCAACTTGCCTGTGATTGGGGTTAACATCAGCCCAGGACATTTTCAAAGTAAGACTACTTATCACATGAAAATAACAACCCATGTTTGGCTTCTTTTTTTTGGGGGGGGGGGGTGGGTGTGGGGAGAAAAAGGTACAAATCAGAAAAAAGTCCTTATACCACACTTTTTTAAAAAAAATATATTTTATTGATTTTTCACAGAAAGGAAGGGAGAGAGACAGAAAGTCAGAAACATGGATGAGGGAGAGACATCGATCAGCCGCCTCCTGCATGCCCCACTGTGGAGATGTGCCCGCCAGCAAGGTACATGCCCCCGACCGGAATCGAACCCGGGACCTTTCAGTCCGCAAGCCGACGCTCTGTCCACTGAGCCACACCGGTCTTGGCATACCACACTTTTATTGGGGTTGCTGGGAGGATCAGACTCTCTCCAAAGAGGATGTTGAGCCTTGAGCAACATGGTATGCACCAAGGTGACCCTGTGATGGGTGGTGGTCAGAGCCTCCAGAAAGGCCTTGGGAAGGACCCTGGTGGAGGCACCTGTCTGGTGGGGGTGGGGTGGGGTGGAGGGTGTGCCTGGAGTGGAGCATCTTTACACAAGTAGCCAACTGTGAGGCAGCACATTGTCTGATTACGGGGTTGGTTCCTTAGGAAACAACAGGGATATTTACTTAGTCTTTCTGGGAAATACTGCAACCTCAGGAACCCGGAAGGAGCAGCTCCAGAGAGAGGCAAATGCCAACCTCTGCTGGGCATGGGAAATGGGGCAATGTCAGCTGGAGATCCTCTTGCCAGACTGCTTCAGTCTTTGGACTCAGCTCAATACCTCAGCTCTGACCTCTCTCTCCATACCCTCATTTCTCTCTCTCCCTCTCTCTCTCTCTCTCTGTCTCTCTCTCTCATCTCTTTCTCTCTCTCTGTCTCTCTCTCTGTCTCTTTCTCTCTCTCTCTCTGCTTGCCTGCTGTTCTACCTACTTACATCTGCTGTGTGACCTTTGGCAAATGCTGTCCCTCTCTAGGCCTCAAATCTCCTTTGTTCTCTTTTGAAGTCTATAATTAGTACTTTAGTACTTTACAGTCCTGGTTTTGTGCAGATCAGTTCTAACTTCAGGTTCTTCATTCTCAGCCTCCAGAGAAAAGTGTCAGGCAACTTCAGGGAAGAATACAAAAACAATGAATAGAAATAATGTTCACATTTGATATCTGATACAGGTGGGGCAAAAGTAGATTTACAGTTGTTTGAATGGAAAAAGACATGCAGGTTACGATTATTGTAATAGCTTTGTTAACTCTATGTTTTCTGTACTCACAACACAAACCTACTTTTGCCCCACCTTGTATGCGTCAGTGCCTATGACAGATGTTTTCATAAATCTTACACAATGCCCAACAACCACCTTGTTTATATAAGTCATTGCTCCCATTTTTGAGATGAAGGAACTGAGGCTCAGGGAGGTAAATGACATGCTTAAGATTATTCGTCTTAATATGCCTAAAATCATTCAGCTAAAGAGTAACAGAACTGGAATCTTAACCAGGTTTGTCTTAATCTGAAGGCTGTTGTTTCTGATTAGCATTATTCCATGTGGTTTCAATAGGTAAAATAAAAACCCAAGGATGAGAGTTTCTTGGAGAAGTGGTACCTGTGGTCAGCCCTGAGAGGAGATGAGTTCCTTTTTGGGAAGTATTCAATAAGGGCTGACAACTTGTACTGTTAAAAAAAAAAGTGCTAAATGGAGAGGCTTTTTCTATTGGCAGTCTCAGTTCAAACTGGAGATAGCTAGTTTGGGGTGGGTGTGAGAGGTTGGAGTAGAATAGCTGGTTTTGGGGTGGGGATGGGGGTTTGAAGGGCTGTTGCCACTGCTCCTGGAGATAATGTGTAAGTGTGTTGGGAAGGGTCTATGAATAGGGGCTTCTTCACTTTCTGGGATGGGCTAGCCCCCATACCCTCAGTTGGAGCTGATCCCTAAACCTCAGCAACCTTGTGCAATTACCTCAGTTAACTGACTCAAAGGCGGTGGGAGGACTTCAGATGTATCCTTGAACCCTGCCCTGCCCAAGGTTGGGTCATCACAGGAGGCAGGAGCCAGGAAGTCATTGGCTCAGAAGGTCAGGTCTGGAGGCAACCCTGGGGGTCATTTCATCCAGATTCTTTGCCTAAGTGTGAGGGAGGAGTTTGAAGTCTAGGAAGGAAACAAGACTTGCCAAATAGCACAGCCACTGCTGTCCTCATCAAGTCCTCATACTCCTCTTGGTCCTGAGGACACAGAGTTGAATCTGTTCTGATTCTTGCTCTTGAGAGCTTACATCCTAACAGAGAAAACAGGCTTTGTAGATACACCCAAAAATGGCGTCAGGGCTAAAAGAAAGGTTCATACTTTGTCCACAGGGAGCTTAGAGGGTCAGCACACAGAACGCTATAGGCTTCAAGAAAGAAGCACAGGTGGTTTTAAAGCTGGGCTTAAAGAAGGGACAACATTTTAGCCGATGCAAAGGGGTAAGAGACTGCTGGCTGGGAAACAGCATGAGCAAGTGGGGACACTGACTTGCTATGTGGGACCAATGAGTTGCCCTGGAGGCTGATCCATGTGCTGGAAGTCTGATGGGTTATTAGCATAAGTTGGGGCTAGGACTTGAGGTCAAGACTGTTTGTGCTCTGTAAGCACCTAATAGTCACAGAGATGCAGGCCACAGGCATACAAGGGCCCAGTAAGACCCTAGTGGGGGCATCTGAGGAATCTGTGATTGAGAGATTCCTAATGGTAGAGGTGGATCTGCTGGACTCTCAACACTAGGCCCAGGCGATTTCCTTTAAAACATGCACATGCACATCAAGTCTCTGTCCCACCTCCCACGACAGGACCCAGGCCCAGGCCGAGATGGGGCCCAGTCAAGGGGAGGAGATGCGGCTTCCTTCTCACTCTCCCATAGCTTCTAAACCTGCCACTGGGCCGGACCGGTGGAGACGTCCTCATTTCGAATGCAAATCAGCTCCAGATTTATTCTCTGGGGGTTCTTCCCCTAAAGCGCAATGCCCCCGGCAGCGCCAGCAATAGGTTGGGAGTACCTCCTCTGGCCCTGACCCCAGGGCGCCAGAGCCTAGATCTGGGAGGGGAGAATGCTCCCTCTGCCTGTGGATCATGCTGCTTCCACCCTCCGGGATGAAGGGAGGGGCTCCTGGGATTGGGCTGTGGCTGAGCTGTAATTAACTACCACTCTGGATGGGGAGCTGAGGCCAGTGGTCTGGAAAACCCTCCCAAGGAGAAGATCTGGAGTTCCCTCCCTGCCTCTCCCAAGAGGCTGACCAAGGGTGTGGGATGTGGAGTGGATCTTGGGCAGGTGAGACTTACCAGGCCTGAGGTTTTGGTAGAGAGATCTGAAGGTTTAGGGCTAGAGAGATGGGGTGGAGGATGAGGGAAATCCCCGGCCTAGGAGGGGCAGCCCCAAGCCTGAGATAGGCGGGTGCCTAACCTCGTTTCTGAACCGCCTTGGTTTGGGGACTAAGAACCAATTCGATTGATCCCTACCCTTATCTTCCAGGGATTCCAAGGTGGAGTTACATCTCAGAGGCCTGAGAGCCTGGGCGGGTGGAGGTGGAGAGGACAGAAAGGAGCGGGGGTGCTTCGTGCACTTCCAAGGGCTCCAGTTTCAGAAAACACAACTGCAGAAATGGTGAGAGCAGTTTATATAAAATGCTATCCAAATCAGCATGTATGTATCAGTATGGAGAGAGAGCACTTATTGAGTGCTTCCTGCATGCCAGACCAAGGGAATTCAGTTCATTGACAAAAGAGATTTTTACTTTTTCTTAGTACTTTTATAAGCAGGAAAGGACAACACTGCTCTTTTTATTTAAAAATAAAAAAAGTAAATATATCTGGGGTTCAGTGCTGCTAAATTTGGCCTTGGAAATTTTGCTTTAACTTCCACAAGCCTCAGGTTTCTTATCTGTAAAGTAAGAATAATAAGGGAACCTAGGCCCAGGGTTTGTTGTGAGGATTAAATGAATTCAGACATCAAAGGTGCTTGGAACGGTGCTCAGTAAGTGGCAGCAATGAGAACACACACTAGTTTGGGGGGAAAGGGGGAACAAAAAGTCTCTAGAAGAGTGGAAATCTGAGCTAAGTCTTTTTTTTTTTTCAGTGCTGTCTTTTTTTTTTAATTTTTATTTTTCAGATTATTATAGATGTCCTTTTTTCCCATCATACTCCCCTCCACCTGGCTGCCACCCTATCCCAGGCCCTTGCCACCCCACTGTCCGAGTCCATAGATACTGCATACATGCATATAAGATTGGAACATCCATCTTATATAAAAACTGCTGTTTGAAATTGTAATCCTGCTATTTGGCTTTTGTAAATGCTTGCTTGCTTGCTTAAATAATAAGGAAAATAAGACTACTTCCACTTCAGAGAGGCCATTAAACCTTCCCTAGACAAAATGATCAGTGTTGGCACCAGGCCAAGCCTTTGGTTGAGGTCTGAAGGCCCCAGAACATAGAGGCTCTTTAAGAACTTGCAAAGGGGGCCAGAAACACCCATATTTGGGAGACAAAGAAGGTAAAAACATATGATTAGGGAAAATTCCTCCATGTTGGGGCCCAGAATTTGAAAGACATTTTCCTTTGGACCCGCGTGTAATAAATGTAACTTCATCTTTCTAAGTATTGCTTGGTTCTTCTCCAGTTTTCTGTAACAAGATCTTTGTCCAATCTCTTCCTGCACGCCCCCCACACCTCTTTCTGCCTGAGAATTGTCAGTTCGCTCCATTTCTATCCCCTGATTCCATTACATTCACCAGTTTATTCTGTTCATCAGATATTTTATTCATTTGACTTTTAGATTCACTTGTTGATATGCATTTGTTGTTACATTGTTGTCCATAATTTTTTTAAAAAAATATTTTTATTGGATTCAGAGAAGAAGGGAGAGGGAGAGAGAGAGAAACATCAATAATGAGAGAGATTCATATAGGAGATTGATCCTGCAACCCAGACATGTGCCCTTGACAGGAATCGAACCTGGGACCCTTCAGTCCATAGTTTGACACTCTATCCATTGAGCTAAACAAGCTAAGGCATAATTTTTTATCTTTATCTTTTTCTTCTTCTTTTTCTTAAAGAATACCCTTCATGCCCTAGCTGGTTTGGCTCAGTGGATAGAGCATCCGCCTGCAGAGGGAAGGGTCCCAGGTTCAATTCAGTCAAGGGCATATATCTTGGTTGCAGGCACATCCCCAGTAGCGGGTGTGCAGGAGGCAGCTGATCAATGTTTCTCTCTCATTGATGTTTCTCTCTATCCCTCTCCTTTCCTCTTTGTAAAAAAATCAATAAAATATATATTAAAAAAATACCCTTCAGCATTTCATATAGTACTGGTTTGATTGTAATGAACTCCTTTAGCTTTTTCTTGTCTGTGAAGCTCTTTATCTGACTTTCAATTCTAAATGATAGCTTTGTGGGTAGAGTAATCATGGTTGTAGGTTCTTACTATTCATCACTTCGAATATTTCTTGCCACTCCCTTCTGGCCTGCATAGTTTCTGTTGAGAAATCAGCTGACAATTGTATGGATACTCCCTTGTAGTTAACTAACTGCTTTTCTCTTGATGCTTTTAAGATTCTCTTTGTCTTTTGCCCTTGGCATTTTAATTATGATATGTCTTGGTGTGGTCCTTTTTGGATTCATTTTGTATCAGGTTCTCTTGCTTCCTGGACTTGTAAGTCTGTTTCTTTCACGTAAGAGAAGTTTTCTGTCATTATTTCTTCAAATGGGTTTTCAATATCTTACTCTCTCTCTTCTTTTGGCACCCCCGTAATTCTGATGTTGGTACGCTTGAAGTTGTGCCAGAGGCTCTTTACACTAACTTCATATTTTGGATTTTTTTTTTCTCTTCCAGTTGGGATGTTTTTTGCTTCCTTGTATTTCAAATCTTTGACTTGATTCTTGGGATCCTCTAGTCTACTGTTGAATATCTGTTTATTATTATTTATTGCAGCCAGTGTATACTTAATTTCTGAATGGCCTTTTCCATTTTTTTGGCGTTCTAAGATCCTTGAAGATCTCACTAAGTTTCTTGGAGGTTTCTAAAAGATTCTTGAGTAACTTTATAGTCTCACTAAGTTCCTTGGAGGTTTCTAAAAGATCCTTGAGTAACTTTATAACTTTGGTTTGAACTCTATATCCAGTAGTTTGCTTTCTTGTATTTCTTTCATTTGTGACATTTCTTTGTCTCATCATTTTGGCTGCTTCCCTACGTTTGTTTCTATGTATTAGATAGCTGCTAAGTTTCCTTGAGTTGATAGAGTGGTCTTGTGTAAAAAGTGTCCTATAGGGTGCAGTGGCTCAGTTTTCCCAATCACCTGAGGTGGACATTCTTGGTGCACCCCTTTGTGGGCTGTGTGCACAGTCTTGTTGTAGTTAACCTTTGATTGGTGTTGGTATCACTGAGAGGAATTGACCTTCAGACCAATTGGCTGTGGGGCCAGCTGTGCCTATAGTGGGAGAGCTGCTGTGCAGGAGACACCTTTATGGGGCAGGACTTGCTTCAGTGGGGCTTTGGTGCTCACTGAGTCTGCCTCTTGAGTGTGTCACTTATGGACGTGAAGAGTTGTAATCTGGTATGGTCCTACAATGACCACTGGGTACACTGGCTCTTGGATATCCAAGGAGGTGCCAAGTCAGGTACTACAGACAGATCTGAAGATTCCTATTGCTTGTATTGGGTCTGGAAGTGCCCAGATGAGACCCAGCTGTGAAGCAAGACAGGCTGCTGCTGGTGCCTGCTCTTGGGCCTTTTATTGATAGCTTTGGGGCTCCCTGACCCAGCTGCAGATTGTTTGGCAGGTTTTAGGCTGAGAAAGGACAGGCCATTCATATGCAAAAGTCACTGTTCACAGGTTGGTTGGGGTTGTAAATTGGGTGGAGTGGGGTCTCAGGGAATCTCCAGGGCAGAGCAAACAGCAATAGCTGCCAGTCAGCCCTGTACCAGGAAGGTCTCAGCACAGGAACAATGACGGTTACAAGCACCTCTGTCTGAAAGAAAGCTGCCCCTGCTTTCCTTTCCTGATGCCAAACAGTTCAGTTTCTCCCTGTGTGTGTCTGGGTCCCCCCAGAGTCTCCTCACCTGACATTGGAGCTCAGAGCAAGCAGTAGCTTGTATCTCCCTCCTGATTAAAAAAGCTGCACACCCAGGTGCCAGCCCATTCAGTGCCTCCACACCTCCTACCAGTCTCAATGCACTTTTTTCTTTACCTCTCTAGTTGTAGTACTTCCCATTCAGCCAGCTTTTCCGTGGTTCTGGATGATAGTTGTTATGTATTTTAGTTGTAATTTTGATAAGGTTGTGGGACGCAGCAAGTATAGGTGTTTACCTATGCCACCATCTTGGTTCTCTCCTGAGCTAAGTCTTAAAATATGAGTAGGAGCTAGTTAGTGAAAAGGGAGGAAGGAGAAGGATGTTAATGACGGAATAACATGAGCAAAAACAGGTTGAGAAACAGCACTGAATTTGGGAAAACTACAAGGTGTAAGAAAGGAAGTGGAGAGAGATGAGGTTAGAAAGGGAAGCTGGGGCCAGAATGGGGGCTTAAGTGAACTGAGGCTGGTTTTCTCACTGAGAGCTGTTGAGGGTTTTTTTTTTAATTGATTTTTTTACAGAGAGGAAGGCAGAGGGATAGAGAGTTAGAAACATCGATGAGAGAGAGACATCAATCAGCTGCCTCTTGCACACCCCGCACTAGGGATGCGCCCACAACCAAGGTACATGCCCTTAACCAGAATCGAACCTGGGACCTTTCAGTTCGAAGACCAACCTTCTATCCACTGAGCCAAACCGGCTTCGGCTGTTGAGGGGTTTTCAACAGCTGCTAGAGGAGAAAGGCTCCCTGCGGGCCCTGTGGAGGCAAAAAGACCTGTGAGAAGGAGGATAGTGGCATGAACTGCAGCATCAGCCTTGGGATGAAAAGAAGTGGATGGATCTGACAGGTAGAAATGACAGGACGTGGTGATGGATTGAATGGGAGACATAAGTGAGAGGGAGGTGAAAGGACTGTATCCTCATTTTCTACCTGGGTCCCAGGCTGGTGCTATTATATGAGACAGGGAATGGGGAGGGGAAGCTGAGTTCAATTTTGGACATGCCTATAACCACACCCCTGGACAGACCCTCAATAATTGGGGTCCTGTCGTCCCACGTGGCAATTACTTGGTCCAGAAGATGGGAGGGGTATCATTAGGCACTACTGGCTGTCTGTTCCTTGGCTGCGGCTGGCTGGAGGTCTGGGTGGGGAGGTGAAAGGGTGGGGATTGCCTAGTGAGTGTTCTTTTGTGGTTCTGGGCCTCCGGGTGGTTTCTTTGGACACAATCATGTTATAGGAGCTTGAGGATTGGGTTGTCAGATTGTTCCCAAAGAGAGTCCCAGGAGCCGGGCAGTCCTCTGTGTTGTTGAGATTACTGTCTCCATTTGACAGCTGAGGAAACAGGCTTAGAAATTGAGAGGCAGAGCCATGACGTGAACAAAGGTCTATGTGATATCTTCTCACAGTACTAACTGCCACATCATCAAGACTGACATTTACTCTAAGAGGGACAAGGAAAGCACCAGAGTTATGGCTCCTTGGGGGGAGATGTGTAATCTAGAGGGGTAGTGGGTTCAGGGAAAGCTTCCTGGAGGTGGTGCCATTTGTGTTGTCATGGAAGCATAATCTCGTTTTGTCTCTTCAGCCAGCAATCATTGGCAATTAGCTATTGCTTGCAGTGAGGGTGACCTTGTCATCTGGGTGAGTTTGAGGCAGAATATGTCCACAGAACCCAAAATGTGGCAGGCTGGAATTCTTTCAAGCATTTTAGTCCTGAAATGAGGGCACTGCTACATCAGTCTTTGGAGTCTGTCAACCTGAGCATCCCTTTGGCATTGGCTCTTCACTGGCAGCTGGAAGCCCAGTGCCTATTCATTTTCATATCAGGGTTCAGCACAAGTTTATGTTCTGTTCCCAGGTTTTGCTTTACTTTTAAAAAAGGAGGTATCGTGTGATAAACTGATGAATTCTTTCTAAGGGAGGACTGGCAATTACAAGAAAATCTGATCTTCCTGTGGATGATTGGGGGAAAGTTATACTACCAAAAAATGTAGCAGACCTTTATCTATCACCTACCAGGTGTTTCCCCTCCCAGGTGTCCAAATGGCTGAGTCAGACTTACATGGTAAGGCAAATTCTTAGGAGCTCAGAAGGGGTAACTTAAAAAAAAAAAAGTTTGGGAGATGAAAAACCAAGATGGTGGCATAGGTAAATACCTAAACTGCTGTTTCACACAACAATTTCAAAACTATAACTAAAAGACAAAATGGACACCATCCAGAACCACAGGCTGAGTGGAAATTCTACAAGTAGAAGGAAAGAGAAAAGCACATTGAGAATCAGAGAAGCTGCAAAACATACAAGACACGCATGGAGAGGACTAGCAGCGGAGTGTGCGGCTGGCTTTCTCAAGTGGGAGGGAAATGGAAGCTCCTGATTGCACTGAACTCCAGCTCCAGGGGAGACCCTGGGAACCCAGACTCATTTGGGGGAAATCTGGACAGTCTGGCAGCGGGCAAAACTCAAGGATGGCTTTCTCTCAGAGATGCTTGCAGCGATTACCAAGGGACACTGAGACCCAGGGGTCGTGTAGGGCAGGGCTGATGGGAAACCAAGGCTGTCTGCTCAGCCCTGAGACTCCACCCAATCCAAGGTGAATACAGAAGCTTTTGCAATTTTGCAAGTCTTATATCATAAGGCTGAGTCCAGCACAGAAGTTCTCCCAGCATAGACACAGCTAATCCTCACAACCAATGGTTTGGAGGTCAATTCCCCCCAAATGATACCAACAACAATCAAGACTTAACTACAACAAGGCTGTGCCCACAGTCCACAAAGGGGTGCACCAAGAGTGTCCACCTCAGCTAACTGGGCAGGCTGAGCTACTGGGCCCTATAGGACACCTAGCACACAAAGCTACTTTACCAACTCAGGGAAGCAACGAAAATGCTGAGACAAGAAACAGATCACAAATGAAAAAATCAAGAAAAGCAAATGACTGGATATAGAGTTCAAAACCACGGTTATAAGGTTTTTCAAGAATTGCTTAGAAAAGGCTGATAAATTTAGTGAGACCCTCAAGGATATGAGTGAGACCCTTGAGGATATGAAAAAGGACCAACTAGAAATTAATCATACACTGACTGAAATAAAAAATATTATACAGAGACCTAACAGCAGATTAGAGGACCATAAGAATCAAGTAAAAAATTTGAAATACAAAGAAGCAAAAAAGAAACCTGAAAAGAAAAAAGAAAAAAAGAATCCAGTCCTAACTGGTTTGGCTCAGTGTATAGAGCATCGGCCTGCAGACTGAAGGGTCTCAGGTTTGATTCCTGTCAGGGGCATGTATCTTGGTTGCAGGCACATCCCCAGTAGGGAGTGTGCAGGAGGCAGCTGAATTGACGTTTCTCTCTCATCAATGTTTCTAACTTTCTATCCCTCTCTATTCCTCTCTGTAAAAGATCAATAAAATATATTTTAATAAGAAAGAAAAAAAAAGAATCCAAATATTTAAAGATAGTATAAGGAGCCTCTGGGAAAACATCAAGTGTACCAACATCTGAATTATGGTGGTGCCAGAAGAAGAGAGAGAGCAAAATACTGAAAACCTATTTGAAGAAATAATGACCAAAAACTTCCCTAACCTGGTGAAAGAAATAGACTTACAAGTTCAGGAAGCACACAGAACCCCAAACAAAAGGTATCCAGAGAGAACCACACAAGACACATCATAAAATACTAAAAGCAAAAGACAAAGAGAGAATATTAAAAGCAGCAAGAGAAAAATAGTTAATTACTTGCAAGGAAGTACCCATATGATTGCCAGCTGATTTCTCAACAGAAACTATGCAAGCCAGATGGGAGTGGCAAGAAATATTCAAACTGATGAAAAGCAAGAACCTACAACCCAGATTACTCTTGCATCGGTCTGCAGACTGAAAGGTTCCAGGTTCGATTCTGGACAAGGGCATGTACCTTGGTTGCGGGCACATCCACAGTAGGGGGTGTGCAAGAGGCAGCTGATCAATGTCTCTCTCATCCATGTTTCTAACTCTCTATCCCTTTCCCTTCCTCTCTGTAAAAAAATCAATAAAATATACTTTAAAAAAAAAAGAAAGAAGAGAAAGAAGAAGAAAAAAGTAAAGATAAAAATTATGAACCACAAATACATATCTATCAACAAGTGAATCTAAAAATCAAGTAAATAAAAAATCTGATGAACAGAATAAACTGGTGAATATAATAGAATCAGGAGCATAGAAAGGGAGTGGAGTGGTAATTCTCAGGGGGAAAGGGGTGAGCTGGGGGCAGGGAGAGATTGGACAAAATCGTACACCTATGGATGAGGACAGTTGGGGGGAGATAAAGGCAGAGGGTGGGGTGGGAGCTGGGTGGAGGAGACCTATGGGGGGAAAAAAAGAACAATTGTAATAATCTGAACAGTAAAGATTTATTAAATTAAAAAAAAAGTTTGCACCCTAGCTGGTTTGGCTCAGTGGATAGCACATTGGCCTGCGAAGATCCCAGTTTTGATTCCAGTCAAGGGCACATGCCTGGGTTGTGGGCTCAATCCCCAGTAGGGGGCATGCAGGAGGTGGCTGATCAATGATTCTCTCTCCTCAATGATGTTTTTTTCTTTCCCTTTCTCTCTGAAATCAATTAAAAAAAATAGTTTAATATTTTAAAAATATATTTTATTGATTTTTTTTTCACAAAGAGAAAGGGAGAGGGTTAGAAACATTGGTGAGAGAGAGACATTAATCAGCTGCCTCCTGCACACCCTCTACTGGGAATGTGCCTGCAATCAAGGTACATGCCCTTGACTGGAATCGAACCTGGGACCCTGGAGTCTGCAGGCCGACGCTCTATCCACTGAGCCAAATCAGTTAGGGCAAAAATAGTTTAATATTTGCTTATTGTGAAAAATACAAGCAAATAAAAATATATAATACTTGTGTATATTACACACACACACACACACACACACACACACACACACACACACACACAGTGGTACCTCGAGATACGAGTGCCCTAACATAGATTTTTTTTGAGATACGAGCCACCAAGCGAGCGATTTTTTGCTTTGAAATACGAGCAACATTTGAGATACGAGTGATCGAGCAGATCGGCCGGCTGCACATGACCCACCAGTTTACCGCGACTCGATCGTCTCAGTTTCCCACGCCTCAGTCAGTGTGCTTGTTTACCTTGTTGTCGAAGCATCTTTTGTGCATTTACATACTTTATCACATTTCATTTTATAACCATGGGTCCAAAGAAAGCGAGTGGAAAGGTCAGTGCTCAGAAGAGGATGGTGTTTATTGAATTAAAGCGTGAAATCATAGAAAAATATGAGCAAGGTGTGCGAGTGGCTGACTTGGCGAGGCAGTACGGGCGTAGTACTTCAACGATATGCACTGTGCTTAAACAGGAGTTGATAAAGGGTATAACGCCAGCTAAGGGCGTTAAAATAATTTCTAAGCTCCGTAGCTCTCTCCATGAAAAGATGGAGAATCTACTGGTGGTGTGGATGATGGAGAAGCAGCTTAAAGGAGATACATTAACACAGGGCATCATATGCAAGAAGGCGTGAGCGATTTACAGTGATTTGCTGGAGCAGACCCCGCGCACTTCCACGGACGAAGCATCGAAAGACTCATTTAAAGCCAGTAGAGGCTGGTTTGATAACTTCAGGAAAAGGTCCGGCATTCACTATCGTCAGGCATGGTGAGGCAGCAAGTTCGGATGTGAAGGCAGCTGAGGATTACCTCAAAACTTTTTCCGAACTGATAAAAGCCAAAGGATATATCCCCCAGCAAGTCTTCAACTGTGACGAAACAGGGCTTTTCTGGAAGAAGATGCTGAATAGGACTTATATAATGGCAGAGGAGAAGGCGATGCCAGGCCACAAACCCAAGAAGGATAGGCTAACTCTTGCACTGTGTGCCAATGCGAGTGGCGACTGCAAGATCAGGACTCTGCTCATATACCATTCAGAAAAACCCAGAGTCTTTAAGTCACATAAGATTTTAAAAGATAAACTGCAAGTTATGTGGAGGGCAAACCCGAAGGCATGGGTCACCAGGCAGTTCTTTGTGGAGTGGGTAAACCTGGTTTTCGGCCCTTCTGTTAAGAAATATCTACAGGAAAACAACCTAACCATGCAAGCCTTCCTCGTCCTCGACAATGCTCCTGCTCACCCACCAAACCTAGAAGATGAACTCCTCGAAGAGTTCAAGTTTATAAAGGTTGTCTACCTACCTCCCAACACCACTCCTATCCTGCAGCCCATGGGTCAGGAGGTGATTTCTAATTTTAAAAAGCTGTACATCAAGCACCTGTTCCGGCGCTGCTTTGAGGTGATGGAGAACACAAACCTCACCCTTCGAGAGTTCTGGAAGAATCACTTTAACATCGTGATATGCCTCAGAATTATTGATCAGGCCTGGCTGGGTGTTACAACGAGGACTTTGACCTCTTCATGGAAGAAGCTGTGGCCTGAGGCCGTAGCTGAAAGGACCTTCGAAGGATTGGAACCCAAGGTGCCAGTGGAGGAGGAGATAGTGTCTCTGGGAAAATCCATGGGCCTGGAGGTGGATGCGAGAGACGTGAATGAGCTCGTCGAGGAGCACTCTCTGGAACTCACCACGGAGGAGTTACAAGAGTTGCAGTCTCAGCAACATGCGGAGGTTCTCCAAGAAATTGGTTTCGAGGAGGAGCCAGAGGTGGAGGAGATCTCTACAAGTGAGATAAAGGAGATCTTAGGAATGTGGGAGAGGGTATCACACTTCGTGGAAAAGAAACACCCCGAAAAAGTTGCTACTGGTTGTGCATCGGAGCTGTTCAATGAAACTTGCCTCACCCATTTCAGAAACATTCTGTAAGGGAGGAAGAGGCAAACCTTGTTGGACACGTGTTTTTTTTTAAATCGGC
The DNA here is from genome assembly GCA_011751065.1 of Lasiurus cinereus. NCBI lineage: Eukaryota > Metazoa > Chordata > Mammalia > Chiroptera > Vespertilionidae > Lasiurus > Lasiurus cinereus. Next base: position 9,924,114 of record JAAGEH010000030.1, read on the forward strand.
CAAAAATGCAAAGACCAGTAGCAATTAAGTTCAGTGAAGATTAGTTAAGTTACATTCAGTTTAGGGATAAAGTGTAGCATTAAGAGTGTAACGAGTAGGTAAATACACTTTATAAAACCAGTTTATTCCTTTACATTCTCTTTTATTATGTTTTTATACAATATTTGTCATTTATAAATACATTTTTCTTATTCAAAAACAAGAACAACTGGGGTGACATTTTGGGGGCTGGAAAGGATTAAGGGCATTTCAATTGATTTCAATGCGGAAATTTGCTTTGAGATACGAGCAACTTGATATACCAGCAAGGTTACGGAACGAATTAAACTCGTATCTCGAGGTGCCACTGAATATATATGGCATCTATTAAGAGATAAACACTAACATTTTATATATTTTCTTACCTTTTTTTAAAAAAAGATACCCTCTTGAAGAGCCAGTGCCTTTTATTTATTTGTAATTAAAAAAATATTTTTTTATTGATATCAGAGAGGAAGGGAGAGGGAGAGATTGATAGAAATATCAATGATGAGAGAGAATCATTGATTGGCTGCCTCCTGCATGCCCCTGACTGGGGATCGAGCACGCAACGGGGCATGTGCGCTTGACCAGAATCGAATCTGGGATCTTTCCACTGAGCCAAATGGGCTAGGGCTATATATTTTTTTCTTTCTTCTTCTTTTTTTAAAATTTCTGGGCATACATGGTTTTCTTTTACAAGGTTAATATGTTGCATAGACAACTTTGTATCTTGCTCTGTAATTCAACAAAATCATAAGAACTAGCCCATGTCATTTAAAAGTCTTTAAAATGTTTTTGCCCTGGCTGGGTAGCTCAGTTGATTATAGTGTAATCCAATACACTAAGGCTGTGAGCTCATTCCCTGATTAGGGCACACACAAGATGCAATCAATAAATGAATAAATAAGTGGAACAACAAATTGGTATTTCTTTTTCTCTGTTTCTATTTCTCTTTTTCTTTTCCCCTTCCCCTCTCTAACAATTAATCGATCAATAAAATTTTAATGGCTGTATAATTTTCTACTACATGGAGTTACCATATTTTATTTTACCAAATGTTTATTCTTAGACATATAGATTCATCCATTCTTTTCTCTCTTCTTCTTTCTATTATAAAAGTGCTGTAATGAAATCTTTGTGCATATATATTTTGGATTATTTTCTTACCAGTTTTTCTGGAAGTGGAATTTCTGGGTCAGAGGATCAAGATATTTTAAAGGACCTTGATATGTATTGCCAAAATGCTTTCCAGAAAGGTTGTACCAATTACACTCCATCACCCTGATAGAAATGTACCTGTCTAATAGCATAGCACTGAGTATTAACATTTAAAAAAATTCTTGCTACTTGTATGTGTATATGCTTAACCCATGGATACAGAAAATAGATTGGTGAAGGCCTAGGGTGGAGAAGAGGGATGGACTAGAAGGGGTCAACGGGGTGGCATGGAGGACATATGTAATACTTTAAAAAATATATATATATATTTTATTGATTTTTTACAGAGAGGAAGGGAGAGGGATAGAGAGTTAGAAACATCAATCAGCTGCCTCCTGCACACCCCCTACTGGGGATGCACCTGCAACCAAGGCACATGCCTTTAACTGGAATCAAACCTGAGACCTTTCAGTCTGCAAGCCGACTCTCTATCCACTGAGCCAAACCAGTCAGGGCCATATGTAATACTTCCAACAATAAATATTTAACTTAAAATAGTCTTACTAATTTGATAAGCAAAAAATGGAATCTCATTTTTTTTGAGGCTAATAAGTCTTTTGGAGGTCAGAGTGGCATGGGTCTACTTGGTCATTGATTTGGTCTAATCTTACCAAATCCCTCTACTCCTCAGACTGTCTCCTTCACTAAATTGGTGGAGTTTGGCCATTGTTGTAGACATCTATAGTTTTCACCTGCCTGGAATTCTCTCATTTTCTTTGTTACAGTCTCCCAATTTTTCTTTGGGGAATAGCCCTCCTCCATTTTGGTCCATGTAGTTCCAGTGTGCCTGCCTCATCCCCGAATTCCAGAGACAGGCTTTGGGACACTGACCTGGCCAATCATCACAGGGATTGATTTAGTGATGGCATTTCACCAAAGTGGGGCAATGCAAGCCTTTTTCTAGAACAATGGGGATCGAGCCCTCTCCTATTAGGGGTTTGGGGATAGGAAAAGTAGGCTGTTTTTGCAACTCAGGAAAAGCCCACCTGTGACAGAATTCAACATTAGTTAAGTAGTGCCAAGAAATGGAGAAGATATATACCTGGAAACGTTGTTTGTGACCCTGGATTCAGATTCCTAGTTTTTCATTTACATGTGGCAACAAATTCCCCCTTTAAAAGAAAAAAAAAAAAAAAGAAAAACCAGTTTGAAAAAGTCCCATGGTTTTGTATGGTGTTCATACAGGCAAATGTGCTTGAATTGTTACAGAATCATAGATTCTGAAGGTTGAAGGATCTTCACTACCATCTTCATTCATGTTTTATACACAAATCTTCATCTTTTCTATTCAGATATCAGTCTAGCCTCTGCTTGCATAATTTCAAGGGTGAGGCACTCACTGCCGTTAGAGGTAATCTGGCCCATCTTTGAAGAGCCAGCACTTTTCTTTCTCATGACTTGGAAGAACCAAGCTAATACCAGTGCCTGAAAATAAGACAAAAGAAGGGAAGAATCTAATCTGATGACTCAAATATTTGGCTATATAAAAGGGAGAGATTAAAGAAGTTGAGTTTAGCATAACCCATGGACTCAGACAACAGGATGGTGATGGCCAGAGGGAAGGGAGAGCAGGGACTGGGTGAAGGTGTGCAAAGGAAGCAGGGTGTGTGTGGGGGGTGGGGGGATGGGGACATCTGTAATAGTGTCAAAAATAAAAAGAGTTATAAGAAAAAACAAAGCTGGGTTTATAGGGGCAGGACAAAGCTAAATGGTTTGAAGAAGATGAAGGGTATTTTGTTTGTTTTGCTTTTGAAAATTTGGGAACCAGGAAGAGAGGGCTGTAGAGAAAGGTGAAGAGAGAGGAAATGAAAATAATATGGCATAGTAGCAGAAAGGCTTTTAAGAACAAGAATGTCTAAATTTGGGGGGTTTTCTGTGGTTATGCTAAGTCCCTTCTGTCCCACGAATCTTCAGTAAAGTTTGGTAACAAAGCCTTCTGGTAAGTGATTACTTTTGGCATGCATCTGGTAGTTATAGAAAAGGTGGAGGACCCGGTGCAGGACAGGAATAACACATGTGAGATGTGAATCAATCCATAAGATAAATTCAAATAGTGGAAGCACAGATTCAGAAGTCAGAGGTGATTAGGACAATGTAATTTCCCTGATCTTTTCCAATAGTTTTTGGGAATATTTGGGGGGATCTTTGAAATGAGGGTTTGACCAATCTTATCTAGTTCCTAAGAGACAGCAAGAACTCTGGCTAATAACTGGATTGTACTCATATTAAGATTAAATCTGCCTCCCTAAAGAGTTCATATGATCCAAAGGTATTTATTGGGGGCCAAACCTATTCAATTTGTCCCACATGGCAATAGCATTGTCATCTGGCTTTGGAGTCAAAATCTGAGTTTGAATTTGGAATTTCCTCTGACCAGCTGTATGACCATTTTTATAATCTAGTGAGAAGAGACTGAAAATATGCAAATGAATAAGGAGTGTGATAGGTAAATGCTATGGAGATAAAGAAAGGAAGAGTGAGCTGGAGTGCCATGAGGGTTATTTGCCATTTAAAATATATATTTTAAATATATTTTTTATTGATTTTTTACAGAGAGGAAGGTAGATGGATAGAGAGTTAGAAACATCGATGAGAGAGAGAGAGACATCGATCAGCTGCCTCCCGCATGCCCCCCACTGGGGATGTGCCCACAACCAAGGTATATGCCCTTGACCAGAATTGAACCCGGGACCTTTCAGTTCGCTCTATCCACTGAGTCAAACCGGTTTCGGCTATTTGCCATTTTATATAAGGTAGTCAGAAGAGATCTCATTGGTTAGGTGATTTTGAACAGCGACCTACAAGAAGGGAGGAAGCAAGCTCTTCCTATTCTTCGGGAAGGAATGTTTCTGGCAGAGGGTAGAACAATTATAAAGGCTGTGAGGTGGAAGTATTTGGGATGTGTTCAAAGGCTAACGAGGAGGCCAGCGGCTGTTTGTCATCTAAAAAATGTTGGTGATGATAGTGCTTGTGTCATAAAGTGGATGTGATGAGTAAATGTGATAATGCTTAGTGCAATGTCCAGGCCTTGTGAGCTATAGTTAAGATGACAGTCTTTGACCTTGTTGACAGTTTTTTTTTTTTGGATAATGATTTGTGGTTCTCCCTTCATTCCAGCTCTTCCTCTGATTTATGCTCTTGTTAGCCTATAATCTGCAGTTTGTTCATCAGTCACTAATGGTTACCAGCACCTACTATATCTTACACACTAGGTTACAGGGCTTTCTTAAGATGCCTACTGTCCCCTGGGGGAGAATACAAACAGCCACTATACAAAGCAAAGCACCACCAAGAGACTAATTAGCAAAGTGTTCTGGGAGTTCAGAGGTGAGTTCACCAAAGGCTTCCTGGAGAAGGTGACATTTGGGCTGACCTTTGAGGAAAGGCTTTTCATGTTTGGAGATGAGGTGAAGAAGACATTCCAGGAGAAAGAAAAAGCATGGGCACAGAGGTTGGCATGCCGAATTACAGGTGAGGAAGGGGGAACTGCCTGGTATGGTACAAACATAGTGCATTAGAGGGTGAGAAATGGGGAGAAGATTTTGAAGGGACTTGATGGTTAAGTTATAGAGTTTGGACTTACTCTGTAAGTAACAGAGCTGTCAAACATTTTTAGGCAGGGAGTGATATGGTCACAATTGTGTTTTCAAATGATCTGTCTGGCTGCAGAGGAGAATAGTTTAGAGTCAGCAGGAACATGAGGGTGCTGGAGGGAAGTGGGAGGAGGTGGGCTGAAGGGGAGACTAGCAAGGAGGCTGTAACAACTGTCCTAGTGAATGCTGACGAGGTCTTAGGAATGGAGGTGGAAAGAAAAGATGATAGAGATGCAGGGAGAGACAGGATGCTCTAAGTATTCTCTAAGGATCATCAGGGAACATATAGGAATTGCCCAAGTAAGGTTACAATGAATTGTGCTGTTAACTCTTCTGAAATTGGGCTATTGAGGTCAGCTATTTTCAGTTCCACTCCACTGAAATACCTTTCAGAAGGATGAGATGTACAGCAGTTATGAGACTGCCCTGGGCACCTTCCTGTTTTGACATTTGATAACTGCACGAAATTTTAGCATTTTGGGGCACTCTAACTATTACTCTGTCTTTTAGGGATCAGTTTTCTGAGCGGGGATTTCTCATGACTCCCAAGACAGCTTGAAATGAGAGGTGGAGAATTGAGTTTTGGCCCTAGGCATGTCAGATTTAAATCTCTGTAAACTTGGAGCAAATAATTCTAGGATTCCCACATCATCTTTTCAAAAAGACCTTTTATTTTACTTTCTAAATGGTATAGCTAGCCAAAGAAAGGAATAAAAAAATCATCTAAAATTTGATTATTTGGAAAAATCCTAGATCTGCCATGTTGCCAATTCCTTTGAAAAAGGAAAGTGAGGCCCAGCCGCCATGGCTCAGTCGACCTATGAACCAGGAGGTTACAGTTTGATTTCCAGTCAGGGCACATGCCTAGGTTTCCCAGGCTCAATCCCCAGGGTAGGGTGTGTAGGAGGCAACCAATCAATGATTATCTCTCATCATTGATGTTTCTATCTCTCTCTGAAATATATATATATATATTTAAAGGAAAGTCAATCCAGATTCTGGGCTTCTGGGTTTATGATACTAGTTGGCTGAATCCATAGTATCACTTTCAGGAGGCTGAGGAAGGGTTCTATCTGACCTTGAATATGGGTGACCACTCAGTCACCTCCTGTGGAGTTTTCCCAGTGACAGACAGCAAGGTGGTGGACTGACTTTGTGGTAGAGGGACTTTGAGGGAGGAGGCCCAGCTGAGCATTTTTCAACTTCAAGCATTTTTGCCCACATTAGTTAATTAACTGACAATTTGTCCAAGTGGAGCTGAGGGATGGTAAGACTCAGGAAACTCATGCCAGATCACGTTTTCAGAGTCTGGAAGGGACTGATAATGTGACAGCAGTCCTAGGGCCAGAGTGCTGAAGTGTTTGGATAGGGGCTAATGGACAGGAGCTAATTGACAGACTCTTGTGCCATGTGCATGATGGTCAGCTGTTTTGTCCGAGACAGTGTGATAAATGCCCCATTCAGTTCGGGAGCAGTCATGATCAGGAGACCCAGTCAGACCCCGTTACTGATCTGATGACAAGTGCATGGGGTATTAGTTGCTTTGCCACAGATGTCTTCTCTGGAGGATTGTCTCTGTATCCAAGAGACTGAATTAGATTCTTCGTGGCCAGAGATGTCACATATGATTTGTTTTAAACAGAAAATTTCAAATTAGAACCCAGCCAGTGATGAAGTCCTATTCTTCACTACATGTTTAGTTTATCTTCTATAAGAAAAAACAGAAAGAACAGGCACATTTTCAGAAATGAGTGTGTTAGCACAGTTCATAGTAGCTCGGTGCAGGCATCTATAATTTCACATTTTAAAATTCACTTTTAAAATTTTACATAAGTAAATGTATTATTTTTGTGTGAACATTTCTATGGGTTTAGACAATAGGTTAGCAAACTAAACTGCAAAGAGCTAGATAGTAAGTAATTTAGGTTTTGTGGATATACGGTCTGTCATAAATATTCAACTTCATGTTTGGAGCACCAAAACATCCACAGATAATAAATACATAAATGAATAAGCATGACTTTATTTATGGACATTGAAATTCAAATTTATAGTATTTTCACACAATATTCTTTTGATTTTTCTCTTCAATCATTTAAAAATATAAAAACCATTCTTAGCTTGTAGATACACAGGTGATGGGCTAAATTAGACTCTTGTAGTTTTCTGACCCCTAGTTTAGACTAGGTTTTCTCAGCTTTAGCACTATTGGCATTTAGGGCCAGATAATTCTTTGCTGTGAGGGGTGTCCTGTTGCATTGAATGTTTAGTAGCATCCTGGCCTCTACCCAACAGCTTCCAATAGCATCTCCTCTCCTTTTGAATTGTGACAAATAAAAAAGACTCTAGACATTGCCAAATGTCCCCTAAGGAGCAGAATCACTCCCGATTGAGAACCACTGGTTTGGAAAATTACATATAAGCATTTAATCACCACCACAATCAAGATACAGAACAGCTCTATTATTAAAAAAAAAAAAGTTCTTTGTATACCTTTGTAGTCCACACCTCCTTTCATCCCAATTCCTGGCAGTCACTGTTTCTGTTTCTACAATTTTTTTTTTCTAGAATAACATAAATGGAACCACACAGAATGTAGCCTGTTAAATTTGACTTCTTTCATTTAGCATAATGCATTTGAAATTCACTCATGTTGTTGAGTGAATCAATAATCCATTGCTTTTTATTGCTGATTAGTATTTGAATTTATGGATATATCACAGTTTATCCATTCACCAGCTAACCGATATTTGTGGTGTTTGTAGTTTTTTGTGATTATGAATGAAGCTGCTTTCAACATTTGTGTGAACATAAGTCTTTATTTTTCTTATATAGTCAATACCTAGGAGTGGAATTTGTGGATCAGATGGTAATTATATATTTAATTTTATAATGAAAAGCCAAATGCTTTTTCAAAAGTTGCTGTACCATTTTAAATTTCCACCACCCATGTATGAGAGTTCCATTTGCTTCACATTTATTTATTTATATATTTTTGCACCATCCTAATAGGCATGTAGTAGTGTCTCATTGTGGTTTTAATTTGCATTTTCCTAATGATTAATGTTGAGCATCTATCTATGTGTTATCTGTATATCTTCTTTGGCAAAGTTTTTGCCAATTTTTAATGAGGTGGTTTGTTTTCTTATTACTATATTCTGGATACAAGTCCTTTGTTGGGTGTGTGATTTACAGACGTTTTCTGGCCATCCATAGCTTTTCTTTTATTCTCTTAAGAGTATCTTTCACAAGCAGAAGTTTTTAATTTTGAGGAAGCCCACTTTATCTTTTTTTTTTCTTTTATGAATTGTGCTTTTACATCAGATCTAAGAATTCTTTGCTTAATCCAAGGTCACAAAGATTTTCTCTTATGCTTTCTTCTAGAAGTTTTAGATTTTATATTTAGGTCTATGATCCATTTTTAGTTAATTAATTAATTAATTTTAAAATATACTTTATTGACTTTTTACAGAGAGGAAGGGAGAGAAAGAGAGAGTTAGAAACATCGATGAGAGAGAAACATCCATTAGCTGCCTCCTGCACATCCCCTACTGGGGACCGAGCCCACATCCCCCAAGCATGTGCTCTTGCCCAGAATTGAACCTGGGACCCTTCAGTCTGCAGGCTGACACTCTATGCACTGAGCTAAACCAGCTAGGGCAACAATTATGTACTTAATCAGTGTTCTGGCGTGCTTAATATATTTAAGATTGTGAAATATTTAAAATCCAAACTTAGGTTTTGGTGAAATACTTGGATTAATTGGAGGATAACAGAATTGATGACTCACAGTATAAGGGTGCTGAAAAAACACTGAAACACTTGTGGCTTTGGGAAAAATCGCATAGCTTTCTAAGTCACAATTAAGAACAAAGGAATAGCCGAAACCTGTTTGGCTCAGTGGATAGAGCGTAGGCCTGCAGACTGAAGAGTCCCGAGTTCGATTCTGGTCAAGGGCATGTACTTGGTTGTGGGCATATTCTTCTTGGGGGGCGTGCAGGAGGCAGCTGATCGATGTCTCTCTCTCATCAATGTTTCTGACTTTCTATCCCTCTTCCTTCCTCTCTGTAAAAAATCAATAAAATATATTTTTAAAAAATGGAACAAAGGAATTCAACAGTGCATTCAATAAACATTTGTGTTCAGGTATTGGTTTATAAATATAAGTCACATATCTAAATTTATAGAATTTACTTTCCAGTTGGAGATATAGTCAATCAACAACACCAAAAAGGTAAGTAAAATTATTTCAGATTCTGATAAGTGTAGTACTAAACTAAAATAAGATACTGGGATTAAGGTTGAATGGAGTGGGCTACTTTGGCTAGCATTGTCGTGGAAGCCCACTTGGAGGAAGTAACAGTTGAGCTGAGACCTGAATGAAGAGAAGGAAGTAGTTATAGTGAAAATATGTGATAAAAAGGGATAGCAGGCATAAAGGCCTTGAGGCCTATCTGATTCTGACAGATAAAAGGCCAAAGCTGTTGTGAATGAATGTTGGTGTATGTGGGGTTGGGGCTGTGGGGAAAGGATGAACTGAGAGATAAGGAACTTTTACAATCAACCTTCCACTGTGCTTCTTTCTCATCTGCTATGCTGCTCTGCTCCTCACACGCTACTTTCTAGGCATTCTGAACTTCTCTGTTCTCTAAACAAGCTGTTCTTATTTGTTTTGTATAGTTTATTCCCTCAAGCCAGAATGTGTGGCTGTAACCATTCTCTCCTTTCTTTGAGTAAGAGCATTTCCCTAAATCTTAGCAGGGCATCTAGATAGAGCCACCTATCCCACCCAGACTACCTGCCTACCTCTGTACTGTTACATGAAGAATAAACTCCTCTCCATTTTTATATACTAGAGATTGGGTTAGAGCGATTTAGCCTCTACTCTCACTTTTTAAAAAAATATATTTTATTGATTTTTTATAGAGAGGAAGGGAGAGAGATAGAAAGTCAGAAACATTGATGAGAGAGAGACATCCATCAGCCGCCTCCTGCACACCCCACAGTGGAGATGTGCCCACAAGCAAGGTACATGCCCCCAACCGGAATCGAACCTGGGACCTTTCAGTCTGCAAGCCGACGCTCTATCCACTGAGCCAAACCAGTCTTGGCTACTCTCACTTTTTCTTATCTGCCTGGTGAACTCCCACTAACCTATTCTGCAAGACAAAGCATTAGGTACTACTTTTTCCATCCTGTCCAGGGAAAGTTCATTGTGTCTTCCTTAATGGCCTCAGAGTACTTTGCATGTACAACTATTATTATACCATTCCACTCAGTCAATGAACATTGACTAGGAGCCTTATATAAGTCATGTACTGTGTAAATAAGGAGCACAAGGTCAAGAAATAAAAACAAACACATGATGAAATACTTGCGAAGTATTTCACTGTGAGAAGTAAGTTGGAGGGGAGCACAGATATCCCTAATTCTTCCTTCCTCCTCAACTTCAACATTCAATTCTAACAAGCTGTCAAGGAATGAATAAGGCTGTATAACCCAGATCTTGGGAAACTACAAAGGGAAGAAGGGAAGGAGGAAGGCAGGTAGCAACAGGATAGCAATTGTAAGTCACACCAGCCTCAAGCAGAAGATTGCAGCCCCACCAGCAGAGGAGGGAACAGCCAGAACAGAATGCATTGTCCCTCCTGGAGGCCAGAATGGGTTGCTGCCTGTGGTCACTTATTGGAGATGCAGTAATCTCCTGGGAGTCATCTGTCACAGAAGCTGAAAAGGCTTGCTGGCAAGATGATAAGCCTTTGAAGACCTTATTTAAGAAGCTCTAGAGAGACTCTCAGACATGGCTGACAGACAATGAGATAAGGTTAATTCCTATAAGTAGGGAAATGGGTGCTCATGATAGAATGACATGGGTATAAAAAAAGTTATAAAATAATGTAATCTCTTTTTATACAGGCAAATGAGGCCAAGGATATGTGGGTTTAATTTGGGGATTCCACCTGTGAGTTTTAGGAATCTTATTAAAGTTTATTTCTGTAGCATGCATTCATAACTATCACTAGAAATAGAGCCAATCAAAATGTTTAGGACAATGATCAATATAACATTAGGAAATGTGCACATGGAAGTAGATGGAAACTTCTAGAAGTCTTTTGAATTGCATGATTCGAAAGATAACCTGAAATTGAAGAAGCTATGTAAACTTCTATTAGATCACTGAACATATATAAAGAGAGTCCATCAAAGTCTTTATGAGAGGAGAGAACACAGCCTTACTCAAGATTAAAAATTTTTTTTTTGTTCAAGATAGACTAATGGATTTTAATATAACAGAGTACAAGATATTCATTGATACGATTTCAGGTTCTACACTGCAATAGCTTTTAAGAAACTATCACTTGTTGAGTTTTGTGTCTCATCAAAGAACATTATCCACAATGGAAAATCTTTTATAACACATTTGCCTTTTCCAATTACCTATCTAGATATGGCTGTGTTTTCTTCAAATGCTTCCAGCAAAATACCACATCATAAGAAATGGATACAGAATCAAATATAAGAACTTAGCTGTCTCCAATTAAGCCAGACATTTCAAATGTTTGCAAAACTGTCAAAAAATGCCACTCTTCAACAAACTATCTTTTGTTTTGATAGACATTTTTTTCTATTTTCATGTTTTTATATTTTTTATTTTGTTTAATTTAATAAATCTTTATTGTTCAGATTATTACAATTGTTCCTCTTTTTCTCCCCATAGCTCTCCTCCACCCAGTTCCCACCCCACCGTCTTCCCCTACCCCCTCAACTGACCTCATCCATAGGTGTACAATTTTTGTCCAGTCTCTTCCCACACCCCCACACACCTTTCCCCCTGAGAATTGTCAGTCCACTCCCTTTCTATGCCCCTTATTCTATTATATTCACCAGTCTATTCTGTTCATCAGATTTGTTAATTCACTTGATTTTTAGATCACTTATTGATAGATGTGTATTTGTTTTTCATAATTTTTAAAAAATATATTATTGATTTTTTTACAGAGAGAAGGGGAGAGGGATAGAGAGTTAGAAACATTGATGAGAGAGAAACATAGATCAGCCACCTCCTGCAACCCCCCCCCCCCACTAGGGACGCTCCCGCAACCAAG
>JAAGEH010000030.1:9941302-10008668 GCA_011751065.1 Lasiurus cinereus
TGGGAAGTTTTCAGTCATTATTTCTTTAAATAGGTTTTCAGTATCTTGCTCTCTCTCTTCTTCTGGCATCCCCACAATTCTGATGTTGGTACGCTTGAAGCTGTCCCAGAGGCTCCTTACATTATCTTCACATTTTTGGATTCTTTTCTCTTCTTGCTTTTCCAGTTGAATGTTTTCTGCTTCTTTATATTTAAAATTTTTGACTTGATCTTTGCCTTTCTCTAGTCTGCTGTTAGGACTCTGTATAATATTTTTTATTTCAGTCAGTGTATGTTTAATTTCTATTTGGTCCTTTATCATCTTTAGTTGGACCTTTTTCATCTCCTCTTGGGTCTCACTAAATTTATCCATCTTTTCTAGCATATTCTTGAAAAACCTTATAAGTGTGGTTTTGAACTCTACATCCAGTCGTTTTTTTTCCTCCATTTCTTTTGTCTGTGATCCCTTCTCTTGTCTTGGCATTTTCACTATGCCAGGGAAACTTCTGTGTTGAATTCAGCCTTATGATACCAGACACAAAACCGAAGAAGCCTCTATTGAGCTTGGGAGGGGTGGAGTCTCAGGGCTTAAGGGACCGCCTTGCCTTCCAGTCGGCCCCGCCCTCCACGGCCCCTGAGTCTCATGTGACTGGGTAATGGCTGGAGCCGTCCTTGTGCCTCTAGACCACTGCCTTTCCAGCTCCCCTGCGCAGCAGGACCACACGAGTCTAGGTCTCTAGGGTTTCGTCCGAAACAGGGGCTTAGTGGAGTCAGAAGTGGCACAGTTGGGAGGGTCTATCCCCCACCCACTCGCGAAAGCCAGCAGCACAATCAGCAGTCTGTCCTGCGCAGTGCCGTGCGCGCCACCAGGCCTTTGATCTTTTGCGACTCCCCTAAGTTTCCATGCACTTCTCCCTTCACAGTCCAAACTCCCCCCGTATGAGTTTTGGCTGGATCTGGGGTTTAGTGTCGTAGGATAAGGGGTTCAATGCCTTTGAGAGTCTCCGTTTCCCTCCCGCCAGAGAAAGCCAGCTAGGTACTCCGGCACCACGCGCGCGGCACCACGAGCGCGTCTCCGTTCCTCAGCTTTTTGCAGCTCCTCTGGGTCTCTGTGAGCCCCTCTCTTTCCTTCTAGTTGTAGAACTTCCACTCAGCCAGCTTTCCTGTGGTTCTGGATGATGTCCGTTCTGTCTTTTAGTTGTAGTTTTGAAATTGTTGTGCGAGGCAGCAGTGTAGGTGTTTACCTATGCCGCCATCTTGGATTCTCCTCGGTAGAGTAATCTTTGTGTAGGTTCTTTCTATTCATCACTTTGAATATTTCTTGCCACTCCTGTCTGGCCTGCATCGTTTCTGTTGAGAAATCAGCTGACAGTCATATGGGTGATCCTTTGTAGATAATTAACTATTTTTCTCTTGCTGCTTTTAATATTGTCTCTTTGTCTTTTGCTTTTGGTATTTTAATGATTATATATCTTGGTGTAGTCCTCTTTAGATTCCTTTTGCTTGGGGTTCTGTGTGCTTCCTGGACTTGTAAATCCATTTCTTTCACCAAGTGGGGGAAGTTTTCAGTCATTATTTTTTCAGTATCTTGCTCTTTCTCTTCTGGCACCCCCATAATTCTGATGTTGGTATGCTTGAAATTGTCCCAGAGGCTCCTTACACTATCTTCCAATTATTGGATTCCTTTTTCTTTTTGCTTTTCCAGTTGAGTTTTTTCTGCTTCTTTGTATTTCAAATCTTTGACTTGATTCTTGCATTCCTCTAGTCTGCTATTAGGTCTCTGTATAATATTTTTTATTTCAGTCAATGTATGTTTAATTTCTAGTTGGTTCTTTTTCATCTCTAGTTGGTCCTTTTTCATCTCCATGGTTTTTTTTTCAAATTAAACCTTTATTATTTAGATTATTACATTTGTCTTTTTTCCCATCCATATCACCCCACTCCCACCCCTCCCACTACCCTTACCTTTCCCACCAAATGATGAGTCCATAGGTTTATGATTTTTGTCTAGTCTCTCCCTGTACACCCCTCACCCCTTTCCCCCTGAGAATTATCAGTCCACTCCCTTTCTGTGCTCCTGATTCTAGTATATTCACCAGTTTATTCTGTTGATTAAATTTTTAATTCACTTAATTTTTAGATTCACTTGTTGATAGATATGTATTTGTTGTTCATGATTTTTTATCTTTTACCTTTTTCTTCTTCCTCTTCTAAAAGAGTACCTTTCAGCATTTCATATAATACTGGTTTGGAGTTGATGAACTCCTTTAGCTTTTTCTTATCTATGAAGCTCTTTATTTGCCCTTCAATTCTGAATGATAGCTTTGCTGGATAGAGTATTCTTGGTTGTAGGTTCTTGCTATTCATCACGTTGAATATTTTTTGCCACTCCCGTCTGGCCTGCATTGTTTCTGTTGAGAAATCAGCTGACAGTCGTATGGGTGCTCTCTTGTAGGTAATCAATTGTTTTTCTCTTGCTGCTTTTAATATTCTCTCTTTGTCTTTTGCTCTTGGTATTTTAATGATGATGTGTCTTGGTGTGGTCCTTTTTGGATTCCTTTTGTTTGGGGTTCTGTGTGCTTCCTGGACTTGTAAGTCTATTTCTTTTACCAGATGTGGGAAGTTTTCAGTCATTATTTCTTTAAATAGGTTTTCAGTATCTTGCTCTCTTTCTTCTGGCACCCCCACAATTCTGATGTTGGTACGCTTGAAGCTGTCCCAGAGGCTCCTTACATTACCTTCACATTTTTGGATTATTTTCTCTTCTTGCTTTTCCAGTTGAGTATTTTCTGATTTTTTATATTTCGAATTTTTGACTTGATTCTTGCCTTCCGCTAGTCTGCTGTTAGGTCTCTGTATATTTTTTATTTCAGTCAGTGTATGTTTAATTTCTATTTTATTATCTCTAATTGGATCTTTTGCATCTCTAGTTGGTCCTTTTGCATCCCTTCTTGGGACTTGCTAAATTTATCCATCTTTTCTAGCATATTCTTGAAAAACGTGGTTTTGAACTCTATATCCAGTTGTTTTTTTTCCTCCATTTCTTTTGTTTGTGATCCCTTCCCTTGTCTAGGCATTTTCACTATGCTGGGCGAACTTCTGTGTTGGATTCAGCCTTATGATACCAGACTTGAAAAACCGCAAAAGCCTCTGTTGAGCTTGGGATGGGTGGAGTCTCAGGGCTTAAGGGACTGCCTTGCCTTCCAGTCGGGCCTGGCCTCCACAGCCCCTGAGTCTCACGTGACTGGGTAATCGCTGGAGTGGTCCTTGTGCACGTGCGCCCGCAGTGCCTCTAGACTGCTGCCTTTCCGGCTCCCCTGTGCTACAGGACCACACGAGTCTGGGTCCCCAGGGTTTTGCCTGAAACTGGGGTTTAGTGAAGTTAGAAGTGGCACAGTTGGGAGGGTCTGTCTCCCGCCCACTCGTGAAAGCCAGGGGCACAATCAGCAGTCTGTCCTCTGTGGCGCAGTGCTGTGCACGCCACCAGACTTCTGATCTTTTGCGACTCTCCTAAATTTCCATGCACTTCTCCCCCTTCACAGTCCTAACTGCCCCCTGAATGAGTTTCGGTTGGATCAGGGGTTTAGTGTCATAGGATAAGGAGTTCAATGCCTTTGAGAGTCTCCGTCTCCCTCCCGCCAGAGAAGGCCAGCCAGGTTCACCGTCACTCGCTCTCTCCGCGCGCGCATCACTGTACCTCAGCTTTTTGCAACTCCTCTGGGTCTCCATGAGCCCCTCTCTTTCTCTCTAGTTGTAGAATTTCCACTCTGCCAGCTTTCCTGTGGTTCTGGATGATGTCTGTTCTGTCTTTTAGTTGTAGTTTTGAAATTGTTGTGTGAGGCAGCAGTGTAAGTGTTTACCTATGCCGCCATCTTGGCTTCTCCTTCATCTCCATGGTTTTGAACTCTATAGCCAGTCATTTGTTGTCCTCCATTTCTTTCATTAGTGATCTGTTCCTTTGTCTCTGCAATTTCGCTGCTTCCCTGAGTTGGTAGAGTAGCTTTGTGTGCTAGGTATCCTATATGGTCCAGTAGCTCCGCCTTCCCAGTTACATGAGTTAGACTCTCTTGATGCACCCCTTTGTGGACTGTGTATACAGCCTTGTTGTAGTTAAGTCTTGATTGTTGTTGGTATCACTGAGGGGATTTGACCTCCAAGCCAATTGGCTGTGAGGATCAGCTGTGTCTATGCTGAGAGGACTTCTGTGTTGGAGACACCCTTATGAGACAAGACTTGCAAGATTGCAAAAGCCTCTGTGCTGGGCATGGATGTGGCAGAGTCTCAGAGCTGAGCAGACAACCTTGGCTTCCTTTCAGCTCTGCCCTACTCGACCCCTGGGCCTCAGTGTCTCTTGGTAATCACTGCAGCCCTCTCTGTGTGTACTCGCACTCGCACACTTCCTCTTGGGTCTCTCTAAATTCATCCATTTTTTCTAGGAAATTCTTGAAAAACCTTATAACTATGGTTTTGAACTCTATAGCCAGTCCTTTCTGGCTCCCCTGAGTTTCTCTGCACTCCGGGGACCTGTATGAGTGTGGGCCCCCAGGGTCTCACCCCAAACTGGGGTTCAGTGCAGTCGCAAGTGGAGTTCAGCTCAGTTGGGAAGTTCTGTCTTCATCCGCTAGAGAAAGCCAGTGGCATAATCAGCAGTCAGCCCTGAGTGTGTGCACTTGAGTTCCTCCAGACCTCTGCCTTTTGTGGCTCCTGTAAGTTTTCGTGCACTCCTCCCTTATCACGACAGTCCAGACTCCCTCCTGTGAGTCTCGCCCGGAACTGGGGTTCAATGCAGTCAGAAGTGTGGTTCAATACAGTTGGAAGTTTCTGTCTTCCTTCCGCTAGAGGAAGCTATCCAGGCCCTCTTCCTTCCATCCCCTCTACGCCCGTGTCTCTGTACCTGTTTATTTTATTTTATTTTATTATATTTTATTGATTTTTTACAGAGAGAAAGAGAAAGGGATAGAGAGTTAGAAACATCGACGAGAGAGAAACATTGATCAGCTGCTTCCTGCACACCCCCCACTGGGTATGTGCCCGCAACCAATGTACATGCACTTGACTGGAATCGAACCTGGGACCATTGAGTCTGCAGGCCGACACTCTATCCACTGAGCCAAACCAGTTCGGGCTGTACCTCAGCCTTTACAGCTCCTCTGAGTCTTCGTAAGCCCCTCTTTCCCTCTAGTTGTAGAATTTTCACTCAGCCAGCTTTCCTGTGGTTCTGAATGATGTCTGTTCTGTCTTTTAGTTGTAGTTTTGAAATTGTTGTGCGAGGCAGCAGCAGTTTAGGCGTTCACCTATGTTGCCATCTTGGTTTCTTCCTTCATTGATCTTTTAGAGAGTGGAAGAGAGAAAAACATCAATGTGAGAGAAACACATTGATTGGTTGTTTCCTGTACAAGCCCTGACCAGGGCTTGGCCTGGGGAAGATCCTGCAACCAAGGGACATGCCCTTGAACAGAATTGAACCTTGAATCCTTTGGTTCATAAGCTGACACTTTACCCACTGAGCCAAACTGGCTAGGGCTCAACAATTTTTTAAAAATATTTTTTTATTGATTTCAGAAAGTAAGAGAGAAGGAGAGAGAGATAGAAACATCAATGATGAAAGAGAATCATTTGATTATTTGCCTCCTGCATGCCCCTCACTGGGGATGGAACCCACAACCAGGGCATGTGCCCTTACCAGGAATTGAACTGTGATCTCTCATAGGTCATGCTCAACCACTGAGCCACTTTGGCCGGGTTCAATAATGTTTTCTTTGTCTTCAAATGTCTTCAGAGTTTGCCCCTTTAATTCACTCTTGTAATCTTTGACGATTCTCAAATAGAAATCTGATCATGCTACTCCTTTGCTTAAAACTCTTGAATCCATCTCCCTGTTGCTTTAGTATAAAGTACATATTTCTTACCTTGGCTTACAAGACATGTTATGCTTACTCTGTAGCTTATTCTCTCACTATCCTCTACTTCCTTCAATATTAGAACAGCCTGCACTATTTTCAGTGCCTCTGAGACACATGCTTTCCTCCAGACCTTTGCACATGCTATTCTCCTTACAGCCTATATTTCCACCTGGCCTGTCACCTAGAAAATGAACTGACTTAGAAGTGTTGATTTTGAGGTCTTCTGGAAAACATCCAGGAGGCATTTAGATGGATAGGAGATGGGCTAGGACTGGTGCTTTAGAAGACTGAAGAAGGGGGCATCCTGAGGTCAAAATGGGTGATTAGCTTTCTACTGGAAGAAAGACATGCTTTCTTAGAGAGAAAGGCCAGGAAGTAAGGATGAGTACAAGTTTATAGGCTCTGGAGGAGTTATAAGGAGAGGGGACATTATGCCTGTTGGTCTCTGTGAATTAAAAGTGTAGGTCAGCTGAAACCGGTTTGCTCAGTGGATAGAGCGTCGGTCTGCAGACTGAAAGGTCCCAGGTTCAATTCCGGTCAAGGGCATGTACCTTGGTTGCGGGCACATCCCCAGTAGGGGGTGTGCAAGAGGCAGCTGATCGATGTCTCTCTCTCATCGATGTTTCTAACTCTCTAACCCTCTTCCTTCATCTCTGTAAAAAATCAATAAAATATATATATTTTAAAATAGTGTAGGTCATATTTACTCATCTGAGGATAGAAGGTAGTCATTTGAGATGAGTGGTGAAATTTGGAATGTCAGAGGAAACAGATTCGGGATAAGCAAAAGGAAAACTAATTATGATCAGAGACCAGCCCAGAGAGAAGTTGGTAAATGTTTTTACTATATTTAAAATATATTTTATTGATTTTTTAGAGAGGAAGGGAGTGGGACAGAGAGCTAGAAACATTGATGAGAGAGAAATATCCATCAGCTGCCTCCTTCACACCCTCCACTGGGGATCAGCTGCCTCCTGCACCCCCCCACTGGGCATGTGCCCGAAACCAAGGTACATGCCCTTGACCAGAATCAAACCTGGGACCTTTCAGTCTGCAGGCTGAAGTTCTATCCACCGAGCCAAACCAGTCTTGGCTGTTTTTACTATATTGATGTAAGCCCAACTATCTGAGCATAAGAGAAAGGGGACTTCGGTTTTGGTCTGGGGTTTGGCTTTGGCAGGGTGACTTTTGGAAGGATAGGAGAGAGACACAGTTGAAGGTATTGGGAGAAAATTATTTAAAAGATTCACTTTGGGGTTAGGCCTGTGGTTCCTAATACTAGAGCTAGTATATGACAGAGTTTTATCAGTTTGAGCACCATGCTTACTTAGAGTCACTTCTGGGGAAAGATGGTCCTTTATTTTGAAATGATATTCTCTACATCTTGATAATAAAATGTCTTTTAAAAATTAAGTTCTGGTGTGTTTTCTAGGGCTGTCATAACAAATTATTATAAGTTGGATGGCTTGAAACAACAGAAATTTATTATCTTCCAGTTTTAGAGTCTGAAATCAAGATGCTGGCAGGATTTTTTTTTTTTCTGGAGGCTTTTCTCTCCCAGCTTTTGGTGGTTGTAAGCAGTTCTTGGTGTTTCTTGACTTGTAGGTATCACTCTAATCTCTGTCTCTGTTTTCAAATTGCCTTCCCCTCTGTGTCTGTGTCTCAAATCTCCTGCCTTCCTCTATAAACACACCTGTCATTGGATCTAGGGTAACCCTAAATGCAGGATGATCTCATCTCAAGATCTTTGTATCTGCAAAGGCCCTTTTTATTTTTAAACAAATATTTTTATTGGTTTCAGAGAGGAAGAGAGAGATAGAAACATCAATGATGAGAATCACTGATTGGCTGCCTCCTGTACACCCCTTACTGAGGATTGAGAACACAACTGAGGCATGTGCTCTGACAGGGAATTGAACTGGTGACTTCTTGATTCATGGGTTGATGCTCAACCATTGAGAACCCTGGCTGGGCCCTATTTCCAAATAATGTCACATTCAGATCTTTTTAGGGGTTAAGCTTTGGACATATCTTTTTTGGGGGTCACTATTCAAATCACTTGGCCAAAAAAATAAAAAAGATGGGGGAAGGTCAGAGATAGTCATCTATTAGAGTTGAGCTTCCAGAGAAGGAGCATTCCTGTGTGTTTATTGTCTGTCTCTTGTTTGCAAGGTACTAGGATAATTAACACCGACCAACAAGGTCCTATGTCAGGATAGGGTACTGGGCTAATTTTCTTCATTATCCCAAAAAAGAAGACAAGGGATAAATTAGAATTGTGGTTAGGAAATGCAGCCAGAAATCAATGTTGCAAAGAACAGAATCAGGAGGAGTATGAAGTTACGAGTCAGCAGTCAAGGTCAGGAAAAAATTAAGAAACAGAATAAAGCTATTGGAGGAAAAGATGGGTAAATAAAGGATAGTATATTGCCCTTATCTTATGGCCTCAAGGAGAGTTTAAAAGCCCAGAGTGCAGCTACGCTATTATTGCTTGTTCACATGAATCTCTCTTACTAGATGGTTGGCTCATCAAGGACAGAAATAGTGTTTTTTTTTTTAATATTTTATTGATTTTTTACAGAGAGGAAGGGAGAGAGATAGAAAGTCAGAAACATCGATGAGAGAGAGACATAGATCAGCCACCTCCTGCACTCCCCACAGTGGAGATGTGCCCACAACCAAGGTACATGCCCCTGACCAGAATCGAACCTGGGACCTTTCAGTCCGCAAGCCGACACTCTATCCACTGAGCCAAACTGGTCTCGGCCAGAAATAGTGTTTTAATGAACATTCATCATAAGATCTAGCCTGTGGAAGGGGTTCACTGAATTGAACTGAAAGAGCCTTTTTCATTTTGGACTACTTTCCCCTTCTACCTTTAACATTTAATAAATCTAATTTAAACACAATTATTATCATATTTCATATTTTGTGTATATGATGACCAATTTTCATTTTTGTTTATTATATGAAAACTAGAGGCCCGATGCATGAAATTCATGCAAGGGGCTCAGCCCTCACAGCTCCGGCCGGCCCTTGCAGCTTTGGCTGGCTCTCACAGCTGGAAGGTTGTCTGGAAGGTTGTCTGGACGGTTGTTCTGCTGTTTAGACTAATTAGCATATTAGCTCTTTATTATATAGGACTAGAGGTACGATGCACAAAGATTAGTGCAAGAGTGGTCCTTCCTTCCTCTGGCTGCCGGCATCACCTTCGCTCCAGCCTGGAGTAGCCTTTCCACTTTCCCACACTACCCAGAGGCCCTGAGTAGTTGGTGTGGTGTGGAATGCCCTGTCCCTGGCAGCTTGGCACTTGAGATGAAAATGAACCCAACACCTTTGTTGGGTTAATTTGCATACACACTCCTAATTGGCTGGTGTGTGTTGTGAAGGTACAGTCAATTTGCATCTTACTCTTTTATTACTGTAGATATACTATTTTTATAATTTTTTTATTAATGTATTACATGTGTACATATCTTCCCATTGTCCCCGCCACCTCACTTCCATACATACCCTCAACCCCCAGTGTCTTGCATCCATTGGTTATGCTTATATGCATGCATATAAGTCCTTCGCTTGATCTGTAATCTACCCTCCATCTCCCTAACCTTCCTGCTGTAACTTGACAGTCAGTTTGATGCTTTACCGCCTCTATATTGATCTTTTTGTTCATCAGTTTATGTTCTTTATTATCCATAAATAAGTGAGATTATGTGGTATTTTTCTTTCAATGACTAGCTTATTTCACTTAACATAATGTTCTCCAGTCCATCCAGGTTGCTGCAAATGTTAAGAATTCCTTCTTTTTTATGGCAGTATAGTATTCCATTGTGTAGATGTACCATAGTTTTCTGACCCAGTCATCTGCTGATGGGCACCTAAGCTGTTTCCAAATCTTAGCTATTGTAAATCATGCGGCTATGAACATAGGGGTGCATATATCCTTTATTTCTTTTTTCATTTTTAAACATATTTTATTGATTTTTTTACAGAGAGAAAGGAAGAGGGATAGAGAGCTAGAAACATCGATAAGAGAGAGACATCGATCAGCCGCTTCCTGCACACTCCCTACTGAGGATGTGCCTGCAACCAAGGTACATGCCCTTGACCGGAGTCAAACCTGGGACCTTTCAGTCTGCAGGCTGACGCTTTATCCACTGAGCCAACCGGTTTTGGCCATATATCCTTTCTGATTGGTGTTTCTAGTTTCTTAGGACATATTCCTAGGAGTGGGATTACTGGGTCAAATGGGAGTTCCATTTTTAGATTTTTGAGGAAACTCCATACTCTTCTCCACAGTGGCTGCACCAGTTTGCATTCCCACAGCAGTGCACGAGGATTCCTTTTTCTCCGCATCCTTACCAACACTTGTTGTTTGTTGATTGGTTGATGATAGCCATTCTGACAGGTGTGAGATAGTATCGCGTCGTCGTTTTGATTTGCATCTCTTGGATAATTAGTGACTTTGAGCATGTTTTCATGCGTCTCTTGACCTTCCTTCTGTCTTCTTTTGAAAGATTCTATTTAGGTCCATTGCCCATTTTTTTATTGGATCATTTATCTTCCTTTTATCAAGTTGTATATGTTCTCTGTAGATGTTGGAGATTAAACCTTTATCAGTGATAACATTCGAAAATATGTTCTCCCATACAGTGGGCTTTCTTGTTGTTTTGTTGATTGTTTCTTTTGCTGTGCAAAAGCTTTTTATTTTGATGTAGTCCCATTTGTTTATTTTCTCTTTAGCTTCCATTGCCCTAAGAGCAGTATCAGTGAAGAAGTTCCTTTGATATATGTCTGAAATTTTGCTGCCTGTGGATTTCTCTAGTATTCTTATGGTTTTGCATCTTATGTTTAAGTCCTGTATCCATTTTGAGTTTATTTTTGTGTATGGTTTAGGTTGGTGATCTAGTTTCATTTTTTTTGCATGTATCTGTCCAATTTTCCCAACACCATTTATTGAAGAGACTGTCTTGACTCCATTGTATGCTCATGCCTCCTTTGTCAAATATTAACTGAGCATAGTGGTTTGGGTCGATATCTGAATTCTCTATTCTATTCCATTGGTCTCTATGTCTGTCCTTGTGCCAATACCAGGCTTTTTTGAGAACAGTGGACTTGTAATACAGCTTGAAATCTGGTATTGAGATCCCACCTACTTTATTCTTCTTTCTCAGAATTGCTATTTGGGGTCTGTTTTTGTTCTAGATGAATTTTTGGAGAGTTCTTTGTATGTCTGTGTAATATGCTGTTGGTATTTTAATGGGGAGTGCATTGAATCTATAGATTGGTTTGAGTAGTATAGACATTTTAATTATGTTGAATCTCCCATTCATGAACATGGTATGCTCTTCCATCTGTTTATGTCTTCCTCTATCTCTTTTTTCAGTGTCCTGTAGTTTTCCACGTATAGGTCTTTAACCTCCTTAGTTAAGTTTATTCCTAGGTATCTTAATTTTTATGGTGTGATGGTAAATGGGATTGCTTTTTTTAAAAAAATATATTTTATTTATTTTTTTACAGAGAGGAAAGGAGAGGGATAGAGAGTTAGAAACATCGATGAGAGAGAGAGACATCAATCAGCCGCCTCCTGCACGCCCCCTACTGGGGATGTTCCCACAGCCAAGATACATGCCCTTGACTGGAATCAAACCTGGGACCTTTCAGTCTGCAGGCCGACGCTCTATCCACTGAGCCAAAGCGGTTTCGGCTGGGATTGCTTTTTTAGTCTGTTTCTGTATGATCACCATTGGTGTATAGAAATGCCATAGATTTCTTGGCATTAATTTTGTATCCTGCTACATTGCCAAATACATTTATTAAGTCTATTAGTTTTTTGATGAAGTCTTTTTTTTTATGTTCAATATCATGTTATCTGCAAATAAGGACAGCTTTACTTCTTCTTTTCCAATTTGGATGTCTTTTATTTCTTCTTCTTGTCTAATTGCAATGGCTAATACTTCCAGTACTATGTTAAAGAGGAGTGGTGAGAGTGGGCATCTCTGTCTTATTCCTGATCTTAGGGGAAATGGTTTTAGTTTTTGCCCATTGAGTATGATGTTAGCTGTGGGTTTATCATATATGGCTTTTATTATGTTGAGGTGTGATCCTTCTATTCCCATCTTGTTGAGAGTTTTATCAAGAAAGGGTGTTGGATTTTGTCAAATGCTTTTTCTGCATCAATTGATGTGACTATATGATTTTTATCTCTTAATTTGTTTATGTGATGTGTCATGTTTATTGATTTGCGGATATTGTACCATCCTTGCATTCCTAGGATAAATCCTACTTGGTCATGGTGTATGATCTTTGTGATATATTGCTGGATTCGATTTGCTAGAATTTTGTTGAGGATTTTGGCTTCTATGTTCATGAGGGATATTGGCCTCTAATTCTCTTTCATTGTGTTATCTTTACCTGGTTTTGATATTAGGGTGATGCTGGCTTCATAGAAGGAGTTTGGAAGTGTTCCTTCTTCTTGAATATTTTGGAATAGTCTGAGGATAGGTTTTAATTCTTCCTTGAATGTTTGGTAAAACTCCCTTGTGTAGCCATCTGGCCCCGGGCTTTTGTTTGCTGGAAGCTTTTTGATGATTGCTTCAATTTCTCCCATAGTTATTGGCCTAGTGAGATGTTTAGATTCTTCCTGATTGAGTTTTGGAAGGTTATCTTTTTCTAGGAATATGTCCATTTCCTCCAGGTTGTCCAGTTTGTTGGAATAGAATTGTTCATGGTATTTTTTAACTATCCTTTGTATTTCAGTGGGGTCTGTTGTTATTTCACCTCTTTCATTTCTGATTTTGTTTATTTGGATCCTCTCTTTTTGCTGCTTGGTGAGCCTGGCTAGAGGTTTATCAATCTTGTTTATCCTTTCAAAGAACCAGCTCTTTGTTTTGTTGGTCTTTTGTATTGTTTCTTTGGTCTCTATGTCATTTATCTCCGCTCTGATCTTTATTATTTCTTTCCTTCTGCTTACACTGGGCTTTTATTGTTGTTCTCTTTCTAACTCTTTGAGTTGTAGGGTTAGGTAATTTATTACCATTGTTTCTTGTTTTTTGCAGTACACTTGTAGAGCTATGAACTTCCCTCTCAAGACTGCTTTTGCTGTGTCCCATAGATTTTGAATTGTTGTGTTTTCATTGTCATTTGTTGCCATGGTATTTTTTATTTCTTCCTTGATCTCTGGTAACCCAGTCATTGTTTAATAGCATGCTGTTTAGTCTTCATGTGTTTGATTTCTTTGGATTCTTTTTATTGTAGTTGATTTCCAGTTTTATGCCACTGTGATTGAGAAGATACTTGAAATGATTTCTATCTTCTTGAATTTGAAGAGACTTTGCCTATGACCCAATATATGGTCTATCTTTGAAAATGACCCATGTGCACTTGAGAAGAATTTATATTCTATGGCTTTGGGGTAACATGTTCTGAGGATGTCAATTAATTCCCTTTGGTCTAGGGAGTTATTTAGGATTGATGTTTCTTTGCTGATTTTTTGTTTAGAGGATTTGTCCAATGGTGATAGTGGAGTATTAAAGTCTCCTACTATGATTCTATTACTGTCAATCTCTCCCTTGATATCCTCTAGGAGTTTTTTTTTATGTATTTGGTTGCTCCTATATTGGGTGCATATATGTTTACCAGAATTATTTCTTCTTGTTGGATTGCTTCCTTTAGTATTGTGAAGTGACCTTCCTTATCTCTTGTCATGCCCTTTACTTTGAGATCTAATTTGTTAGATATAAGTATTGCTACCCCAGCTTTTTTTTTCATTTCCATTCACCTGAAAAACTTTTTTCCATCCCTTCACCCTCAGTGTGTGTGTATCTTTTTTTCTTAGATGGGTTTCTTGTAGACAGCAGATATATGAGTCATATATCCCCAGTACCTTGTAAGCCTTTATTTAGCCCTAATATTACATAATTTAGAAATTCACTCTTTGTTACTAAAAGGGAAGAAATAGAAGTTTGGAGAATAATAGTAATCTTCACTGAGCACTTTCTTTGCAAAAAATATAAGATGAGCAGAACACAGGTAGTCTCTATTCTTGAATTAAAAGGATGTTACTATGGCTATATATAATTTTTCAATCCAATTCTCAGAGTTAAAGACATAAGTGACCAGGCCTTTACATTCCATGCTTATACCTTTCTTACTCAAATTGTGATCATTGAGCCTTAAAGGTTTCAACATTTTCCCAGATTTCAAGGATGATGACCCTGCAGAAAGGTATCTGGGGAGGCCTTTTGGTTTAATACAGAGGTTTTATAAAATATTTATAGAGGATGCTTACAATTTTATTGTTCATACAAGTGAATAATGCTATTCATCTTATTTTTATTTTTAAACCAAAATTTTCCAGTATGGGAACTGGACAGATTTTGCCCTCTAGCAATGAAACATGTTAGGCAATATTTACATTTGATATCTGTGGAATTACAGGATGATTACTGTACATTCCAGAAAGGAGGCATGAACTACAAATTGTTCCAAACTATTGAAATAATGACCACAGGAAGTGAGCATACTTCAAAGCCCTATATGGTGTTACATTTCAGAAATGATCTGGGCTGGAAAATGAAACCAGCTTCTCTGCTTGCTGCTGAATTTTCCTGAATTTCCTACAAGCTGCTTGGAATTTTGCAAACAATTCACAGCTGATAAAATAAAAGGGCAGCGGAACTGTCTGTGGTGAAGACCCTAGAGGCAGCCAGTAGGAAAGAAGGGTCACTGTCTGCCCCTCACAGTTCTGTAACTAAAAACTGTATAGCTTTAAATTTTTCTTTCTGTGCTTTTAAATAAATGGAGTCAGCTGAGGAACTACAGAAAATATTATCAAGGTAACCTGAACTTTGACTGCCCTAGAACCTTCTTGGAGAGTTGAGTTTCTTCTTACAACTTTTGTTTATTCACTCAAAGAACACTCACATCCCCACTGTGTGTCAGGCCTGGTGCTGGGCACTGATGATTTGGGTACACAGCTCTCCATCCATGAGGAACTCTAAGACTGGTGGTGGGATAGAGATAGACCCAGAAACACACTTTGAACATTGTGTGTCAAGGGTTGTGCAGAGGCCAACACAGGGAGCTGCATGAGCACAATCAGGGAGATCAGCTGCACACAAATGGGAGTTTGCCACTTTATTGTGGAGTGTGTTGTATGGAGGAGAAATTTTCTGTTCTGAGAATTTTAGTACTTCAATATAGGTAGTCTTAGGAGTGACAAAGAACTGTGTAAGAAGAGACTGGCAAGATAGGCAGGGGCTAGATCCATCAAAGCCTTAAATGCCAGGTTAGAAGACTTAAAATTTATCCTAAAGGCAAAAGGAATTACTGCAGGATTTGTGCAAAGGAGTGCCATGTTAGGATTTTTAATTTATGTTAAGATTTTTAATTTAGAGCCAGCGCTCTGTGTAGAGTATGGACTGGAGGAGGGCAGGCACAGAAATGATGAGAAAGCGGTTTTAGTCTGATTAAAGATGACTAGGAACTTTTTGGTAACCCGATCTTTGGGTCAGCTTTCAGTAAAAGTTTTTCAGGCTTGGAGCTTATCATATGGATTAAAGAGGAGACCACATGTTTAAAGCAGGTGCATACAAGTTTGGGGCAGTCTAAAATACACCTCCTCTAGGAAGCCTTACTCACCTGCATGTGGGCAGAGAGTATCACTCAGTTTTGGGGGCTCACACAGCACTTTGTCATTTTCATTATTATAGCATTTATCACATGCCTGGAATTACTTATTCCTTTGTTGGCCTCCTCTGAGGGCTCTGAACTCAATGTTAGGCTCTCTGTCTTATTCATTTTAGCATCCTTGGTGTTTGGAAGCATTAATAAACATTTGCTAAGTGAATGAAGAGGAGAGGCAAGCTGTGTGGTGTAGTGGGAAAGGCACTTAACTGGCTGACTGGAACGAGGACTCTAATCCTGGCTCTGCTACTAAGTGCCTGCGTGACTTTGAACAAGTCTCCTCACTGCTCTGGGTCTCAATGTCCTCATCTGTAAAATGAGAATAAAAATACAACCCCCCTCCTCAGGGTGATGGAGATTAAATGAGGTAACAGAGCTCACCAGCTGCCTGCCCTGTTTGTGCTCTGCCCTTGTGAAACAGCCTGGACTATTGTTCCTGTCATTTGGATCTCATTTGCTTTCTCTCTCCTGGTGAGAGCCAAGCTGAAAGCTGTTGCCTCGATGGAGGGGAAGTTTGCAGCAGTGGCATAGATACCATCCAGGTGACCCCTGTGTTGCTGAAAGGGCAAACACCAAAAATAAGGGGGTGGGGGGCGGCATGTTAGGCTAGGGAGAGACTTTTTTTGTGTGTGTGTCTGTGTTCCTTTAAACATTAAAGCTAAAGGAGAACCTGAAGCGGAGAGAGCGAGGCAGAGCAGATCTACATCATTTGCTGATGGGTCTGAAGAAGCCCTCAAACAAGAATGACACTTATATGAAGACCACTCATTTATCTTATGTCATAATTTCCCAGTGCCTTGAGCTGATCTGATGAACCTTATTATGGTTTTGCAAGTTCTAAGACATAAGTAGAGGTAAAGTAAAAAAAAAAAAAATTGCAAACGCCAAGTTAAAGGTATACCATTATGGAAAAATGGGGGGAAAAATCATGATTTTAGACACTGCTATCTCAAGAGATAACAATCAATTCTCAGGTGAGATGTCTTTCTTGAAGCTCCACCAGCATTGTTCTTTTTACATTCTAAAGGCAAACTTTTCCATCAAAACTTGATATATCTCTACCTTATAAGATTGGGGAGGTTCTGAAATCTGCAACTAATAATTTGTAGAGTTTTCTTATGTCATTTGTTGACTTTATTTAGCTGCATGGACTTGGTCTTAACACAAGACAAGTGGTCAAGGAAAGAGAATAAGAGGGGGATTGAGGCCAGTGATCCTTCCCTAAAGGTTAAGTCAGTCCTGGGGTTAAAGTTAGTGACCTTAAAAAATAACCAAAGTATGTTTCCATTTGCAAGGCTTTTAAAAAATATTGTGTGCTCAGATGACACCTTTAATCACGAAGAACTTCTGGCTGAGCTCCAGGCTGATTCTGTTGGCACAGAGAGCTCTGAGATCATACCCTATATACAGTGCACAGAAGAAATATTTCATCCATCTCTGAAATAAAGAGGGAGCAATGGCTCTTACTGGAACAGTTTCACAGCAAGACCATACCAGGGTGAAAAATGAAGGACAACTCTATCCATTTGGAGGTATAGAAAGAAACTATTAATTCTAAGTACTTAAGTGGCATTTTTTTTTCATTCTCTGAGTGTTTCATAATAAACTAAGAAGCTTGCATAAATCTGAAAGCAATCTCCTATTTCACAGATATATAAATAAAGGCAGGCAGATTTTGTGATTTACCAAAGACTACTTTTATTGAAAAAAGAAAGGAGAGAGGCATAAGGAAAAAAGAAAACAGCTCCAAAGTAGCAGGTTGTGACCGAGTTTGAGCTCTTACAGCTGAATTTAATCCACACCCAGGCCAAATATAATTCTCCAGGATGGAAATGGTCCAGGACACCAGAGCTAATACCGTTGCCAAAGAGCCTGAGGCGATTTGGTGACAGTCAGAACCTCACTTCTATTTCTCAACTGAAAGAAA
This sequence comes from Lasiurus cinereus, assembly GCA_011751065.1. Classification (NCBI taxonomy): domain Eukaryota; kingdom Metazoa; phylum Chordata; class Mammalia; order Chiroptera; family Vespertilionidae; genus Lasiurus; species Lasiurus cinereus. The sequence goes on from JAAGEH010000030.1 coordinate 9,958,798, forward strand.
GGCCAGCATCATATGACAGGCACTTCCCACCATGGCAGGGCAGGGGGTTCAAGCCCATTGGAAGGAAGTGTGCTTCCCTTTGATTCATTATTGCCTCTTGCATCAATGTTATTCTTTGGAGGTTTTTTATTCAAAGGTTTATTTGTTGGACAGTTGGGTCAATACAATTTTAGGTGGCAAGGTTGAATCACAGTTTTATTCCATGTGCCAGTCTTGAGTAGCAGATTATACACTGTGCTGCTTCTTTGTTACATCTCCCAAAGCCTTAGCTGTGGGAAAGGCCTTGGTCAGTGGTCGGCAAACTCATTAGTCAACAGAGCCAAATACCAACAGTATGATGATTGAAATTTCTTTTGAGAGCCAAATTTTTTAAACTTCTTCTGACGCCACTTTTTCAAAATAGACTCGCCCAGGCCATGGTATTTTATGGAAGAGCCACACTCAAGGGGCCAAAGAGCCACAAGTGGCTCGCGAGCCACAGTGTGCTGACCACGGGCCTAGGTGGTTGCTCTGTGTATTAAAAATTGAAACCCTGCCACTAAATGATGAAAAGTGGTCCAGGCAAAAGCTGCTCTAGAAATCTGAAAGCCATCATTTTTGCCACACTTCCTTTTTTTCCACCTTCATTTTGTTTGGGAATGCACAGGGACACCAGTGAACAAAAATAAACCGACTTGCCCTTGACTGATTGTTCTGCTTTTTGAGTTATCAAATGTGAGTACTTCTGGCTCCCAGATATAGAAGTAAAGAGACTGCTGTGAGGCCAAACCACAAATTAGAGTTGACTTTCCAGATTCTTCTACCTAGAAGAAGGGTTCAGAACATTCAAATTAATAATGTGCCCTGCCATAATATTGATCTGGCTTCTGAATTACATTTAGATTTTAGAAATACAAGAAAGCAAGCATATAAGAATACTAATTTTTTTTCTTCAGCTCAACCTTGTGAATTCATTCTAGTGGCTCTTTTTAATCCATGATGCTATACCCAGGCCACACACATTTTGAGTATCTGCTCCCAGGAACTGTCTCAACTCAAAAGCACCTTTAAGGAAGACAGAACCACTTTAGGAGGTAGAGGTGGAATGTGGCAACTCTTCCACAGGCTTGAATCAATATAACAGAGCCACTCAAGGTAGGAGGTTTTGCTAGGGCTTAAGTCAGGTTGTCAACCCAAACACAATAGGCTTTGTTGCTCCTGTGTAAAGAGGAAATGGAGCAGTTTTTGGCCTCCCAAGACTGTATTGTAGGGTCTGCAAGAATGGCAATTCCAGGCACAACCTTCACACAGATACAGATCTGCTTTGACTATTCAGTGTTCCCCAGCTAGTTAATCAGATGTTTCTGAAATGCATATAAATATTCAGCATTTTCATCCTGAAGTCTATCAGAGTTTTAGGCTTGAGGTGGGGTGGAAGAAGAGACCTGGGTGTAGGTGGGAGAGGGTTTGTCAGAGAAACAGAATAGCGCCCTTTTGGCTAGGGATACCACCACCTGTAATTTATTTCAGAAATCATTTTTTTTTTTCTTTTCTTCCTGGCTGGAGCACTCTGGCGGAAGGGCCTGCTGTGGCGTTCCACTACTTCAGGTGTGGGGCGTTACCTTTGGGTTCAAAAGTCCATAGGTGGGAAGCGCCGAGAAACTAAGACGTGCCCAACTGCTCGGGGAGAAGCCGGGACTAGGCTCAGGTAGCTGCGGGGGAGGTGGCCGGGGGGCCGTGGGCACGTCCTCTTACGGAGCGGCAAGGGTCCTCCTGCAAGTGGGTTTGGGGACCTTGGCTTGATTGGACAACTTCGCAGAGGGGGTGAAGAGGTCTGGGTAGGGGTGGGGGGTTTGCTCCGGGACCTCCTACGGACCAGAAGAGCGCGCGTCCCACCAAGTGACAGCAAGCGCCCCGATCGGTCCGCTCCCCTCCCCCGCGGCCAGTCTCGGTCCTCCCCCCTCCCTTCGCTCGTCCGGGTGGACCGAGCCTCAGCGGGAGCCTCGCCTGTCTCCGGGCAGCCTGAGCCCCGAGCGCTCGGCTAGCCTGTCAGTAACCGCCGTTTGCGCTTTCCTTTTCTTTTTTTTTCCCCCAGATCCTGGTCTTTTCTTCCCCCCTTCTGCCTTTGTCCCGCTTAGTAACTGAGCCCCGACCAATCGCTGCCTCACCGGCCGGCACCGGCTGGCTCCTGATTGGCCCGCTCGGGGCGCGCAGCCGTCTCCCGCTCCTCCGCTGGAGCGAGGCAGACAAAAGACGCAGGCTCGGGGCTCGAGCAACCGGGGCCAGCCAATCCCCGGCCACTCCAGCCGCTCTTCCCCCCCCTCGCTCCGCCCCCCCGCCCGCTCGCGTGCGCGGGGCACCGGCTCCTGGCGTGCGGCCAGCGCCCGGGCCGTACCACTCGGATCGAGGCTGGGTGGAGGCTGGATGGACGGCGAAGGAGCGGAGGCCCCGAGAGCCCGGGGGAGAGTTGAGCGCGGAGATGGAGGGTGGTTTTGGAGTACTCGCTCAGGCACCGCAGAGAATCCCCCAGTCTGTCAAGGCTGGATGGAGCGGAAGGGGCAGTGGACGTGCCGGCGGTCCCCTGCCCGGTGCGGTTGGGTGGCGCCTCAGCGGGGGAGCTTGGAGGCGGGGAAGGGTGTCCCCCTCCGCGCCGTTAAAATGAAACTAGTGACTGGAGTCCAGAGCAGTGCGTGAGGGAAGCGGGCGCCGGCGGGCCTCCTTGTAGCCGGCGGGAGCCCCCGGCCGAACGGAGCGAACTGAACTCTCCCGCGGGCCCCAAGCCCGAGGCTGCAGCAGCTGGGGTCGGAGCCCGAGCAAACGGAGCCCGAGTCCGGCCCCTGAGGGGATCACTCTCTGCAGACCAGTGGGGACCCCGAAACTTGAATGCACTACCCAGCCCCCTTTTTATGCCTGCCTTTGTCACTTCTTCCCCTTGCTCCCAGCAGGTTCTTTTTTTTTCTTTTTTTCTTCTTCTCCTCTTTTCCTTCTTTTGTTTCGTCTTCATTTACCGAAGGACACAAAAGTGGCTTCCGCGGCAAGATTTGGAGGCGGTGGGAGCTCTCCTCTTGGAAGAGCGACTGGGTAGAAGGGATTTTTTTTGGGGGGGAAGCCGCTTCTTCACACCTTTTTGCCTTCCGGCCCCCCCCCTCCGCCCGCCCAGCCTCTTTGTACCTCCGGGGGAGCACGCAGCCCGTCGATTGAAAGTTCGGGGGGCATTTTGCTGGGTTCGGGAGAGGAGAGAGGGGGAGGACCTCGTCCTCGTCCCGGTAGTTGCCTGGACTTAACACCGGCCGTGGGAAACGCTGGAGTACATTTCCGAGTGGGACTTCTACAAATATATATTTTAAAGTATCAGATATAAAAAAACAACAACAACAAACCAATATATGCTTTCTATATATTTCTTGACGACCTGCTCCTGACAGCGCGATGTACAATACGGTGTGGAGTATGGACCGCGATGACGCAGACTGGAGGGAGGTGATGATGCCCTATTCGACAGAACTGATATTTTATATTGAAATGGATCCTCCAGGTACTTGGGAGAAACAAAGAATTTTGTGATGGGTCTGTTTGGCGTTTGACGCTTAATCTTGGAGGTGATGTCTCTCTCCAGGGCGGAATTATTCCTGGGCGCGCTAGCTTTGGGATGTGGGGCAGGCTTTGCAGTGAGAGCTGCAGTAACGCTGCTGCTGGCTTGCACGTTCAAAGTTTGCAGTTTAGGACCCTGAGCCTATTGTCCTGCGAGGGTGGGGGTGGGGGGTCGGAGTGGGGGGTGGGAGGGGAGACCCGACCTTTTAAATTAAAAAAAATTTTTTTTTTTTCCTTTTCTTTTTTTTTTTTGCCTTTGCGTGTCGTTCAGGTTTTTGTCCCCCTCCCCCCCCCACCCTTCCCCGGCCACCCCCTCCCCCCGCCTTTTTCTTTTTTTTTTTTCAATTAAAGGTTCTTCTACTTGCAAAGGATGCCTTCTATCCCAGTCTTAAAGTCAGTCTTTCCCTTTGGGGGGAATTCTTTAAAGCTTGTCGTTTCTTACGTTTGCCTCCTGTGGTTCCTTGTTTTACCTTCGTTAACTTCTGAAACTGGCTTGCCCGTGTGATTATTCATTTTTAAGACCCCTCCCCCCTTTTCTCTTAAAGAAACCAAATGCTGGTTAAGTGATTTTCAGGGATTGGGCGTTTTTTTTTTATTCAGTCATGGCCTTAGTCTGAGGTTTTTTCTTCTTCGGATATAGTCGCTCAGAGAGGTCTACGTGCAATATTTTATTACTCTTTAATTTGGGGTGATTTAACTTAATTTCTGGGGTTGGGTTTGATGTAACCTCAATTCTTACATTAAAAAAAGAACCTCCCTTGTGTGAATATATGTGATGTATACATATATGTGATAGGTTCGGAGACATATAAAGTATACATATACTGTATTTCTACTTTAGAGCTTTGTCTGAGACCCTTACAGACATTTTGTGTATCAGGTAGGGAAGAAAAAGGAAGGGAAAATGGAAAAGTTGGGTAATTTTTTTTTTCTTTAAAATCTACCCCATTTAATAATTATTAGCTGTCAAATTTTCAAACTGTGTTGGCAATTATGGACAGTGCTTTATGTAATGATTTTGAGTAAGTAGAGGGCCTTTGTGACTCCCAGTTTTTATTGAGCATGAATTCGTTAGGTCTTTTAAAAATGTGCTATAGTTATACCTACAGAATAAATTGTGTCATTGGGGAATCTCAATTATTATAAGCCTATGTATTTTTGGAAACGTTTGAAAGGATTTGCGATCATGCAAGTGTAATGAAGTATAACTGCCTTATAGAATGCATGCAGAAATTATTTCCTGTGTCCTTGTGAACAGTGAATTATCCTCTTTGTTTTTTCCCCCAATTAGTCACAGAGGGTTAAATTATGCTATATCAAAAATTTACTAATGTTGAATCAACCTTTTTCACTCTTAATGATCACTTGGAATTTTTTCCTTTTCCCTTCATTTTGGAGCCTTCAGTATTAGCTTTTATAATTGTGACTACAATCCAGATGCAGCTTTTCAGTGTTTCATAAAGTTTGTAAGATTTGCTATCCATCTATTGTGTGTATTTCCCCCTTTGTTCCCCCCAATGATAAAGCATCATTTCTATTAGATGCATTTGTCATTCATCTGAACGCAAATTAAGTACATCATTGGTTCCTCTCTTGTAAAAAGTAAGATTAATAATTTTAGATTTCTGTTATTATAAGAATTACATATTCAAACTGCCTTAGAATCATACTGTGTCTTGTCTTACAAACATACAAAGGGATTTTGTTGGGCGGAGAAGTGAGTGGGGAGGAGGGGAGAAAATGAAGAAGGCACTAATGTTGAAAAATGTGGGCCTAGAAGAATAATATTGGCCAAGTTTAGTTGAGTTCTCTAAAAATGATTTTAAGAATAGTTGGACTATTATAACTATGTAGTGATGTGGATCTTATGGGGTTATATAGAAAATTCTGATCCAAACTTTGTGTATTTCATGGCAGTAAACTTTGGAGTTATATGCATATGATATTCTTTATTACTTTTTTTGTTCTGAACAAGACAAATTTCTTAATGTAGAATATTGTTAGTTATTTCTAACAGCTTTTTAAAAAGGAAGCACACTTGGATATGCTGAATTGCCTGTGAAGTGAATGATTTTTACTGGAAGTAATGTGAACATCAACCTTGCTTTGTATAATAAATTAAATTTTGAAACATTTAAACTAAGTAAATTATTAGTGAAGAGGTTGCAGCATGTCCTGTATCTTACTTTTTCCTAGTTCCTCACACAGATCAAGCTCTTAATATTTCCTGCCTGGATTGGTATGATAGTGTACTAATTGTTGTTTCCTATTTCTATTCTGTTCAGTACACAACATCATTAAAGTATCACCTGATAATTTACCTTCCAATGACTTTAAAAAACTACCAAAGGGCTTTCCTTTGCCTACTGACTAAAGCTTCAGATTGCTTACCCTGTCATGGAAGTCCCTCTATTTTTGCTTCCAACCTAATTTTCCTATCTATTCTCCTGCTGGAGTCCATCATAAGTTCTATGGAAGCTATTTTATATTTGTTGTTCCTTGAATGTATGTTTTTTTTTCCTTTTTCTGAGATGCCTTTCATTCCCAATAGTTACTGGTTAAAATCTTACAAATGCTTGGAGCCCAGGTTAGTTGCCTTCTTTATCAGGATATATGTTCCCTGACCCCTTCTGTTAGAAGACAGACCTCTCTCTTCTTGCCCTTTTCATGTCCAAAGCTTGTAGATAGTGGTCTGTTCGCTAGTACTTTTGTTTTTACTGTTTTTATTTTGGGAAGATGTAATCAATGATTTCTTTTTTAAATTAGTGATTACAATTTTTTAAAAATATATATTTCACTGATTTTTTTTTTTTTTTACAGAGAGGGATAGATAAGTTAGAAACATTGATGAGAGAGAAACATCGATCAGCTGCCTCCTGCACACCCCCTACTAGGGATGTGTCCACAGCCAAGGTACATGCCCTTGATCGGAATCGAAATTGGGACTCTTCAGTTCCCAGGCCGACGCTCTATCCACTAAGCCAAACCAGTTAGGACGGATACAATTTTTTTAAAGGTTGTTTGTGGGCCTTTTTTGTTCTGATCAAGACAAATTTCTGAAATTATCTTTAGGGCAGCAACATCTCTTCAGAAGTAATTAGAAAATTAAATGCTTCAATTAATTATTTGGCACAACAAATATAGAAAGGGCTATAAAGTGGTTCTCAGTTTTTTTTGGTTTAGTACTTTAAAAATTTTTTAAAAATTGATTTCAGAGAGAAAAGGAAAGGGAGAGAGAGAGAGAAACATCAATGATGAGAGAGAATCATTGACCGGCTCTCTCCTGCAACCCAGGTATGTGTCCTTGACTAGAATTGAAACTGGGACCCTTCAGTCCACTGGCTGATGCTCTGTCTACTGAGCCATACTTGTTTTATACTCTTAAATTATTGAGAGCAATAAAAATATATTAAAAAATTATTGAGGATCCCAAAAGACCTTCTGTTTGAGTTATACCTATTGAAATTTACTGGATTAGAATAAAAATGAGAAACTTAAAAATATTTAATTCATTCATAAATAATAAAGTATTACATGATAACATGTAACATAACTTTTTCAATAAAAACTATTTAAAAAAACCTATATTTTTACTGATTTTAGAGAGAAAAGGAGAGGGAAAAAGAGAGAGGAACATCAATGATGAGAGAGAATCATTGATCAGCTTCCTCCTGCATGTCCCTTGCTGGGGATCCAGCCTCCAACTGGAGGAATCTTAACTGTGCTCTCCTGGTTCATAGGTCAATGCTTAGCCATTGAGCCATGCTGGCCGGGCAAAAAACTGTATTTTTCAAGAAAAGTGATGAGTGACATTGTTTTATTTTTTTGCAAATAACTTTAATGTCTGGCATAATAGAACACATTAAAATTTCCATGTCTGCTCCTGCATTCAGTTTGTTAAGATATTGCAGTTCATAGCCTCTGGAAAGCTCCACTGTTCAGTTGTAAAAGAACAAGAGTGCAAAAGACAAATCATGATTTGACCTCTTGGACCATCAGAAAGGGTTTAGAACTACTAGTCCAGAAAGTTACCTGACTACATAATTTGACTTTTTTGAAATCAGATAAAAAGAGTGTTTCAGGAAAATTAACTTACTCTAGCATACTTGGTATTTTTATCCTAGTAAAATTTAGATTAACATTCTGATGGAGAAACTGGTACACTGGTCCTGTGGTGGGGGAAAAAATCTGTGGATAAACACATTGAAGAAATAGGTCACCTGCCACCCTGTGGTCCTTATTGTTAACAGGTTGAGCATTCTGTTTCTGTGGTTGAATTATTCTTTATAACTCTGAACATTGGATGGGTTTCATCTTATCTCAATGCTTCTCCTATGTGTGGTAAGGTATTTCTTTTTTAAGTTAGGTGTCAGTTTTATTATTTTTTTCTCAATCCTCACCCGAGGATATTTTTTCGATTGATTTCTAGAGAGAGTGGAGGGAAATAAGGAGGGGGTGAGAGAGAGAAACATTGATTGGTTGCCTCCTGTATGTGCTGCTATGGGGTGGGGAAACTGCAACCCTTGACCGGGAATCGAACCTGAGACACTTTGGTCTGAGGGAAGATTCTAACCACTAAGCAAAACCAGCCTGGGCAGTTTTTAATGATATTGTAGTATGGGACAAATCTATATACTAGTATATAAAATACTAATATGCAAAATGTCCCCTTGGGAGTTTGACCAGGAGAACAGTTTGATTGCTTGCTATGTTGTGCGCTGACCACCAGGGGGTGATGTAGAACGTGGAAGCTGCAGGGCACTGAGGGAATAGGGAAGGAGGAGGCGGGGAGGCCATGGGGAACCATGTGGTGGTGGCGGTGGCGGTGGTGGTGTGAGGGTGGCGAGGAAAGAGAAGGAGTAGTTGGTGTGGTGGTGGGGCATGGGCAGCAAGGGAAGGAGGAGGTAGGGAGGTGGGGAGGCGGGGAACCTGATCAGCCTTGATTGCAGACCAGGCCTAGGGACCCTATCTTGCACGAATTTTGTGCACTGGGCCTTTAGTGTTAATATAATCAAATGATGTAAAAGCTATGCCATTTTGCATTTAATTGAGAAAGATTAGTTAGTGCTTTTATTGAATATATTATAGTTTATAGTATAACCAACTATATTTCATGAAGGCATAGTGATTCTCCATTGCATAATGCTTTTAAAATTTATTTTCATAATTGTTTTTATGCTGAATGCCTTTATATTTTTCTTATAATGTAGGAGAGATTAGACATGTTTATGGTCACATATTTAATGAGGTAGGTAGAAAAATAATTACAGATATGTCTACGTGATATCATAATTTTTATTGGTATTAAAGGAGGATTCAGATTGAGTGTAATAGAACACAAATTTTGTAAATAGGTGATATGGATTTCAAAGTGACTTTGCTTCTTACCCTGCTGAAGATTATATGGCTGGTACTTAGCCTCTCTGAGCATCTATCTCTTTTCTCTTTTGTAAAATTGAGCTAACACCTACCTTTCAGAATTGTTCTGGGGATTAGATGTACTATATCTAGCATGGTGTTTGGCACATGGAATGTATCCAGTTCATTGTAGCTTATGTCTTAAAGCATATTGATATCATATAATTATTCCACATCTGTCTCTTTGGATACTTTTGTAAACAAATCTTTTGAGCTATCTCATCTCATTCTTTTCTTCATTCTTGACGTTTAAACTGGGACCATTTCGCTTTTTGAAGAGTTTTTTTGGGGCCTTTTCTAGTTATAACATCTCATGAATCTATGGAAATGTCATTCCAAGTCATCCTTTTTAGTTTCTGTTGCCCTTGCCCAGTTCCGCAGCACCAGTTCCCTAGCACCTCACATTTGAAATAATTTGTGATGATGGTAATAGTTGCTAACATTTGTTGACTATTTTTATAGGCCAAGCACTATAGTAAATGCTTTTATATGTACTATTTCTTTTAGCCACATAACAACCCTGTGAAGTAGGCATTATTGTTATCCTACATTACAGACAGGAAATTGATATGTTTAGTAACTTATTCAATGCTTCAAAGCTAGCCAGTAGCAGAGCAGGTCTTTCTGACTGCTAATGCCCAGGTCTTAACCAGTACCTCCTAATTGGTTGCTCTGTTTTTAATTTCTTTCTGCTCCCCCATAAGTTTATCTTAAATACTTCAGTCAGATTAATTATACTGAAATGTTATTTTCATTGTCTTACCACTCTACTTAGAAAGTAATCAGCAGCTCTCTATTTTTTATGCATCTTGTAAGAGATCATATTCTTAAACTTGGCATATGTGACCTTTAATAATATGGCATCACTAATATGGCATCAATTTACATTTCCAACTTAATTACTTATTCTCTCTCCTCATTTCTCTTGTAGGCCAACTCCTTGCTATCCTCTAAATATATCTTGCTTAGTCCCAACTCCAACCTTTTGTTTATGCTGCTGCTTGTATTTAAACTAGTGGCCCGATTGCATGAATTCATGCACATTGAAAGGAAATTAATTAGAAGAAATATTTTAATATTGCTATTCACCCTTTCTCTATAATAGAAGTGTCTACCAAATTCACAATCAACAATGACAGATGGAAACATCACGTGTGATTAATGCCAGTGAGAACTTTATGTGTATCATGCATATATAAGTTAACTTAGCCTTTTATAGATATAGAATGAATTTGTTTAATTAGATCTGCTTTCTGATTTAGCTAAACTTTTTCCAGCCCAGTGAAATATCTCAACTTCTCTTTCAGGTAATTGTCAGCAGCATAGCAGTAAATATCAACATGAAGCCGATTGTTATTATAGATCATGCAGGGAGAACAAAGGGTAAAATATTTAACTGCAGCAGTATTTGACTATATTCTGCAAAGCGAGGAAACCTGAAGTCATTTTCAAGGTCCACCATTTCTTACTTTAAAAAAAAATATATATATATTTTATTGATTTTTCACAGAGAGGAAAGGGAGAGGGTTAGAAAGTCAGAAACATCGATGAGAGAGAGACATCGATCAGCCGCCTCCTGCACACCCCACACTGGAGATGTGCCCGCAAGCAAGGTACATGCCCCCGACCGGAATCGAACCTGGGACCTTTCAGTCTGCAGGCCGATGCTCTATCCACTGAGCCAAACCGGTCTCGGCCATTTCTTACTTTTTTTCAGTCAGGTCAAGTTTCTAAGCTTTCTAAATCTCTCTTCTCCGGCTAATGCAAAGAAAATAGGATTCTATCGAGGCTCCTATCTACATACTCCAGGACTTCTGTGAGGATCAAATGAGATGAGGCTTGTGAAAATGCTAGACAGACATTTGGTGTAAAATGTTTCCATCTGTGTTCTTGGGCTGAAGAAACTGCAGAGAGGCTAGTCACTAGGGAGAGGAAGCTGGGTGTTGCTACATGACATCATTACCTGGAGTCCCCAGTGGCCATTTCCGGGCTGGGCTGGAGGCTGCATTTTGGAGTCTTGGCAGCATTGGCTGCGATTTGGTGGGGTGTTACTCAGGAGTGGTGGCAGGGGGAAGTTGAGTGTTAGTTTGACAGTGCCAGGTCCGTAGTGCTGGCCATTGTGCATCATAGCAGCTCCTGTGTTGAGCGTTTGCCCCCTGGTGATCAGACCATGTCATAGCGACTAGTTGGATGGTAGGAGGGACACCTAGCATATTAGCCTTTTATGTAGTATATAGATTATGCCCATCCCATCCCCATCTTCAAGTCCCCCTTCTTTTCTTCCTCCAAAAGTTCTAGCACTGAACCCTTTAATTATCTAGGGCTATGGTATATTATTTTGATACAAAATAAAGTTTTATATTATGGTATTTAATTATTTTAAAAATATAATTGATCTCAACTGTCAAGAAAGCTTCTTGAGGTCAAGCTATTGTATTTCTTTTGTATCCTTTTTTTAAAAAAGTAATATATTTTATTGATATTTTACAGAGAAGAAGGGAGAGGGATAGAGAGTTAGAAACATCGATGAGATAGAGAAACATCAACCAGCTGCCTCCTGCATACCTCTTACTGGGAATGTGCCTGCAACCAAGATACATGCCCTTGACTGGAATCAAACCTGGGACCCTTCAGTCTGCAGGCCGATGCTCTATCCACTGAGCCAAACCAGTTAGGGTTTTTTGTATCTTTTTTTATTTTAAGGATTTAAAATTTGTTTTTAGAGAGAGAGGAATGAAGAGGGAGGGAGAGAGAGAAAAACAAATGTATAGTGAAAAATCCATGGGCTGTTTTCACTCCCCCATATTGGGAATTGAGCCTGAAACCCAGTCATGTGCCCTGACTGGGAATTGAATCAGTAACCTTTCAGTTCAAGGGAATGCCCAACCTACTGAACCACTCCAGCCAGGGCTTTTGTATCTATTTTTTCTCTAAACACTCAATGCCCAAATATTTTGTTAAATCTTAGGCCTGTGGACCCAGCCACCTTCATTTGTAGCTTAAATTTTAAAATGTTCATATTATTTTTTATCAACATGTGACCTTTAAACTTATAGAGGAAATTTGTTCTAACATAGGAAATAAAAAAAAATGCAATACTTAATGTTATTTACAAACTTTTATGTTTTTGAATAAAGCTCATTTAAAAAATTTTGAAGCATTAGAAGTGGTAAGGTTTTGACAGTTTGTTAGGCTAGTTTTACTCAGCTTTGGGCCAAATGTAGATAAAAGTTACCCAGTGGGTTATTATAATAATTACATTTAAAATGTGTAGGACTTGACTTGGGATAAGAAGATAAAGTCAGCCATCAAGCCTTATAAGATCATTTTCTAAATTGTTAACCTACATGTTATTCCTTGTGCCTATTTATAAGGTCATATAGAGTAAGAGGGTTATCTTATATTTTAAAGAAGATGCAGTTGGCTAGATCCAGCCTTCCAGATCATACCATTTCATATGTCTCATGTCGGTATAAAAACTGCCCTTTGTCCTGGGAAAATGAACCAACACAAAGCCAAAGTCTGTGTCATGAGATATACCATTCGCCAGCCTTGGACTTCCTATGTGGTGTTCTCTTTGTAGGCCAAGTTAATTATCCACCCTTGTCTAAGGGTAAAGGACAATAATTTAGAGCATGTGGCTACATCATCTTAAATATTTATTGTTATAGTTTTTATTAAAAAATAGAGTAAATTTTATTTTTAAAATGTATGTATTTATTTTTATTTTTAAAATATATTTTATTGATTTTTTTACAGAGAGGAAGGGAGAGGGATAGAAAGTCAGAAACATCGATGAGAGAGAGACATTAATCAGTTGCCTCCTGCACACCCCCTATTGGGGATGTGTCCACAACCAAGGTACATGCCTTGACCGGAATTGAACTTGAGACCTTTCAGTCTGCAGGCTGATGCTCTATCCACTGAGCCAAACTGGTTTCGTCTATTTATTTCTATTGATTTCAGAGAGGAAAGGAGAGGGAGAGAGAGAAACATCAATGATGAGAATCATTGATCAGCTGCCTCCTGCACGCCCCCTCCTATGGATCGAACCCGCAACACGGGCATGTACCTGAACTGGGAGTTTGAACCATGACCACCTAGTTCATAGGTCAGCACTCAACCACTGAGCCATATAAGGCCTTCTTCATATGAATTGTTTGTGCTAGAAAAGTTGTGCTTTATTTATTTATTATTTTTTAGTTATTTATTTTTGAAATACTTTTTAAAAATTTAATAAATCTTTATTCAGATTATTACATTTGCTCCTCCTTGCCCTCCATAGCTCCCCTCTACCCGGCTCCCACCCCTCCCTTTGCCCTTACTTCCTCCTGCATTGTCCTTATTCATAGGTGTATGATTTTTGTCCAGTCTCTCCCTGCACCCCTCTCACTTCTTTCCACCTTAGAATTGTCAGTCCACTCCCTTTCTATGCCCCTGATTCTATTACATTCACCATTTTATTCTGTTCATCAAATTTTTAATTCACTTAATTTTAGATTCACTTGTTGATAGATATGTATTTGTTGTTCATAATTTTTAATCTTTTACCTTTTTCTTCTTCCTATTCTTAAAGAGTACCTTTTAGCATTTCATATAATACTGGTTTGGTGGTGATGAACTACTTCAGCTTTTTCTTATCTCTGAAGCTCTTTATCTGCCCTTCAATTCTGAAAGCTTTGCTGGATAGAATAATCTTGGTTGTAGGTTCTTGCTATTCATCATTTTGAATATTTCTTGCCACTCCCTTCTGGCCTGCATAGTTTCTGTTGAGAAATCAGCTGACAATCATATGGGTGCTTCCTTGTAGGTAATTAACTGTTTTTCTCTTGCTGCTTTTAATATTGTCTTTCTGTCTTTTGCTCTTGGCATTTTAATGATGATGTGTCTTGGTGTGGTCCTTTTTGGATTCCTTTTGTTTGGGGTTCTGTGTGCTTCCTGGACTTGTAAGTCTATTTCTTTCACCAGATGGGGGAAGTCTATCATTATTTCTTCAAATAGGTTTTCAGTATCTTCTTCTCTTTTTCTGGCACCCTCATAATTCTGATGTTGGTATGCTTGAAGTTGTCCTAGAGGCTTTTTACACTATCTTCATATTTTTTTATTCTTTTCCTTTGTGCTTTTCCGGTTGAGTGTTTAATCTTCCTTGTATTTCAAATCTTTGACTTGATTCTTATGATCCTCTAGTCCAATGTTCAGCAAACTGCGGGTCGCAAGCCACACGCTGCTCGTGAACCGCAGTTTGCCGCTCTGTTGACAAATGAGTTTGCCTACCATTGCCTTAGGGAAAAACACTTAAAAAACATTTTAATAATGTACTAATGTCTTTAACCTGAAGTCAAAACTTCTGGGTAAGGGTAATGCCTTACACAGTAGTTGCCAAACTCATTAGTCAACAGAGTGGCAAACTTTATTTCGGTCAGTGTATGCTTAATTTCTAGTTGGTCCTTTTTCATATCCTCGATAGCCTCACTAAATGTATTGGCGGTTTCTAGAAAATTTTTGAAAAACCTTGTAACCCTGGCTTTGAACTCTATATCCAGTCAGTAGTTTGCTTTCCTCCATTTCTTTAATTTGTGATCTGTTTCTTTGTCTCTGCATTTTGGCTCCTTCCCTGAGTTGATAGAGTGGCTTTGTGTGCTATGTTTCCCATTAGGCCCAGTGGCTCAGCCTCCCCAGTTACCTGAGGTGGACACTCTTGGTGCACCCCTTTATGGGTTGTGTACATAGTCTTGTTGTAGTTAAGCCTCTATTTGTTGTTGGTATCATTGGGAGGAATTGACCTCCAGGCCAATTGGCTGTTAGGATCAGCTGTATCTACAATGGGAGAACTTTTGTGCTGGAGACACCCTTAATGAGGCAAGACTATTTCAGTGGGGCTTTGGTGCTCTCTGAGTCTGGCCCCTGAGTGTGTCCCTTATGGATCAGAGGAGTTGTAACCTGAATGGTCCTACTCTGACCTCTAGGTACACTGGCTCTTGGATCTCCAGTGAGGTGCTAATTTGGCCTCTGCCTGAGGCCACCCAGCAGGAGCTACAGAGAGATCTACAGATTCCTCTTCTTTGTTTGGGGTTTGAAGGTGCCCAGATGAGGCCCAGCTGTGAAGCACTGCACGCTACTATGGGGCCTAGGGCCTTCTTTTGGATGTTCTGGGTCTCTCTGACTCAGCTGCAGTTGGTTAGGTAATTTTAGAATTCAAGGGACCAGGCCATTATTATGCAAAAGCATCAGTGCACAGCTTGGGTGGGGTGGAGTTTCAGGGTGGAGCAAATAGCAATGGCTTCCCATCAGCCCTGACCTAAAAGGCCTCTAGGTCTCAGTGTACCGCTGTAATCTGTGCAAGCACCTCTGAGAGAAAGCCTCGCTCGAGTTCTGCCTGCTGCCAGACAGTCCAGTTTCTCCCTGTATGAGTCTGGGTCCCCAGTGTCTGGCCCGGAACTAGAGTTCAGAGAAGTCGGGAGCTGTGTCTCCCTTCGGCTTGAAAAAGTCAGCAGCGTACTAGTTGCCAGCCCTCTCCGCACACACCTCCCTCTCTGTGCACGCCTCCATTCCTCTGCCTCCTCCGAGTCTCATTGTGCTTTTCTCTTTCCTTCTAGTTGTAGAATTTCCACTCAGCCAGTCTTGTGGTTCTGAATGATGTCCGTTTTTGTCTTTTAGTTGTAGTTTTGAAGTTGTTGTGCAAGGCGGCAGGTTCAGATGTTTACCTATGCCGCCATCTTGGTTTCTCTGTGTTCTTGAGTTTCAGTTTTATATTCCACATATGAGTGAAATCATAGGTCATGTCTTTCAATTAAAATACTGTAACTAAGTTTGACTTTTCTGGTACTATGTTGGAAGTCTAGAGGCACTATAGTGGGGTAGTTAAGAAAAGGGCTCTGGAATCAGATTGCCTGAGTTCAGATTGTGCCTCTGTCATTTACTAGTATGTGACCCTGGGTGATTTACTTTTTTTTTTTTTTAATCTTATTTATTTCCGAGAGGAAAGGAGAGAGAGAGAGAGATGTAGATAATGATGAGAGAGAATAATTGATAGGACGTCTCCTGCACTCTCCTTACTGGGGATCAAGTCCACAACACAGGGACTCTTGACCTGAATTGACTCCCAGACCTTTCAGTCCAAAGGTTGATGCTCTATTCATTGAGCCCAACTGGCTAGGGCTACTTAACTTTCTGTGTTTTGATTTCTTTACTTTAAAAGTGAGGATGATAATAGGCCCTGCTCCAATGGATTATTATAAGGATTTAATAAATTAATAACTATAAAGCACTTAACATGATGCCTGGAACATATTAAATATCTGTAAATGTTTTTGTTCATGTATTAATTCTTTCATGTTTTTTCAACAAATATTTGATTGCCAGGCACTGTTCTAGACATAGTGTGAACAGAACAGTAAAACTCCCTGTATTCATGGAGCTTGCATTTTTAAGAGAGGGAATAGAGCAGAGAATAAATTCATAAATAAAATACATAGTGATGGTGATGAATGATATGAAAAAAAATCAGAGAATAAAATAAAGAGGCTGAGTGGGAAAACTGCTATTTTATGTAGAGAATAGGGAGGGCCTGACCCAAAGGAAGTGAGATAGCCAGCCATGTAGATATCTGGAAGAAGTGAGGACAGGGGAGTGCACTGAATAGAGGGAATGCCAAATGACTTATTCTGAGGTAGGAACATCTCTGTCATGTATTCAGGGATCACCTAGGAGGTCTGTGTGGTTGGAGTAGAATAAAGGGAAAATAGTGAGAAATGAAGACAAGTTATAGTGTGGGTGGTGGGGGAATACCATGTAAAAATTTTGGCTTTTAAAACGACTGAGATGAGAAGCTATGCTAATGTATTGAACAGTGATGTATTATGATTCCTGGCTTTTAAGGGTCATTCATGCTGCTGGGGCAGAGTAGGCAAAGGTGATTGTGGAGAAAATGGTGAGGAGGCGATTGCAATAAATTATCTGAGGGATTGATGGTGGCTTGGACAAAGTGGGAGTTGTGCAGGTGGTGTACAGTGGTTAGATTCTGAATATCATTGCTAGTTTTATAGCATGTAGTTTCTAAACTTAGTCACTGTATTTTATTTTTAAATTCATTTTCTTTATGTTTTTATTGATTTCAGAGGCAAAGGGAGAGGGAGAGAGACATAGAAACATTAATGATGAGAGAGATCAGTGATGAGAGAGGTTGGCTGCCTCCTGCATGCCTCATACTGGGAATCAAGCCTGCAACCAGGAATTGAACTGTGACCTCCTGGTTCATAGGTCGACTCTCAACCACTGAGTCATGCTGGCTGGGCTCACTTTATTTTTTAATTTTTAAGCTTTAAATTTCTCTATATGCTTTAATAATGAAGATATTTAACTTTAAAAATAATGCCAAAGCTATTTTATATATATTTTGATGTATATTTTTCTATTTTTTGATAATAGGACTCATTGGATTTTTGATCTCTGACATCTGAGTGCAAAGCAGCATAATATGTGGCCTTAGTTATGCTATTTGATGAAGGCTTACTTATTAGTTACTTCTAAAACATTCCTTTATAAATCTATACTATAATATACTTACTTATTAGTTACTTCTAAAACCATTACTTTATAAATCTATACTATACTATACAAAAGTAACTTTGAAAAATGAATTATCATAAAGTTCTTAGTTTCTGTGGTAGGCTATGAAGGGGAGAAGAAATTAAAGCGAAGGAAGCCATGGCATGCATACATGTTTCATTTTATGTGTTACAGTTGTTGGCATTTTATTTTTTAAATGTATAAACATGTTTGTTTGTTTTTTGGTTTAAAAAAGTACTTTTATTGATTTCAGAGAGGAAGGGAGAGAGAGATAAAAACATCAAAGATGAGAGATAATCATTGATTGCCTGCCTCCTGCATGCCCTCTACTGGGGACCAAGTCCACAACACCGGGCATGTGCCCTTGACCAGATTCAAACCTGGGACCCTTCAGTCTATAGGCTGAACCAGCTATGGTAAAGTTGTTGGTATTTTAGAGTAATTAAATTATGTTTATGTGTTTTTGCTTAATATTGTAATGCTTAAGTGCTTGAGGATAGACATTACTATAAAATAGGGAAATGTTGCTCACTGTTAGACTCACATTGCTTGGATTTCCAATTCTATTCCTGTCTACTTCTAGCTTTGACCTTGGACAGTTTCCTCATCTGTGTAGCAGGGAAAAGGATATTAATCCCATTGTAGGGCTATTGTGAAAATTATGATTTAGTACAAGTAAGACACTTAGAGCAGGTATCTGTTGTTACTATTATTTTAATTACTATTATGCTGGAATGCTTTGTGACATATCTCTTGTCTTCCATTCAGAGGAAGAACCAGCTTAAAATTTAAATTGAAAAGCAATTTAAATCTTTATTCCAGCCTTCAAAAATGCCAAAGGGTATTAACATTCATACCATATTGCAATACTACTTAAAATCTTCATTTTTTAAAAAAAAATTTTGTTAATCCTAACCTAAGGATATTTTTCCATTGATTTCTGTAGAGAGTAGAAGGGAGAGGGAGGGACGGAAAGAGAAACATCGATGTGAGAGAGACACATCAATTGTTTTCCTCCCACACTAGCCCTACCCAGGGCAGGGGATCAAGCCTGCAACTGATGTACATGTCCTTGACCAGATTTGAATCCAGCACCCTTCAGTCAATAGGCTGACATTCTCTCCAATGAGCCAAACAGGCTAGGGCTGATTTCTCCATTTTTGATCAGTATCTTTGCATGGTTAAATCCAAAATTCTATCTCTCACAAACTCTCTCACAACAACCTATACAGTCTCATTCTTTTTATTTGTTTCCTTCCTTCTCAAACTTACTAGTTTCTCTTCCAGGAGTACCTGTTTCCCTTTAGATGCTCTCCTTTGCTGGTTTAATTACTCTGTATGATAAGGACCAGGAAAATAAGGAGTAAAGAAAATAAGCTAAGTATATTGTTATAGCAGCATTTTTCATTTTGTCACTAGTGGCCCAGTGCATGAAATTTGTGCATATTAAAAGGGGGTTAATTAGAGGAGAAACCAAGATGGCGGCATAGATAAACACCTGAAATTGTTGCCTTGCACAACCACTTCAAAACTAAAACTAAAAGACAAAACGGACATCATCCAGAACCACAAGAAGACTGGCTGAGTGGAAATTCTACAACTAGAAGCGAAGAGAAAAGCACACTGAGACTCAGAGGAGATGCGGAAGTAAAGTGCAGAGGTACGGAGGCGTGTACGCATGGAAAGGGCTGGAAACTGAGTACAAGGCTGTCTTTTTCAATACTGAGAGAGACACAAGTTCCTGATTGCTCTGAACTCTGTTCCAGACCAGACTCTGGTGACCCAGACTCACGGGGAGAAACTGGACTGTCTGAAAGCGGGTGGAACTCCAAGAGGGCAGCTTTCTCTTAGAGGTGCTGGCAGCAATTACTGAGGGACACGGAGACCCAGAGGTCTCTTAGGGTAGGGCTGACGATCAGTCATTCTGTTTGCTCTGCCCTGAAACCCTGCCCCACCCAAGCTGTGTGCAGAAGCTTTTGCATATGAATGGCCTGGTCCCTTGAATTCTAAAATTACCTAACAAACTGCAGCTGAGTCAGAGAGACCCAGAACATCCAGAAAAAAGCCCAAGGCCCCATAGCAGCTTGCATTGTTTCACAGGGGAGCCTCATCTGGGCACCTCCAAACTCCAAACAAAGAAGAGGAATCTGTAGATCTCTCTGTAGCTCCTGCTGGGTAGCCTAAGGCAGAGGCCAAATTAGCACTCATTGGAGATCCAAGAGTCAGAGTAGGACATTCCAGATTACAACTCCTCTGATTCATAAGGGGCACACTCAGGGGCCATACTCAGAGAGCACCAAAGCTTTGCTGAAATAGTCTTGCCTCATTAAGCGTGTCTCCAGCACAGAAGTTCTCCCATTGTAGACACAGCTGATCCTCACAGCCAATTGGCCTGGAGGTCAATTCCTCCCAATGATACCAACAACAAATAGAGGCTTAACTACAACAAGACTGTGCACACAGCCCACAAAGGGGTGCACCAAGAGTGTCCACCTTAAGTAACTAGGAAGGCTGAGCCACTGGGCCCTATAGGACATCTAGCACACAAAGCTACTCAGTCAACACAGGGAAACAGCCAAAATGCAGAGACAAAGAAACATGTCACAAATTAAAGAAATGGATGAAAGCAAATGACTGGACATAAGAGTTCAAAACCACATTTATAAGGTTATTCAAGAATCTTCTACAAACCGCCAAGAAACTTAGACCTCTGAGAAACTTAGTGACACCTTCATGGATCTTAATGAGAATGCCAAAAAAATGGAAAAGAATCAGTTAGAAACTAAGCATGCACTGTCTGAAATAAAGAATAATATACAAAAACCTAACAGTAGACTGGAGGATCCCAAGAATCAAACCAAAGATTTGAAATATGAGGTCGCAAAAAACACCCAACTAGAAAAAGAAAAAATAGTCCAAAAATGTGAAGATAGTGTAAGGAGCCTCTGGGACAACTTCAAGTGTACCAACATCAGAATTATGGGGGTGCCAGAAGAAGAGAGAGAACAAGATACTGAAAACCTATTTGAAAAATAATGACTGAAAACTTTTCCTACCTGGTGAAAGAAATGGACGTACAAGTCCAGGAAGTGCAGAGAACCCCAAACAAAAGGAATCCAAAGAGGACTACACCAAGACACAGCATAATTAAAATACCAAGGTCAAAAGACAGAGAATCTTGAAAGCAGCGAGAGAAAAACAGTTACCTACAAGGGAGTACCCATACGACTATCAGCTGATTTCTCAACAGAAACTATGTAGGCCAGAAGGGAGTGGCAAGAAATATTCAAAGTGATGAATAGCAAGAACCTACAGCGAAGATTCATTCAGAATTGAAGCTCAGATAAAGAGTTTCTCAGACAAGAAAAAGCTAAAGGAGTCCATCACCACCAAACCAGGATTATATGAAATGCTGAAGGGTATTCTTTAAGAAGAGGAAGAAGAAGAAAAAGGTAAAGATAAAAGTTATGAACAACAAAGTGATAACAAATACATACCTATCAACAAGTGAATCTAAAAATCAAGTGAATAAAAAGTCTGATGAACAGAATAGACTGGTGAATATAATAGAATTAGAAAGGGAATAGATTAACAATTCTCAGGGGAAAGGGCATGTGAGGGGTGTGGGATGAGATTGGACAAAAATCTTACACCTATGGATGAGGACAGTGGTGGGGGGTAAGGGCCTGGGGTGGGGGGTGGGAAATCAGGTGAAGGGAAGCTATGGTGGGGGTGTAGGGTGGGGGGGGGAAGAGGAACAACTGTAATAAACTGAACAATAAAGATTTATTAAAAAAAATATAAGTGGTGGACCTCATGCACAAAATTCAGGTGGACTTATGGAGATTTCCACTGTAATTTTAATTTTGTTTTAGCAACAGAGATATTGTATTAGCCATCGGAACTACTGATCCATAGTTCGGCATTTATATGTACTTAATATTTATAACCAGAGGTTTTATTTTTGCTTAATCTCTAATTTATTGAAAAGTGAATGTAGCCAAAACCCGTTTGGCTCAGTGGGTAGAGTGTCGGCCTGTGGACTGAAAGGTCCCGGGTTCGATTCCGGTCGAGGGCATGTACCTTGGTTGCGGGCACATCCCCAATAGGGGGTGTGCAGGAGGCGACTGATCGATGTTTCTCTCTCATCGATGTTTCTAACTCTCTATCCCTCTCCCTTCCTCTCTGTAAAAAATCAATAAAATATATTTAAAAAAAAAGTAAATGTAAATTTAAAACCTTTCTCCCCCCCACTCCCTAAAAAAGCCCAAGTTAAGATAGTTGCAGTGAGAATGAATAGGAGAGTTGTTTAAAAAGTAGAATTGATGGAACTTAGAGATACTCCTGAAAAAGATGAAAGAATCTAGAATGAGTTTTAGTTCTGGCTTGGGAGATGATGGTACTATAAGCCAAGAAATGAAATTTAAGGAGGAAGGAGAGATTGTTTTTTAAATTTAATCTTTATTGTTCAGAGTATTACAATTGTTCCTCTTTTTCCCCCATAGCTCCGCTCCACCTGGTTCCCACCCCAACCTCTGCCCTTACCTCTCCCTCCCCCCCCACTGTCCCCATCCATAGGTGTACGATTTTTGTCCAGTCTTTTCTCCCACCCCCCACACTCCTTCCCCCCTAAGACTTGTCAGTCCATTCTCTTTCTATGCCCCTGATTCTATTATATTCACCAGTTTATTCTGTTCATCAGATTTTTTTATTCACTTGATTTTTAGATTCACTGTTGATAATGTATTTGTTGGTCATAATTTTTATCTTTACCTTTTTCTTCTTCCTCTTCTTAATGCCTTTTAGCATTCTATAAAATACTAATTTGGTGGTGATGAATTCTTTAGCTTTTTCTTATCTGTGAAGCTCTTTATCTGCCCTTCAATTCAGAAAGATAGCTTTGTTGGGTAGAGTAATCTTGGTTGTAGGTTCTTGCTATTAATCACTTTAATGTTTCTTGCCACTCCCCTCTGGCCTGCATAGTTTCTGTTGAGAAATCAGCTGACAATTGTGTGAGTGCTCCCTTGTAGGTAACTAACTGTTTTTCTCTTGCTGCTTTTAATATTCTCTCTTTGTCTTTTGCTCTTGGCATTTTAATTATGTTGTGTCTTAGTGTGTTCCTCTTTGGATTCCTTTTATTTGGGGTTCTGTGTGCTTCCGGGACTTGTAAGTCTATTTCTTTCACCAGGTAGGGGAAGTTTTCAGTCTTTATTTTTTTCAAATAGGTTTTCAGTATCTTGTTCTCTCTCTTCTTCTGGCACCCCCATAATTCTGATGTTGGTATGCTTAAAGTTGGCCCAGAGGCTCCTTACACTGTCTCCATATTTTTGGATTCTTTTTTTGTTTTTGCTTTTCCGATTGAGTGTTTTTTGCTTCTTTATATTTCAAATCTTTGATTTGATTCTTGCGTTTCTCTAGTCTGCTGTTATGTCTCTGTATAGTATTTTTTATTTCAGTCAGTGTATGCTTAATTTCTAGTTGCTCTTTTTTCATATCCTCAGGGGTCTCGCTAAATATATTGGCCTTTTCTAGAAAATTCTTGACAAACCTTATAACTGTGGTTTTGAACTCTATAACCAGTCATTTGCTTTCCTCCATTTCTTTCATTTGTGACCTGTTTCTTTGTCTCTACATTTTGGCTGCTTCCCTGAGTTGATAGAGTGGTTCTGTGTGCTAGGTGTCCTATAGCAGTGGTTGGCAAACTATGGCTTGTGAGCCACATGTAGCTGGTGAGCTGCGGTTTGCTGCTCTGTTGACTAATGAGTTTGCTGACCACTGTCATATACTATCCTTTACCTCTTTGCACACAATATGTCACAATTGCCTAATCCTCACAGCTTCCAACTACATGGTAACATTTAGTCTAGACTAGTGTCCTATAGGGCCCAGTGGCTCAGCCTCCCTAGTTACCTGAGGTGGACACTCTTGGTGCACTCCTTTGTGGGCTGTGTGCACAATCTTGTTGTATTTAAGCCTTGATTGTTTTTGGTATCACTGGGAAGGAATTGACCTCCAGGCTAATTGGCTGTGAGGATCAGCTGTGTCTTTGCTGGGAGAATTTCTGTGCTGGAGACAGCCTTATGGGACAAGACTTGCAAAAGCCTCTGTGTTAAACTTAGATGGGGTGAAGTCTCAGGGCGGAGAAGATAGCTTTGGTTTCCTGTCAGCCCTGCCCTAATTGGCCCCTGTATCTCAGTGTATCGTGGTAATCGCTGCAAGCACCTCTTAGAGGAAGCTGCCTTCAAGTTTCTCCCCTAATGAATCTGGGTCCCCAGAATCTTGCTTGGAACTGGAGTTCAATGCAGTCTGAAGCTTTTGTCTCCCTCCCGCTTGAGAAAGCCAGTTGTGTACTCAGTTGCCCACCCTCTCTGCATGTGAGCCTCGGTAGCTCTGCCTTCCGCAGTTCCTCTGAGTCTCAGTGTGCTTTTTTCTTTCCTGACAGTCCAGTTTCACCTTGTATTAGTCTGGGTCCACAGAGTCTCACCCAGAACTGGCGATCAGAGCAGTCGGGAGCTTGTGTCTCCCTCCTGCTTGAGAAAGCCAGCTGTTCACTCAGTTGCCAATCCTCGCTGTGTGTGTCTCAGTACCTCTGCCTCCTGCAGCTCCTCTGAGTCTCAGTGTGCTTTCTCTCTTTCCTTCTAGTTGTAGAATTTCCACTCAGCCAGCCTTCTTGTGGTTCTGGATGATATCCATTTTGTCTTTTAGTTGTAGTTTTGAAATTGTTGTGCGAGGCAGCAATTTCAAGTGTTTACCTATGCCGCCATCTTGGTTTCTCAGTAAGGACAGATTTGGATCATATAGTCTGTAAAATCAAAATGAAGCAGAGGTGAAATGGCTCAGGTTTTCTCTTTTTGGAGGGGTTCTTTGTCTCTTAGGTGTCATTCTAGGAGGACAAGTGAGTGTCTTTTACTGCTTTGAAATCTACAGCAGATGGTAGTAAATCAGATACTGAGTTTCTCAAGGTATAGGAGAGATTGCAGTGGGACCCTGACTGTTTCCAGAGTATTAGTTACTAAAGTCATATTAAGTTTCTAGATGTGTAAGCTGCCTCATCCCTTTTGCAAGCCACGAGACATAAATTATAAAAAAATTTACTCTTAAGATTCATGAGTTATGTCTGGCTTGTGTGGTTCAGTTGTTGAATGTTGATCCAAGGAACCAAGAGGTTGCTGGTTCTATTCCAGGTCAGAGCTGATTAATGATGTTCCTTTCTCATTGATGTCTCTCTCTCTTTATTCCTCTCCCTTGCTCTCTCTCTCTTAAAAAAAAAATCAATAAAAACATTTAAAAAAAGATTCCTCAGTTAGGTTTTGAATAGTGGAAACGTGAATTACTACAGCCATTCCAGAAAGTTTTGCAATACTATCTAGTAAAGGTCCTCTACTGGAAATCTTTTCTGTAGAAATAAAAGTTTAAACATGTATTAAGTATATATATGTAATATTGTTTTGTTTATTTTTTAATCCTTACACGAGGATATGTTTTTATTAATTTTAGAGAAAGAGAAACATCGATGTGAGAAACATCAATCAGTTGCCTCTCATATGCACCCTGACCTGGGGTTGAACTCATAACCTAGGTATATGCTGTGAACGGAATCAAATGTGTAACCTTTCGCCTTTCGATGTACAGAACAGTGTTCCAACCAAATGGCCAGGGCTACTTTCTTTTTCTTTAGAATTGTATTTCTAAATGACATATTTTAGTTTTACCTAGTTTTGCTTTTCATATATGTAAGGAATTATACATATTCTTTTATGGTTTTATTCAGCATTATGTTGAGTCATCTTTACTGTTTTCATATTGCTGTAGTTTCTTTTTTTGTTAGTATATGGTATTTCATTGTATATCACAGTTAATTTCTACTATTTTTTTAATTTAAATTTTTTATTGTTGAAAATATTACATGTATTTCCCTTGTCCCCTGTTGACTTCTCCCCACCCATTCCCATCCCCCATAATTTCTCTTATATCAAGAAATTTGAGTCGTTTCTGTTTTGGCTATTATGTACAGTGCTGCTATGAACATTTATCACATGTTTCTCTTTTCACATCAATGTATGTCTGCAGGGTATATTTAGATTCTAGAATATGTGAATCTCAGCCTTTCTAGAGAATGCCAAACTACTTGCCACCATATTAGTATATGAGTTACTCTACATCTGCAATAATCCTAGGTGTTGTCAGACATTTACATTTTTTCAAATGTTATAAACTTGTAAAGATCTCATTTTAGTTTAAATTCATTTGCATTTCCTTATTCCTAATAATATTGATCATTTTTCCCTTTTTAAAAAAATATATTTTTAGTTGAAACCGGTTTGGCTCAGTAGATAGAAGAGTGTGGGCCTGCGGACTGAAAGGTCCCAGGTTCAATTCCTGTCAAGGGCATGTATTTTTGGTTGCGGGCAATCCCCATAGGGGGTGTGCAGGAGATGGCTGATTGATGTCTCTCTCTCATCAATGTTTCTCACTCTCTATCCCTCTCCCTTCCACTCTGTAAAAAATCAGTAAAATACATTTTTATTGATTTTAGAGAAGAAGGGAAAGGGAGAGAGAGAGAGAAATATCAGTGATGAAAGAGAATCATTGATTGGCTATCTCATTTTTTCATATGTTGTCCATTTGGTTATCTTCTTTTATGAAATGCCTTTTCATGTCTTTTGTCCATTTTTCAGCTGTATTGTTTGTTGTATTTTCTTATGGTTTTCTAGGAATTACAGGTTCTGGGTATCAGTCCTTGTCTGTAACATATATTGCAAATAACTTCTCTTAAGGTAATATTTTGAGTAGGACGTGATGAAGGGTGTGAGGATAGCTGAATGAAGGATATTACAGATAGAGTAAACAGCAATTACAAAGACCTCAGGTCAGGAGGGACTATTTATTTATTTATTTATTTATTTATTTATATATTTTTAAATATACCATTTTCTCCAATTTCCCCTTTTATGATTTTTTAAAAAAATATATTTTATTGATTTTTCACAGAGAGGAAGGGAGAGGGATGGAAAGTTAGAAACATCGATGAGAGAGAGATATCGATCAGCAGCCTCCTGCACGCCCCCTACTGGGGATGTGCCCGCAACCAATGTAGGTGCCCTTGACCGGAATTGAATCTGGGACCTTTCAGTCCGTAGGCCAATGCTCTATCCACTGAGCCAAACCGGCCTTGGCAGGAGGGGTTTTTTAAATGTAGCAGGAGCAGCAAAGGATGCTTACTTGAAGTTAGGAAGGAGAGGGGTGAGAGGATATCAGAAAAAAAATGAAGCAAAATGAAAAAAAGACTTATGGAATGCAATTAGTAAAAATGTAGGTTATAAAATCTATCTTTGATATTACGACAAATATATGAAAAGTAGAGGCCCAGTGAATGAAATTCATGCATGTGTGTGGGGGTGTGTATGTCCCTCAGCCCAGCCTGCACCCTCTCCAATCTAGGATCCCTCAAGGGATGTCCGATTGCCTGATTAGGCCGATCCAACACTCACAATCCAGGTCTGCTGGCTCCCAACTGCTTGCCTGCCTGCCTCATTGCTCCTAACTGCTTCTGTCTGCCAGCCTGATCACCCCCTAATCACTCCCCTGCCAGCCTGATAGACGCTTAACTGCTCCCCCAGCAGCCTGATTGCCTCTAACTGCCTTCCCCTGCTGGCTTGGTCACTCCTAACTGCCCTCCCATGCCAGCCAGGTTGCCCCTAACTGTCCTCTACAGGCCTGGTCCCCACAACTGCCCTCCCCTACAGACCTGGTCCCTCCCAACTGCCTTCCCTTGCAGGCCTGGTCCCTCCCAATTTGCCTTCCCATGCTGGCTTGATCATCCACCACTGCCCTCCCCTGCCACATGGGGGAGGCCATATTGTTTTTTTGACTGATGGTCAATTTGCATATTGCCTCTTTATAGAAAGATAGAATATGGTAAAGAAAAACAATTGGAATATGACAATGAAAACTTTGATTTGATGATGGCATTATGGGTAATTTTTCTCCTAAATTTGTTATTAAATAGTAAAAGCAATGTTTAAAAAGTACATTTGAAAAGATTTATGGGTATATACTAAAGTTTGAAAAAATTAATCTTCAGGAAGATAAACTTGGAGCTGCCTCTTTCAGGCATTGATAAGTAGAAACTCTGTATTAGTTTCTTATTGCTGCCATAACCAATTACCATAAACTTAGTGGCTTAAAACAACACAAATTTATTTTTTGCAGTTCTGGATGTCAAAAGGTCAGCAAACTATATTTCTTTTGGGTGCTTTAAAAAATAAATCTGTTTTCTTGTTCTTTCCTCCTAGAAACTGCTTACATTCCTTGGCTTCTGTCCCCTCAATCCATTTCATAGCCAGTAATGGTGCATCCTCAATCAGTCAATCAATCTCCTCCCCACTCTCTTCTCTCTCTCTGCCATTTCTTCTCTGCTTCTGTTGTGCTATCTCCTTTTTAGCCTCTGACATTTCTGCCTCCCGAAATTTCTGCTTCCCTCTTATAAAGATCTTTGTGATTTCTTTGGCTCCCTTGAATAATTTAAGATAATCTTCTTATCTCAATATTCTTAATTATATCTGCAAAGTCTCTTTTGCCGTGTTATGTAACATTCACAGGTTCTAGGGATTGGCATGTGGACATTTTTGGAGGATTATTAATTTACCACAGATTCTATACATTTGAGAATAAACTCATTAACTTTCTTATGATTTGATACGAGGAATTAGAAGTACAGATAAAAGAGAAAGGGTCCTTACTAGCAGAGAATGAACTTGATGAAGATTGTATCTTAATTTTGAATATCCTACAACATCTGCCATAGAGGGCTATCTTATAGTTAGCCTTCCATGATGTGAGGGGTCTCTGAAAGACTGGAAACTTTTAAGTCATACCTTCATGTAGTTGCTGCTTTGACAGGAAAGAGGATTGTACTTTTTGTTAGAAGACTGGTTTGAATTTGGCCTGCTTAACCGCTATGTGACATTGAGTAGTTCTCATCTATAAAATGGGAGTAGTAATACCTTTAACAAAAAATTTTTTTTTTTAATTCTCATCCGAGGACATGTTTAGAGAAAGAGAGCAAGTGAAAGAGAGACAGACAAATAGACATGGATCAGTTGCTTTCTGTATGTGCAAGTAGGTATT
This sequence comes from Lasiurus cinereus, assembly GCA_011751065.1. Lineage (NCBI taxonomy): Eukaryota > Metazoa > Chordata > Mammalia > Chiroptera > Vespertilionidae > Lasiurus > Lasiurus cinereus. Next base: position 9,987,484 of record JAAGEH010000030.1, read on the forward strand.
GAACCCACAACCCAGGTATGTGTCCTGACCAGGAATCAAACCAGCAACCTTTCAATGCACAGGATGAAGTTACTCTGGCTAGGCCTCTTTTTTTTAATTAAAAATCTTTAAATTGATTTTTAGAGAGGAAGGAGAGAGGGGGTGTGTGTAGCTCTCAATTTGTTATTCCACTTTTGTTGCATTCATTGATTGGTTCTTATATATGCCCTGACCAGAGATCGAACCTGCAACTTGGCATATTCAGACTATGCTCTAACCAACTGAGCTACCCAGCCATGGTGGGAGTAGTAATACTCAATTCAAAAGATTTTTATAAGAATTTTAAAATGTATATACACACACATTTGCAAATAAACATTTATGTATAAGAAAATAATACTTAGCTTAGTATCTGGCATATAGCAGGCACTCTTCATTACTTGACAATCAGTGTTTTTGTGATACCGTAATCGGGAAATGTAGAGAAATTAGGGTGAGGGGCATGTGCTAGAGGTTTTGCTAGAGGTAGCTGCACATCTTACTTACCAGAAGCTATCTAACTAGTGTGTTTGCCTCTAATGTCAGAATGGGTAAGATTTTGGGATAAGAAAAGTATGGGTTAATATTTGTAGCTAATATGGTTGCTTACCATTCTTTTTCTATGACTCATTTTACTTTTTCTATGAGAAATTTCAAAAATTTGTTTTGTCTCCAGGCTGACTTTTTTTTTTTTCTGCTGTTAGTAAAATTCCACTGCTGTTATTTCAGCATAATTATTATTGGATTTTCAGTTCCTCTCTATGGTAAGCCTAAATGCTGATGATTTCTTGCATTAATTCAACAAATATTTATTGAGTGCCTTCTATCTGTGAGACACTCAGCACTAGAGCTACAAAGATAAGAAAATTGTCCTCAAGGAGCTCAGTTTTAGTACAAAGACAGATAAACAGCGAAACTGTAATGAAAAAGCTTTGTATCAGAAGATTGAGAAAAACTCTGGAATCAAAGAGGAGGTAGTGCTTAATTAGGCATAAAGATGTAAGGGAAGGAAAAAACTATACACAACCTGAATAGCTAAATAATGAAGGGTTGGGGGAAAGGGAGGAATGGGCTTTCTGTGAGGTACAGGGAACCATATGTACAAAGGCATGAGAAAGTTTGTATGTTGGGATGAGCTGCAGGTGATTTGGTGTGCGAAGGGTGAAAGGTGCCTGTGGAAAAGTAATAGGAAATGAGCATGGAAGAGTAAGAAGGAACCAGACCATGAATGGTCTTATATGTCATCCTTAAGAGTTTGAACTTTATGCTATAGGTAGTGGGGTATTCTCTTTTTTTAAAACACATTTTTATTGCTTTCAGAGAGGAAGTGAGAGAGAGAGAGATAGAAATATCAGTAACGAGAGAGAATCATTGATAGGGTGCCTCTTGCATGCTCCTACTATGGATCGAGCCCGCAATACGGGCATGTGCCCTGACCAAGAATGGAACCAGAAGTTCTTGGTTTATGGGTTGATGCTCAACCTCTGAGCAACACCGCCCATTAGTGGCGAACTCTTGAAACATAATATGCTAAACCAATATGATTAGATTTAGAACTCAAAAACTGAGGGGAAGGTAGGAAAAGAACAAGAAGATTAGTCTTTGGAAAGCCCAGGGAGAGATTTTCAAGAAGGAAAAAATGGCTAACACTCTAAAACTTAAAGTGATTATGTAAAATAAAGATAGAAAAGTGTTTCTGCAGGATTTTGTAATTGAGAGGACATTAATAAGACATATATCTAATAAATGGGGTAAAAATCAAATTATAATAGATTAGAAGCTGCCCAGTGCATGGATATGGAGGACCGATCTGGGGTGGTGCAGGGTTGGGGGAGAGGCTACAAGAGATTGGCTGGCCAGCCCTGCCCTATTGGGGTAGGAGATGTGATCAGGGGTGGGTGGGCTGGCGGGAGTAGAGGGGCTGTGGGCCTATTGTGGTGGGATAGGCTACTGGTTGTGGGGGGATGGGTGGGGACATTTGACTGGCAGGCCTGGCTCTTGATCAGGGTGGGAGAATCTGATCCGGGACAGGCTGACAGTGAGGGCCACCCCTCCCCCCTCAAGGCTGGTCTCTGGCCCCACCCCCTGATTGGGCAGTTCACTGGCTACAGTGGGAGTCATAGCGACCGGATGTTAGGTTGTATGGCCAAGAGATGCTCCGTGCACCTCCTGGTGACTGGTCATTTGGTCATTTTGGTTGTGATGACTCTTTAAAAAAAAAATATATATATATATAAATTAAATCTTTATTATTCATATTATTACATTTGTTTCTCTTTTTTCCCCTCCACCCGGCTCCGAACCCTCTCTCTGCCCTTACTTCCCTCCTTTGACCTCATCCATCGGTGTATGATTTTTGTCCAGTCTCTCCCTGTACACCCCTCATCCCTTTCCCCCTGAGAATTATCAGTCCATTCCCTTTTTGTGCTCCTGATTCTATTATATTCACCAGTTTATTCTGTTCATCAAATTTTTAATTCACTTAATTTTTAGATTCACTTGTTGATAGATATGTATTTGTTGTTCATAATTTTTTATCTTTTACCTTTTTCTTCTTCCTCTTCTAAAAGAGTACCTTTCAGCATTTCATATAATGCTGGTTTGGAGTTGATGAAATCCTTTAGCTTTTTCTTCTCTGTGAAGCTCTTTATCTGCTCTTCAATTCTGAATGATAGCTTTGCTGGATAGAGTATTCTTGGTTGTAGGTTCTTGCTGTTCATCACGTTGAATATTTCTTGCCATTCCCTTCTGGCCTGCATAGTTTCTGTTGAGAAATCAGCTGACAGTTGGATGGATGCTCCCTTATAGGTAACTAACTGTTTTTCTCTTGCTGCTTTTAATATTCTCTTTGTCTTTTGCTCTTGGTATTTTAATTATGATGTCTCTTGGTGTAGTCCTCTTTGGATTCCTTTTATATGGGGTTCTTATGCTTCCTGGACTTGTAAGTCTATTTCTTTCACCAGATGTGGGAAGTTTTCAGTCATTATTTCTTTAAATAGGTTTTCAGTATCTTGCTCTCTCTCTTCTTCTGGCACCCGCACAATTCTGATATTGGTACGCTTGAAGCTGTCCCAGAGGCTCCTTACGTTATCTTCACATTTTGGATTCTTTTTTCTTCTTGCTTATCCAGTTGAGTGTTTTCTGATTCTTTATATTTCAAATTTTTGACTTGTTTCTTGCCTTCCTCTAGTCTGCTGTTATGTCTCTGTATAATATTTGTTATTTCAGTCAGTGTATGTTTAATTTCTAGTTGGTCCTTTTCCATCTCTAGTTGATTCTTTTTCATCTCCAGTTGGTTATTTTTCATCTCCTCTTGGGTCTCTCTAACTTTATCCAACTTTTCTAGGATATTCTTGAAAAACCTTATAAGCATAGTTTTGAACTCTGTATCCAGTCATTTATTTTCCTCCATTTATTTTGTTTGTGATCTCTTCCCTTGTCTCGGCATTTTCACTATGCTGGGAGAACTTCTGTGTTGGATTCAGCCTTATGATACCAGACTTGCAAAACTGCAAAAGCCTCTCTGTTGAGCTTGGGATGGGTGGAGTCTCAGGGCTTAAGGGACCGCCTTGCCTTCCAGTCGGCCCTGCCCTCCATGGCCCCTGAGTCTCATGTGACTGGGTAATTGCTGGAGCGGTCTCTGTGTGGGCTCGCTCGCCCTCCCTCCCTCCCTCTCTCTCTCTCTTCCTCCCTCTCTCTCTCTCAGTGCCTCTAGACTGCTGCCTTTCTGGCTCCCCTGCACTCTGGGACCATATGAATCTGGGTCCTCAGGATTTCACCCAAATCTGGGGTTTAATGGAGTTAGAAGTGATGCAGTTGGGATGCTTTGTCTCCCGCCCTCTTGTGAAAGCCAGCGACACAATCAGCAGTCGGTCTTCTTCGTGCAGTGCTGTGCATGCCACCCGACTTCTGCCCTCCTGCGACTCCCCCCAAATTTCCGTGCACTTCTCCCTTTTCACAGTCCAAACTCGCCCTGTATGAGTTTCGGCTGGACCTGGGGTTTAGTGTTGTAGGATAAGGGGTTCAATGCCGTTGGGAGTCTCCCGTCAGAGAAAACTAGCCAGGTACTCCGGCACCCGCTCCAGCTTTTTGCAGCTCCTCTGGGTCTCTGTAAGCCCCTCTCTTTCCTTCCAGTTGTAGAATTTCCACTCAGCCAGCTTTCCTGTGGTTGTGGATGATGTCTGTTCTGTCTTAGTTGTAGTTTTGAAATTGTTGTGCGAGGCAGCAGTGTAAGTGTTTACCTGTGCCGCCATCTTGGTTACCTCTCTTTAAATATATTTTATTGATTTTTTTTACAGAGCGGAAGGGAGAGGGAAGAGAGTTAGAAACATCGATGGGAGAGACACATCGATCAGCCGCCTTCTGCACGCGCCCCCTTGGGGATGTGCCCACAACCAAAGTACATGCCCTTGACCGGAATCAAACCTGGGACCCTTCAGTCCGCAGGCCGACGCTCTATTCACTGAGCCAAACTGGTTCTGGCAGTCGTGATGCCTCTTAGCCTATTATTATTATGATTGAAGAGTGAATGGGAGATGAGAAAATAGTCTGTAAGTATTGATGACCAGTCTTAGAAAACTTACGTGAACCATAAGTGAGAGTTAGATGGAGAGAGGTGTAGATCTAAGAAACAAAACTTTATTTTGGTTAATGATAAAATAATTGAACGTGTTTTGTTTTCATGGAGATGATAAAGTAGAGATAAAGTTGAATATACATACATACATATATGTGTATGTGTGTGTGTGTGTGTGTGTGTGTGTATGTATAATTTGGTGAAACAGGAAGGTGATGAGATTGGAGGTCAGGAGGGATTATTACCCAGGGAAGAAGAGATAACCTTTGTCTAACTTATAGGAAGAAGATGGGTTTGAAGAGAATGTAGGTTGGAAAATTGGATGAGTTCACATTTCTTTTTTCTGGTGTAGAGCAGTTGTGAGAGAAGGAAGTATATAGAGTGTTTGGCTTAAGATATGGAGTAGCTAGCCACTGGTCACTGGGTGGGATGGAGGTCATTGATCAAAGGCATATAGATGAATTACTAATAGGATAGTTAATCTCAGTTAAGATGAATAATTTATAAATTTGTAGTGGCATAAATTCCCACTTTTTGTGATTTCTTCAGTAGAACTCAACAAATGTGATATGGGAACAGAGGAAGCAGGTGGTTAGATTGATTCCTCAGAGTTGAGAGATTTACGGGGTGGTGTGGCAAAAGAACTACAAGGAACTGGGTGGAGATACTGACAAGAGAGGGAATAGTTAAGTGTATTATAACACATTTATATCCAAAGCTGTTTTGAAGCTCTTAAATTTTATATTTATAAAGAGTTTATAAAAGCTTATTTTAAATTTAAGCTTTATACAAAAGTTTAGTAATGATCAACTGTAATATTCCAGGCATAATGGTGCAACAGTGCTCTCACAACTAAAGAATATTGGTGACTCTTGTTTGCACATAGATAATACTTTGACAGGAATTACTATCTTCACTTTATAGGTGAAGAAAATGAAATTTAGCCAAAGTGACTTGTTGAGAATCATATTTTGGTAAATGGCAGAGAGATAACTATTATAATACTTCCTGATTATTATTTTATATATGCAGTCTTTCTTTTTTTAAAAAAAAAATATTTTATTGATTTTTTTACAGAGAGGAAGGGAGAGAGATAGAGAGTTAGAAACATCGATGAGAGACATCGATCAGCCACCTCCTGTACTGGGGATATGCCTGCAACCAGGATACATACCCTTGACCGGAATCGAACCTGGGACCTTTCAGTCTGCAGGCCGACGCTTTATCCACTGAGCCAAACCGGTTTCAGCTATGCAGTCTTTCTTACTATTTTCCTTAAACATTGCTCTAATTTTCATTTTTCAATTAAGAGAACAGAGTTAGAGGAGAATAATAATATGAACAATAGATAACTAAAGTATCAAAAGAGTATTGACAACATTTAACAGGATAATTGATGGCTCAGTGGTTGAATGTCAGCCTATAAACGGGAAATCAAATGGAAGTCATTGTTGGATTTCCATAGCAGTTGTGGGCTCCCCCACTTCCCACCCGCCCAGTCAGGGGCAGGAGATGGGAGTGGGTAGCTGATCAATGCTTCTTTCTCATCATTAATGTTTCTCTCTTTCCCTCTCCATTCTTCTCTAAAATCAATACAAATATATTTTTATAAAACAGAGGTAGGAGGAACTGTTATGATGTAATCAAACATTTTATAGGTAGGCATAAAAGGCTGTAAAAGAGGCTTGTCCAAAGTTACATTGCTAGGTTATGGCCAAGTTATATTTTATTTTAGACCAAAAGCTTTCCTTCACCATTGATTAGTAATCTGTGAAAACAATAGGTGTAAAATGTTTCATTTTCATATATGTGTTTGTGAGCAATGCTAAGAAGCAGTATTCTTTTATGGGAATGGAATTTACCTAAAACTTAACATGCAGTAATCATACTATTTTCCAACTGGAGAAGTCCTTGCAAATATAATTAATTCATTGCTATCAGGAGGAAATTATTATTATTATTATTATTATTATTATTATCATCATCATCATCATCATTTTTGGAATCTTTAAAGCAGTTAACTTTAACTGAAGAAATTGCTGTTTACCTGTATCATATCATGTGAGTAGGCAAAAAAAGACTGTCAAAAGAAATTGAAATCTGAAGGAACTTAGTCTCTAGCTTAGGGAAAGTGAAAGGGGGAGGGGAAAATTACATTAGTCTTTCAACCTAAATGTTTTAAACTTCTAATTATTTAAATGTCATTTCTCCTAATTGATGAAATCATTGTTTGTTTTGGTTGTGAACAGTTTTTTAGAAAAACATTTTTAAAGAAAACCAGCAATATAATTTAAAGAAAATATTATGTATGTCTCTGAAGATAAGATCATACTTCAATTTTGCTGAGCCAAGAAGCTCAACTAAAACTACCTGTTAGAAATTGCAGTTTTCTGTGTTGTGATTGGCTGTTGTACTGTTTTCATTCAGAGTTTAATTTTGCTAACAACATCTGACTTGGTATTGGGATTTAGCTCACAAAGCAGGTTGGTTATTAGGACATAGGAAAGAGTTAGTGTTACTAGTGAGCATACTACAGATAATTCACTTTAGTGGGGGAAAATAGTATTTGTCCATGCATGAGCAAAATTGTTCTGCATTTCAATGCTGCATGCCTAATAGTTAGTGAACTCTGTATTTGAATGTGGCAGCTCATTGATGCAGGAGGGAAATTTTGTTTAATCATTGTCTTTTAAAAAGAAGCTATTTAAACTGTCCATTGTTTCCCTTTTAGAAGGATGAAATGTTTTTATTTCCTTACTCTTGTTTCCATCATTTTATTTTTAGTGTTTTAAAAAGCTGAAGATTTAATTTAAATAGGTTTTTTTGTTTCCTCTGAAGACAGTTGCCTTTTTTTCTAAGCATTTATATCTAAGATTATTATATTTAACATCCAGCATAGTTCTAATTTTTAAATTTTATTCCTATAAAATAAAATATATTTGTGAGTTTAGAAAATATATTTTAATAACTAAAATTATTTAGTTATATTATTTCTGTATTTAAAACCTTGCATAATTTCTGATTATTCACAAAGTGGGAATTTTTTGTTGTTGTTCCCTGGTTCCTTAGCAGTGGCTAATTAAAGCTGGTTTAATGTTTCCAGAAATTCAGAATATCTTTCTACTATTGTGGTGAGAGTACCATGGCTAAAATTTTCTACTCAGATCATCAGAATTTATCATCAGATGAAATATTAAAAAAAAAAGAAATACTTTAGGTTTATCCTGTGTCTTTGAGAAATCATTTGTATTTGACAATATTTAGCAGGATAATCTTGGTGTGTACTTAGTACACAATACCCTCAATACCATGTAACAATGGTTTATATAAATGAAACACTTCTTAAACTGAGAATTTTTATGTCAAGGATATTTGTAGAAGATAAGATTTACTGTTTTGAGGGTAAATGTTAAGAAGTTGAGAAAGACAGGGATATATTAAAAGAGCCTTGCACTTTCCTTTATTTCTTTTCAGTTGATTGAGCAGAACCAGTAAGTAAATGTAGTTTAATGAGTTAACTGCAAATAGGAAACAGGAATTAGTAATTTATTTCTTCCATTTCTTTATGAAATTAAATACAATTTCTTACCTACTATTTTACCATCTTTTGAAGAGATGGTAAAAGCTTCAAAATTTCTCTCCCAACAAAAGTTTACTATCAGTAAACTTCCAGTAATTAGGCCAAAAGTGGGAGGGACTTTTTTCTTAATATAGCGATGACTACTTTTATGCTTGTAATTTTAGTTCTGTATGTGTTAAACTAGTCTGGTTTAGTGATAACTGAAAGATCCTGTGAATGGCTAATAAATACTTTTGGTGCCTACTATGTCACCTTTGCTGAATGTAGAGGAGAAAAAAAAACTTTTTGCTGAGTGAAGGTTCTGTTACTGGGGCCTGTAAATTCTTTTTTTTTTTTTCCGATGCAAAAGCAAAGAGTCTTTATTCAAACCCAGGTTTGGCTCCCAGCCTCTTTCTGGCGCAGCAGCGAGATGAGAGCCTGGGGCTTGTAAATTAAACTGACATACACTAGGTTAACAGGAAAGAGTTTATCATTTATACACATAGGAGTTTCACAGAAAAACAGTGAAAACCCAAAGATGCAGTTAGGTAGGATAATGAGGCAATCAAAGATAGATCTCCCTGATGATACTCCAAATGGCCTGGAGAAAGGAGCCTATAACAGAGTTAGAAAGAATGGCCAGAGTAGAAGAAGTACAGGAGAGTGTAGGGTCTCAGATACTGAGTAAAGAGGTTATTTCAAAAAGAAGAGAATTGTTAACAGTATCAAATGCTATAGATAAGGGCTGTGAAGTGTCTATTAAATTTAGCAACAGGGTCACTGACCTTGGTAAGAATGGTTTCGGTGGAGTTGTGAGGCTGAGAGGCAGGATTACAATACATTGAGGAAGCGATTTAAATGGAGAGGCATTGTACAGCTCTTTGTAACACTTGGGTATAAAGGAGAAAAGAGGTCCTAGCCGGTTTGGCTGAGTGGATAGAGTGTCAGCCTGTGGGTTCGATTCCAGGCTAGGGCACATACATGCCCAGGTTGCGGGCTCTATCCCCAGTAGGGGGCTTGTAGGAAGCAGCTAGTCAATGATTCTCTCTCATAATTGATGTTTCTATCTCTCCCTCTCCCTTCCTTGCTGAAAGTAATAATAATATATGTGTCTAAATTTATATATATATATTATTCATATACACACACACACACACACACACACACACACACACATACATATATATAAAAGGGGACAGAAGTTATAGGGTATAGGTTCTTAATCTGGGATGTATGGACCCCTCTTTCTCAAAATTATGTGCAAACTGTGTGTGTATGCACATTTTGTTGGGAGAGAAGTCTTGAAGCTTTTACCATCTCTTCAAAAGAGTTTATAGCCCCAAAGAACCACTTCTATCAGGAGGCCTGTAGTTGAGTTATTTGGTATATTTACAAACTTGTAGGAAAGGAGCCAGGAAAATAGGAGTGGCTAGAGAATAAGAATAGGGTACAGGAGAATTGTAGTATCTCTGGTAGTAAAAGGAGACGAAATCCCAGAGCATTTGGTAGAGGGACTAATTTAGAAAAGAAGGAGAAACGGGTGTAGATGCACGTAAATTAATAGATGAAAAGCAGAAAACTGAAGTATTTGGAAAATAATCTCTGTTATGTGGGAGGTGAAATGGGGTCTACCAAAAATGAGTGAAGAGAGGTAGAATATGATGTTTGAGGATAAGGTTTGAAATAGCCATAGAGAGCAGGTAGAGCGAAGGAAATGTAGGCAAGATTTTTTGATCTTGTTGAGGTGCTGTGATTGGAGATCATTATTAGCAAAACCAAATGGAAGATGTTGTAGCTCCTCAACCTTCTACCCCCGCGGGGCCCCCCCCTCAATGCAACCTTCTCCCGCCCCCCACAATAGCCTAAGGAGAGAGCAGAAAAGACGTACAAATGGATTGAGCTATGGTTGTGGTTTTCACAGACAGTTGTAGTTGGGAGGATAAAAGGGACAAAAAAGATAAGGGTATTAGTTGAGAAGGAGAGGGAGTGAAGATATAGAAAGTAATGAGTTTTGCTCTAGTAATGAGTTTGGCTCAGGGGATAGAGCCTTGGCCTCAGACTGAAGGGTCCCAGGTTTGATTCCAGTCAAGGGCACATGCTGGGTTGTGCGCTCGATCCCCAGTAGGGGGCATGCAAGAGGCAGCCAATCAGTGATTCTCTCATCATTGATGTTTCTATCTCTCTCTCCCTCTCCCTTCCTCTCTGACATGAATAAAAACATATTTTAAGAAAAGTAATTAGTTTGTGAATTGGACACTCACAGAGTAAAAGAACAGAGAGGGAATACTGGAGTAAGCAGGAAATCTGTAAACATAGAAGTCAGAGCCCATTTGTAGGATTATGAACAGGATTGTCATCCTAAATTTTTGTTTATTTTTTAAATAAAAATTACTAGTTGTGTTTAAAAAAAATCCACAGATGCCCTAGTATCATTCTGTATCAACTGAATCAGAATCTCTAGGTATTTGGACAAATGAATCTTTATTTCAAAAGTTCCACATATAATTTACAGAAAAATTTTTAAAATTACATATAGGAAAATGTATTCTCTTTGTTGTACAGGTTAATGAGTTTTGGCCAATACATAATGATGCCCTTTAATAGGATAGAGCAGATGGGAAGAACAGGTTTGGTGAGGAAGATATATTTGTTTTTGAACACCATCTAATTTCTTTAATATTTTCCCTATCTCTTAAGTGTAGATCAGGTGAATACACTTTTTCTGTAAAGAGTCAGTTAATAATTAGGCTTTGTGGGCTTTGTGGTCTCTGTTGCATATTTCTTCTCTGTGTGTATTTCCAACCATTAAAAAAATATAAAAACCATTCTTTGCACTGTACAAAAACAGGCATAGGTCCATAGTTTGCTGACCCCTGGCAGGTAATTGATACAACAATAAATCAAGCTCTGATTTGTATGGCTTGCTGATTTTTGAAGTGTAAATAATTCTACCATGGCCTACTTTAAGCTACCAATGTAATTTACCGAATGCAACATTTGAAAGAGATGTGTAGGCTCTGGCTGGGTGGCTAAGTTAGTTAGAGCATTGTCCCTGACAGAACTACAGAACTCATCTCAGTATAACATCAAATAATCTATCATTTTTCTTTCAATACCCCCCCAAATCTTCCTTGATTCTTTTGCTAGAATCCCACTGTTGTTTTCAACTGTCATCCTGGTGCTTCCAATCACTTCTTATCCTGGGGATTGTCTTTGCCTCCATTGTTGGCCTCCATTTTCCTTTATCCTACACTATCTTCTTTCCTAGGTTTATTTTTTCATTTTGATAGAAGCATTCTTCAGGAGCTTCCTAAGAAAGTGTGTCAAGAGTTAATTGTTGCCCAGCCTGCATGGATCAGTGGTTGAGCGTCAATCTATGAACCAGGAGGTCAAGGTTTGATTCCGGTCAGGGCACATGTCCTGGTTGCAGGCTCCATCCCCAGTGTGGGGTGTTCAGGAGACAGCTAATGATTCTCTCTCATCATTGGTGTTTTTATCTCTCCCTCTCTGAAATCAATTAAAAAAAAATGCTTTTAAAAAAAGAGAAGTGGTTTGAGACCTTGTATGATTGAAAATGTCAGTTCTAACCTCATACGTACATAATTGACCATTTCAGAGGGTATATAACTTTAGGTTGAGATATCATTTTCCCTCAGAATTTGAAGGTTTTTTTCCAGTATCATTAATTTCTAGTGTTGTTGTTGAGGAATCTAAAGATATTATAGGCCTTTGTCCTTTGTGACCTGTTTTTCCCTTACCCTCCCTACCTTATGATAGATGAATTTTAGGACCTTCTCTTTATCACTGATGTGAAATTCCACATAGCTGTTCCTTGATGTGGGTTTTTTTTTTTATTAATTGTGTACATACTTTGAATACATGTGTGGCACTTCCATTCTGGAAATATATGTCCTTCATTTCTGAAAAATTTTTCTTATTTATTTTTAATGTCTCCTCCTCACCCTCCCCTTGCTTTCTGGAACTTCTGTTGGATCTTCTGGGTTTATCCTTAAAATCTCTTTACTATTTTTCAGTACTTTCTCTTTTGTTCCACTTTGTTCAAATTTATCTGCCTGTTGGTCAATTGATTTTTTTTAAGCCTCTATTATAATTTTAATGTATGAGGGCTCTTGTTCTTTTTTTTATTTTTATTCTTTTGTTGTTGTTAATCTTCACCTGTTGATTTTTAGAGAAAGTTGAGGGAATGGGGAGAGACACAGAAAGAGAAACATTGATGTGAGAGAGACATATCCATTGGTTGCGGTTGCCTTTCCTATGCTTCCGACCAGGGTGGAGGGAGGATCCAGCCTGCAAGAGAGGTATATGCCCTTGATGGGAATTGAACCCAGGACCCTTCATTACAAATGCCGATGCTTTATGTACTGAGCCAAACTGGCTAGGACAGGGCTCTTGTTCTTTATTGGTTTTTAGAGAGAGGAAGAGGAAGAGAGAGAGAGAGCAAGAGAGAGCAACAGAAAGAGAGAGGGGTGGGAAGAGAGAGAAACATTGGTGGGTTGCCTCCCATATGCACCCACAATCTAGGTATGTACCCTGATTGGGAATAGAACCTGCAACCAACTTAGCCACTGGCCAGGGTAAGGCTCTTGTTCTTTAATGTTAATTCATTATAGATCTAATTTGTGTTTCATATCCTTTTATATTTCTAAGTATATTATACTGTGAAGTTTTCCTTGAATTCTTTGTTTACTCCTATTTCCTTTTCTGTTTGTTTTGATCATTGTTAATGTTTTTTAAAACTTTTGAATAATTTATTTAAAATTTATAGTTGACATATTAGTTTCACGTATACAACATAGTGGTTAGATATTAATAATAATTTTAATATCTGATACATATTGAAATTATCCAAATTATCTCCATAATTAATTTATATAACTATATTTCTGATTAAAAAGCCCCGTAAAATTGACATTGAATGCTGCTTTTGTCTGTTTTCTATAATAGTCTTTAGTCACTTTTAAAAATGTATTGACAATTTTAAAAAATGATATTGACTGCCCAGCTGGTGTGGCTCAGTGCTTGAGCATTGACTTTATGAACCAGAAGGTCAAGGTTTGATTTCCCGGTCATGGCTTATGCCCGGGTTTCTGGCTCAATCCCCATTGTGAGGTGTGCAGGAGGCAACCAATCAATGATTCTCTCTCATCATTGATGTTTCTATTTCTCTCTCTCCCTTCCTCTCTGAAATCAACAAAAATATATTTTAAAAAGTAAAAAATAAAATGATATTACTTTAGAGGAATCCAAATCACCTGGCTTATTGAATGCCCTAAATTCTTGATTTACCTGAGTATTTCCTCATGATGTCATTTAACTTATTTTGTTTTCTGTTTTTTAAGTTATTGATACTCATGTCTGAAGTGGTAGCTTTCTTCAGATGTCTTACAGTTTTTTAAATATTTTGTGGTAAATATACATAAATTTATCATTTTGATCATTTTAAGCATATAGTTTTGAAGCATTAAGTACATTTACATTGTTGTGCAACTATCACTATCATCCGTCTCCAGAATTTTTCATGTTACCTAATTGAAATTCTGTACCCAATAAACAGTAACTCCCCTTTCCCTCCTCCTCCCGCCCCCCCAGCACATGGAAGCCACTATTCATTCTCTATGAATTTGACTATTTTAGGCACCTCATATAAGAGAAACCATGTATTTATTCTTTTGTGCCTGGCTTGTTTCTTCAAGACTCTTAATGTCTTTATGAAGACATATCAAAGTTTATCCATGTAGCATATGTTACAATTTCTTTCCTTTTAAAAGGCTTATTTCTTATTTAAGAATGAGAAATTAAAAAGCTAATTTGAGCCCTGGCCAGGTAGCTCGGTTAGAAAGCATTGTCCTCGCTACACCAAGATTTCGGGTTCGATCCCCTTTTAGGAAACATACAAAAATCAGTCAATGAATGTGTAAGTTGGACAATAAAATCTCTCTCATCAATTAAAAAAAAAAGCTAATTGGAAGGCCCATGTAAGTGGGCAGGATATGTTAACTAGAGGCCTTCATTGAAAGGTGATAAGATAATAAATCTCTTTTTCATTGGTAACCACAAAATATTTGTATTTTTACGTCTTTTGCAGGGCATCTTATCAGTTTCTTCAGAGAAAAAGTCTCCCTAAATTCTGCCTGGGGAATAAGCTTGGAGGTTTATTGTTCAGAGAACTGAGATTGGGGAGGGGTTTAGGGGACATTTACCTGTCTAGTGGACTTCTCCTTAATTCTGTTTTCAATTTGGCTCTTACCCTATCCCTAGCTGTGCTTAATGTTTGGGATTTCTTTAATTGTTTCTCTGAACTGATGAGTTGACAGGCAGCCTTTGTCAAGGGTGGGGGAGGAGTATTGCCCAGAACTGCTCTTTCTATGGACTTTAAGCCAATCCTTCTATTTTCATCTCCATCTCTCATTCCTCCCTTCAGAGATGCATTGTGCCTCCAATTCTTTTTTTACTGGACTTTTTCTTTCTTCAGGCTTAGGTTTCAGTGTATAGAATGTTGGCCTGCAGACTGAAGGGTCCCGGGTTTGATTTCAGTCAAGGGCATGTACCTTGGTTGTGGGCACATCCCCAGTAGCGGGTGTGCAGGAGGCAGCTGATTAATGTTTCTCTCTCATCGATGTTTCTAGCTCTCTATCCCTTTCCCTTCAATTAAAAAATCAATTAAATGTATTTTTAAAAAAAGTTTTGTTGCTGTCCTCTGCTATTGCTTCCTCCTCTGATCTCTCTGCTGTTGTGTGTTCATACCTTTAAAAATAGATTATATTACCATTTGAAGGGATTTATAAAAGGAGTGAAGAATCACATGTATTTAATCTACTATATTTTAGTTATTGTATTCTACTTGCATTTTTTTTTTTTACCCCATGAGAGCTTTTCCAGTAGAGACATCTTTGAGTATCTTTGCTAACTCAGTTTGGAGCAGCAGCATTGGCATCTCCTGGAAGCTTGTTCTAAATGCAGAATTCCAGGCCTAAGCCATACCTAGCAAAACCATGTTTCTACATTTTACAGGATCCCTGAGTGATTTATAACCACATTAATTCACTGTGCCTGCTATAGTGCTTGACACATAGTAAGTTGGATAATCAGTAATTTAGAAAAATCCCTGTACTTAGAAATACTGTTTTGGGAGCAGAGTGTAGGTATTATTTAAAGTTATGGCAGTAGATGAGAGGACAGAATAAAAAGAAGGCCAGGAGAATAAGAGTTTTAAAGTATGAATGAAAGAAAAGAGTCCTAGGAAAACTCAGAGTTAAGGCAGAACAGAGGCCCAGAGTCCATGAGGAAAATGAGCAATCTTTCAGGAGAGAAGGTTGTAAGGTTAGTAATGTCCTCCAAGGAGAGACAGATTTCAGAGAAGGCTGGGAAGTGGGGAAAAAATACTTTCCGGGAAGATATCTACACTAATAAAAGAATAACATGCTAATTGACCGTACCTTTGCCACACCCACCAGCCAATCAGGAGTGAGTATGCAAATTATCCCAACAAAGATGGCGGATTAATTTGCATACGCAGGTGCTGAGGGGATGGGGTTCCACACCCCCCAGCAGCTCTGGGCCTCTGGGCAGTGTGGGGAGGCGGGAAGGTGGAAAGGCGGCTCTTGCGAAAGTGAAGCTGGTGCTGGCAGCAGGGGAAGGAAGGCCCATTCTTGCACAAATCTTTGTGCATCGGGCCTCTAGTTGAAGTTATAAAATAGTTTGTTTAATTAGAATGTGGGGAGAATGATCAGGGAAGAAGCTCCAGAGGACATAATGGAATTATTAACAACAAGAAGATGGTTTGCTGGGGAGGCAGCTCAAAGCAATATTGGGATGATTACACAGGAGATGACAGCTAGCTAAAATGAACTTCCACTTTTCCCTACCTCACACTCCCTATGTGCCAGGCATTTCTTTTAATTCTCTCTTGGACTGACTTTATTTCCTTCTTTCTTTTCTTCTTTCTTTATTTTTTTTTCATTCTTTTTTTCTCTATTGCCCTCTCTCCCTCCTGCCCTCCCTCTTTTTTCCTTCTTTCCTCTCTCTCCCTCTGCCTCCCTCCTTCCCTCCCTCTCCCTACCTTCCTCCCTCTGTTTTAAATACATGTTGTTCCTTTAGTCTGGGACACTATATTTCTTACCTTCCTTGACTCTCTCTAGATTTAGTGCCCTTATTTTGTGCTCCATGACACCCTATTCTTTCTCTCTCTCTCTTTTTTTTCAAAAAAATTTAAGATATAAGCATTTATCATAACATTCATCTTTTAAAATATACTTTAAAAATACTTTCTCTTGAATAAGTCAGAAAAAGAAAGACAAATATTATATGATTTCACTTATATGTGGAACCTAAAGAGCAGAATAAATGAACATACAAAATAGAAACAGACTCAAAGATACAGAATGCACACTAATGGTTTCCAGAGGGGAGGGAGGTTAGAGGACTGGGTGAAAAAGGTAAAGGAATTAAAAAGTACAGATTGGGAAGCCTGAGGGGGGAAAGGGTTAAAAAAAAGAAAGAAGTACATATTGGTAGTCACAAAATAGTCATGAGGATGTAAAGTACAGCATAGAAAATATAGTCAATAATATTGTAATAACTATATATTGTGCCAGGGATACTTGAAATATTGGGGGAGACCACTTTGTAAAGTGTTTGATTAACTACTGTATTATATATCTGAAACTAATGCAAAATAATATTGATTTGTAAACTTTAATTGAAAAAGAAAAAAATTATCTTTTACTATGTTTAACCACAGTATAGTATTATATGTTTTGCTTATTTGAATTGCCTACTAGACTGTCTTGTTACTTTCTTAGGCCATGTAGCCTAGCAGCTATAGCTGACAGCTAATATTTATTCATTGCTATGTGTCATATGCTGTTTTAAGTTTACACATCAACTCATTTAATCATCATAGGATATACTTTAGCCCCATTTTTATGCATAGAAGATGCAAAGACCTAGAATAAGTAGGTGCTAAATCAGTATTTATTTAATGAACATATTTATTGTATATATATCAGGCACTGTGCTGTATGTTTGGATTATAGGAGTAAGATAATCTTTGGTCAGAGTTTCAGACAAAATGTTGGTTAAAACTTGATAATAGCAATAAGAAGGAACAAATGATTGATACATGAAACAACTTGGAATGAATCTCAAGGGAATTATACTGAGTTTAAAAAAAGTCAAGTCCAAAAGGTCATATACTATATTATTCCATTTATATAGCATTCTTGAAATAAAATGATAGAAATGGAAGAAAAACAAAACTTTTCCCTAGAATGGGGGAAAGATAGCTGGCTCCTGGTTTTGTATTTGGAATCAAAAGGCTTGAAGGCCTCTGCAACTTTCCTTATATCATTAAATGTGCCTCGTCTTCCCCCAGCACACACTGGAGACATACATTCAAATGTTCTTTTAGCTTTTATTTTATTTATTTTTTATTTAAAGCTATCTTTCATAAAGTCAAATTACAGCATAGGCTTTGTCATTGCTTCCTGGTTTTAATAAGTACCTAACTTTTATTTTTTAATTTTTAAAATTAAAATTTTTTTTGGAAATTTCAAATTTACAGAAAAGATGCAAAACTAAGAATATGAAAAACACCCAATATGTCCTTTGTTCACCTGTTAACATGTTATTCATTTGCTTTATCATTCATGTTCTCTCTTTATATAAAACTAGTGCTCTGATGTTTGGATTTGTGCACATTGAAAGGAAATTAATTAGAAAATGGTTGGTGGGGCGGGACTGGGTGAAACAGGCTGGACACGCTCTGGAGCCAACCTCCCACAGTCCTTCCTGGCCAGCTGCACCTGGGTCAGCACCACAGCTCAAAGAGTGTCTGCAGAGTGAACAGGGTCCCTCAGGCAGGTGGGATCTGTTGGCCTGGCCTGTGGGGATCAGGCTGAAATTGGCTCTCCGACATCCCCCGAGGGGTTCCAAATTGCAAGAGGGCAGTTCTCAGGTGATGCACCCTGGAATCAGGCTCCCTCCTCTCTGGTTCCAGGGTGCATCACCCAAGAACCGCCACTACCAAGTCACTGCAGCTCGGCAGTTCCTGCACTGAGTGTCTTCACCCTGGTGGTCAGTGTGCATCATAGCTACCAGTTGGACAGTCAAACAGTCGCTTAGCCTTTACACTGAGTGGCCAGATTACAGTGGTACCTCGAGATACGAGTGCCCTAACATATGAGATTTTTGAGATATGAGCCATCGAGCGAGCGATTTTTTGCTTTGAAATATGAGCAACATTTGAGATAGGAGTAATCTCGCGGATTGGCCAGCTGCACACGACCCACCAGTTTACTGCGACTCAAGCGTCTCATAGTTTCCCACGCCTCAAGATTACGGAACGAATTAAACTCCTATCTTGAAGTACCACTGTATTATCTCTGAACGCATAATAATCTGGCCACTCTGTATATTCTATATAATAAAAGGCTAATATGCAAATTGTCCTCTCAACCAGGAGTTTGACCAGCAGGCAGGCTGGCCAACCGCCCATGTCCCCTCCCCCTGGCCAGGCTGGCCGGACCCCACCCATGCACGAATTCATGCACTGGGCCTCTAAAACACACACACACACACACACACACACACACACACACACACTGAGTGGCCAGATTATTATACGTTCAGAGATCATAATAATCTGGCCACTCAAAGTATATAGATTAGAGGCCTGGTGCACAGATTCATGCATGGGTAAGGCCCCTCTGAGTGGCCTGTAGAGATTGGACTGAAACCAGCAGTCCAATGCCTCTTGCAGCTCCTAACTGCCGCTCCCGCTTATCCCAGCCCCAATGTGCCTGCTGCGGGCTCATGCCCAATCAGTCCCAATTGGGAGAGGCTCACTTTGCCATGGCAGTGCTCACCAGCCATGAGTCCTGTGTCTGGTGCCCTCCTGAGGGGAATGGCCTGTGAGAATGGGCTGAAACCAGCTCTCCAATATCTCCTGAGGGGTCCTGAATTGTGAGAAGGTGCAGGCCAGGCTGAGGAACCCCATCAGTGCATGATTGGGTCGGGGAGGGACCACGGGAGGGCTTCAGGGTGTGTCTGGCCCATCTTGCTCAGTCCTGATCAGCTGAACCCCAGCAGCAAGCTCCTACTGGTTGGAGTGTCTGCCCCCTGGTGGTCAGTGCACATCATAGTCAGTGCATATCATAATGAGCGATTGAGCAGTCTTAGCATATTATTAGCATATTGCACTTTGGTTGAACAGTCATCAGTCACTGAAGACTGGACACTTAGCATATTAGGCTTTTATTATATAGGATAGATAATATTCCTTTTTTTCCCTGAATTACTTGAGAATAATTATGTTCATCCTGGCCCTTAACCCTTAAATACCTCAATATGTATTCTTAAGAATAGTAATATTTCTTTATATACTACAATTATCAACTTCTGTACATTTAACTGATACAATACTTTTGTGTACTATTTATAGATTATGACCAAAGAAATAATTTTTTATAGTGCCTCAGTTCCTGAATACTTTATTTAGTTAAAAAATATCAAAGTGAATTTTTGAAAGTTTTTTTAAAAATCAGAAAACAATAAATTGAATGAAATATTATTTACAGCCCATTGTTTTTTTAAAATAAATCTTTATTGTTCAGATTATTACAGTTGTTCCTCTTTTTTCCCCCCATAGCTCCCCTCCACTCAGCTCCCACCCCACCCTCTCCCTTACCTCCCCCCATTGTCCTCATCCATAGGTGTATGATTTTTGTCCAGTCTCTCCCTGCAACCCCCCCTCACCTCTTTCCCCCCGAGATTATCAGTCCACTCCCTTTCTATGCCCCTGATTCTATTATATTCACCAGTTTATTCTGTTCATCAGATTTTCAATTCACTTGATTTTTAGATTCACTTGTTGATAGATATGTATTTGTTGTTCATAATTTTTATCTTTACCTCCTCCTCCTCCGCCCCCCTCCTCCCCCTCCCCTTCTCCTCCTCCCCCTCCCCTTCTCCTCCTCCTCCTTCTCCTCCTCCTCCTCCTTCTCCTCCTTCTTCTCCTCCTCCTCCGGTGCTGATGAACTCCTTTAGTTTTCTCTTAGCTGTGAAGCTCTTTATCTGCCGTTCAATTCTGAATGATAACTTTGCTGGGTAGAGTAATCTTGGTTATAAGTTCTTGCTATTCATCACTTTGAATATTTCTTGCCACTCCATCTGGCTTGCATAGTTTCTGTTGAGAAATCAGCTGACAATTGTATGGGTGATCCCTTGTAGGTAACTAACTGTTTTTCTCTTGCTGCTTTTAATAGTCTCTCTTTGTCTTTTGCTCTTGGTATTTTAATGATGATATATCTTGGTGTGGTCCTCTGGATTCCTTTTGTTTGGGGTTCTATGCACTTCTTTTTTTTTTTTTTTAAATAGAACACTCTCCATCCCCTCAAGTAGAAAGCAGCAAATGGAAGCTTTATTTTATTTTATTTATTTATTTATTTATTTTTATTAATTTTTTATACATATCTCCCCATTGCCCCCTTCCTCCCAGGCGTACCCCGACCCCCCCGTGTCTGTGATCATTGGTTATGTTTATAAGCATGCATACAAGTCCTTTGATTGATCACTTATTTACCTCACCTAACTTTAATCTTTCTGCTATAATTTCACAGTCTGTTTGATGCTTTATGATTTTTGTCCTCCTGAGAACTATCAGTCTACTCCCTTTCTGTGCTCCTGATTCTATTATATTCACCAGTTTATTCTGTTGATCAGATTTTTAATTCACTTAATTTTTAGATTCATTTGTTGATAGATGTGTATTTGTTGTTCATAATTTTTTGTCTTTTACCTTTTTCTTCTTCCTCTTCTAAAAGAGTACCTTTCAGCATTTCATATAATACTGGTTTGGAGTTGATGAACTCCTTTAGCTTTTTCTTCTCTGTGAAGGTCTTTATCTGCCCTTCAATTCTGAATGATAGCTTTGCTGGATAGATTATTCTTGGTTGTAGGTTCTTGCTGTTCATCACGTTGAATATTTCTTGCCACTCCCGTCTGGCCTGCATC
>JAAGEH010000030.1:10008678-10074735 GCA_011751065.1 Lasiurus cinereus
TCTTTTAATTTTTTAAAATATATTTTATTGATTTTTTATAGAGAGGAAGGGAGAGGAATAGAGAGTTAGAAACATTGAGGAGAAGAGACATCGATCAGCCACCTCCTGCACGCCCCTTACTGGGGATGTGCCCGCAACCAAGATACATGCCCTTGACCGGAATCAAACCTGGGACCTTTCAGTCTGCAGGCTGATGCTCTATCCACTGAGCCAAACCAGTTTCGGCAAATGGTGTTCTTTTTAAAATATATTTTTATTGATTTCAGGGAGAAAGGGAGAGGGAGAGATAGATACATCAATGATGAGAAATAATCATTGACCGGCTGCCTCCTCCATGCCCGCTACTAGGATCAAATCAGCAACCCCGGCATGTTCCCTTAACTAGAATCGAACACTGGACCCTTCATTTCACAGGCCGACACTATCCACTGAGCTAAAGCAGCTAGGGCAAGATGGTGATTGCCAGGCTTCTCTGCTATAATATTTGTCTTTTTAAACTTTTTGATTACTAAGCATTTTGTGAGAAGGCCATCTAAGATTATAGTTAATCATTAATCTTTTAGTTTTTTGTTTATTTCTGCATGGGCACATAGATTCCTTTTATTTACATGGCCTATATTCTTTATTATTATTTATATTGATGTTCCAGTTGTTCAGATTTGGTAGTGGGAACCCTTCAAACTGGAGTCTTTATTCTTTGGTCATGACCCCTCATTCTTTGAGCAGTTGCTTTCTTTTTGGCATGATTTCCAGATTTATTTGGTACTTGCTGTACTCCAGCCCTGGAATTAGCCATTTCTCCAAGAGCCTTGGCTCCTTTTAGTAGAGAATAGCATTAGAAAACAAGAACTGAATGCTAAGTGTGGATATTGAGATATTGTTGGTCCCCAAACCTCTCAAGGGACAGAGCTATGGAATAGTTATATTCCCTAAAAATATACACTGAATGGCCAGATTATTATGATCTCTGAATGCATAATAATCTGTCTACTCATGCACCTCTAATATATATATATTAGAGACCCAGTGCATAAATTCATGCATGGGTGGGGTCTGGGCAGCCTGGCCAGGGGGAGGGGACATGGGCAGTTGGCGGCCTGCCTGCTGGTTGAACTCCTGGTCAAGGAAACAATTTGCATATTAGCCTTTTATTATATAGACTATACACTGAGTGACCAGATTATTATGCGTTCAGATCATAATAATCTGGGCACTCAGTGTAGACATTTACACCTATCTAGTTCTCTGAATTTATATCAATATATGCATTTCCAGTCCAAACCAGAGTGTTTATTCTATTTTTTTTACCTTTCTATATTTGTAACTTTCATTTTAGATTATGAGAATCCTGGCTTCTATTATCTTTTTTAAAAAAATAAGTTTTAATTGATTTCAGAGAGGAAGGGGGAGGGAGTAGGAACATCAATGATTAGAGAGAATCATTGATTGGCTACCTCTTGTACACCCTGTACTGGGGACTGAGTCCACAACCCAGGCATGTGCTCTGACTGGGAATCAAACAGTGACTTCCTTGTTCATAGGTTGATGCTCATCCACACTGGCCAGGCTCTATTATCTTTAATGGTTTTACTTATTTTATTTATTTCTCTATATGTACCCAATCTTTATAGCTATTGTATTCCCCTGCCACTTCCCATCCCCCATCCAAGTAGGAATTTTTTTTCACCCTTACCTGGCTTTGCCCCTCTGCATTGGGATGCCTACCTCCAAGGACTATGTTTCCAATAATGTGCCATCTGGGCCCCATGCCATTGCCCTTCCATCACCCATCCCAGGCTGTCCCTATGAGGATCCCCTCCTCACCTGCTCAAGCTCTGAGATCCTGTGCTATGTTTCTGCCCTTCTATATGGACATAGTCCTCTCTCAGCTGCTTCTGTCTCTGACATCAACTCTTGGCCTTTATGACCAGCCCCACTTAATGGGATTTGGACTGAATTATTTGTGAAGGAAAGCCACAATATTGTTTGAGAGACAATTAAGTTTTTTTATTTTTTTTGACATCTGTTCAAAATTAAAAGTTAGTGCTTTATAAGAAGGGAAAAGAAGTTTTGGTCAAGATGACGGCATAGATAATATAGTATTCACATCTTCCCACAACCACATAAAATTACAACTAAATTACAGAATAGGCATCACTCAGAGTACCTGAAATTTGACTGAACAGAAGTCCTATAACTGAGGATATAAAGAAAAAGCCACATTGAGACTGATAGAAGGTGCAGAGGCATGGAACAGACTGGTCCACACCCACATGTGGTGGTTAAAAATCGGTAGGGGTATCTTGGCTGTGGAGATGCCCCTAAGTGTTCACAGACCCCCCAGCCCAGGGTTCCACTGCCAGAAGAGAAGTTTCCATAACTTCTGGCTGTAAAAATTAGGGATTGTGGCTGAGACAGAGAAGAAGGGCTCCTCGAGTTCCAGGCATTCCTCTTGAAGGACCCACACATGGACTTACTCAGACTTGCTCAGAGCTCCAACACTGAGGCAGAGCAGCTCATAAGTCATCAGGGACTTATGGGGAGGAACTGAATTGTCTGGTTTTAGGACTAGGGCTAGAGGGGCATCTTTCTCTCAAACACAAGTGTTAGTAGAGGACATTGATCCACAGAGCCATCAGGATGGCATTATATCTGAGTCTCCATCAACCTTGGTATAATGTTAGGCACCTGCTGACCCCCCAGCCATCTTAGTGTTCCCTGAAACTTGGCCTCACCCAAGCCATTTCCAGTGGCCTTTTTATACAAAGGGCCTTTCTTAGCTAATGCCTCATACTCTTGTAAAGTCTCTCAAATAATAGCATTTGGTATGCAGTACCTCTTCTAAGTGACCCCAGATCTGGCATTAGCGGCAGCCAGTCCCTTGGTTTGCAGCTTAGCCTGTTTCTGGGCACCTCCAAGCCCAGCAAAAGTAGCATCCATCTGCAGATCACTTTGTGGCTCATGCCAGGTGTCTCTGGGCAGGGGACAGGCAGTGGCTGACCTTGCACCACTTGGGAGGTCTTAGAGCCAATGCACCTGGTGGACAGTTTCAGAACACCCTGATTACAAACAAAGCCACCTGCACCAGTGATATACTCAAGGGGCAGACTCAGCAGGCATCAAAACCCCACAGAAGTGAGTCCGGCTTCGTGAGGTCAACCTCTGAACAGCAGCTCCTCCATTGTAGTTGAAGCTGGCCCTCACAGTGATGTGCTAACAGCAATCAAGGCTCAACTACAGTAGGAAAATGCACATAGTTCACCTGGGGCGCCACTGGGCCCTACAGGATACCTATTACATAAGGTCTCTCTACCAAGTCCAGCAGATATAGTAGCTTTATCTAATACATAGAAACAAACACAGGAAAGCAGCCAAAATGAGGTGACAAATGGAGCCTAAGTGTGAAAGAACAGGAAAAATCTCCAGAAAAAAGAACTAAATAAAATGGAGGCAAACAATTACCAGATATAGAGTTCAAATCAATGGTTATAAGGATGCTCAAGGAACTTAGTGGGAACTTCAGCAGCATAAAAAAGGACATGGAAACCATAAAAAAGAACCAGTCAGAAATGGAAGGTTACGTGAACTGAAATGAAAATAATTTACTGGGAATCAAGAGTGGAGTAGATGAAGCAGAGAATCAAATCAGTGATTTGGAATATAAGGAACCAAAAGACAACCAATCAGAACAGAAAAAAAAATTAAAAAATGAGGATAGTGTAAGAAGCCTCTGAGACAACTTCAAGTTTACCAACATTCTCCTCGTGGAGTTCCAGAAAGAGAAGACAGAAAGCAAGAAATTGAAAAAATAATGATGGAAAACTTCCCTAACATGATGAAGGAAATAGATTTATAAGCCCAGAAAGTACATAGAGTCCCAAACAAAATTAATCCAAAGAGACCCATATGAAGACACATCATAAAATGCCAAAGGTTAAAGACAGAGAACTTTAAAAGCACCAAGAGAAAAGCCGTTAGTCTTCTACAAGGGAGTGCCCATAAGACTGTCAGCTGATTTCTCAACTGAAACTTTGCAGGACAGATGGGATTGGCACAAAATATTCAAAGTGATGAAAACCAAAGACCTACAATCAGATTACTATAACCGGTAAAGCTATTATTTAGAATTGAAGGACAGTCTTGGCTGTTGTGGCTCAGTTGCTTGAGTGTCCTCCCATGCACCATGAGGTTGCTGTTCGATTTCCCTGTCAGGGTACAACATGTCCAGGTTATAGGCTCGAACCCCAGTATGGGGCATGCAGGAGGCAGCTGATTGATCTTTCTCTCTCTTTATATCTAAAATCAATTGTATATAACAAAAGGATAATATGCAAATAGACTGAATGGCAAAATAACCAACCAGTCACTATGATGTGCAATGACCACCAGGGGGCAGATGCTCAATGCAGGAGCTGCCCCCTGGTGGTCAGTGAGCTCCCACAGGAGGAGCACTGCTCAGCCAGAAGCTCTAAGCACAGGGGCGTTAGTGGGAGCCTCTCCCACCTCTGTGTCACTCGAACATCCCCTGAGAACTCCCAGAGTGGGAGAGGCTCAGGCCCAGCTGAGGGGACTCCCTCTCGCCCACCTCAGGCCCCGCCCCGCCCCCCATGCATGAATTTTATGCACTGGGCCTCTAGTAAAAACATACTTTAAAAAAAGAATTGAAGGACAGATAAAGAGCTTCCCAGACAAAAAAAGCTAAAGGAGTTCATCACTACCAAATTAGTATTACAAGAAATGTTAAAGGTCCTTCTTTAAAAATATAAAAATTATGAAAAATAAGATGGCAATAGCTACATATCTATCAACAATTACTTTAAATGCAAATGGATTAAATGCTCCAATCAAAGGACATACACAGTGGCTGAATGGATAACAAAACAAGACTTTTTCATATGCTGTTTACAAGAGACTCACTTCAGATTAAAAGACACATAAAGATTGAAAGTAAAGGTGTAGAAAAATATATTTAATGAAAATAAAAACAAAACATGAAAGCTTGGGTAACAACTCTTAAACCAGGCACAATTGATTTTAAAATTTAAAAAAAAGGTATTGATTGTTTTTAGAGAAAGTGGAGGGAGGGGAAGAGAAAGAGAATGGGAGAGAGAGAAGAGAGAGAGAAAGAGAGAGACTGATTTGTTGTTCCATTTATGTATTCATTGGGTGATCATGTATGTGCCCTGACTGGAGGATCGAACCTGCAACTGTGGGGCATTGGGATGATGCTCCAATCAACTGAGCCACCTGGCCAGGGTCAGACAAAATAGATGTTAAAACAAAATCTACAACAGGAGACAAAGAAGGACCCAGCAACTCCACTTATGGGTATCTATTCAAAGAAACCCAAAACACTAAATCAAAAGGTCATGTATATCCACATATTCATTGCAACATTATATTCAATAACCAAGATATGGAAGCAACCCTTAATGTCCATCAGCAGATGAATGGATAAAGAAGTAGTGCATATAAAAGAGAATGAAATCGTAGCATCTACAACAGTATAGTTGGACCTAGTGGGTATTGTGCTGAGTGAAATAAGTCAGAGAAAGACAAATGCTAGATTATTTCACTTACATGTGGAATCTAAAAAACAAGCTGAACAGAAACAGATTTATAGATATTATTTTGATGGTTGCCAGCTGGGAGAGGGATTGGGGGATGGATAAAAAAGGTGAAGGGGCCGAGACTGGTTTGACTCAGTGGATAGAGCGTTGGCCTGCGGACTGAAGGGTCCCAGGTTTGATTCCGGTCGGGGGCATGTACCTTGCTTGCAGGCACATCTCCACTGTGGGGCGTTTAGGAGGCAGCTGATCGATGTCTCTCTCTCATCGATGTTTCTGACTTTCTCTCTCCCTTCCTCTCTGTAAAAAAGCCATAAAATACATACATATATATATATATATATATATATATATATATATATATATGGTGAAGGGATATAGAAATACAAATGGATAGTTACAGAATAGTCATGGGGATATAATGTACAGCATAGGGAACATAATCAGAAATATTGTAATAACTACGTATGGTGTCATGTGGGTACTAGATTATCTGGGTAATCGCTTTGTAAGTTATATAAATGCCTAATCATGGGGTTGTACACGTGAAACTAATATAATATTCTATGCCAGTGTATTTAAAGATACATTTTAAAAAATAGGAAGGGTAAAAACCTCAAATAGTTTGAAAATTTTACTTTTCAGGTAATTGTTGTTACAGTTCTAAAAAGATTTTTTTGACTAATGTTTAAGATTTAACGTAAGTCCTGGCCAGGTTGGTTGAGCATTGTCCCATGCATCAAAAGGTTGCTGGTTCAAATCCCAGTTAGGGTGCATGTGGGAGGCAAACGATCAATGTTTCTTTATCACATCCGATGTCTCTGTCTCTCTTATCTATTTGTCTTTTTCCCTCCCTTTTCACCCCTCTCCCTGTTCCCTCTAAAATCCGTAAAAACATTTTAGAAAAAAAAAAAAGATTTAACCTAAAATAGCACTATTTGACTTATAATTATTTGAATCTCAGTGTATATTGGTTAATGAGGGTTCCTAACTGAGAAAACTAGAAAACAAATTATAATTTACATCTACAAAATAATATTCATTTTTCTTCTAGCTCTTCCACCAAAGCCACCTAAGCCAATGACTTCAGCTGTTACAAATGGAATGAAGGACAATTCTGTTTCTCTTCAGGATGCAGAATGGTACTGGGGGGATATTTCAAGGTAACCAGAATGCTGCGATAATTGAATATAGTTTTTTTAAAAAAATCACTTTTTAGAATTAGTAGTTAAAATAAAATACTTTAATATCCCATTGTCATTTAAAGATGACCATTTAAGAAATTGTGTGGGAATATTTCAAAAGATTCTGAATGCTTTTCTTCACACACACACACACACACGAAATGTCAAGAAAACCTTTAAATTATGTGTATAATTTGACTTTAATACTATATTGGGGCTATATTTCTGAATAAATAATACATACTCTTAAGATAGTTACACATATCTTAGGGTAAAAGATACTTATAGGTACTTAATTTTCCTTACCTTTTATTCTAAGGCAGTAGTAGTTCCACAATCTTTACATGTGCAAGAATCAATTGGGTAGGGCCTAGGAATCTGCATTTACCAATCTTCCCAAGTGATTTTGATGCACTCTTCACATACCTCATTTTGGGAAATAGGACATAGGACTCTTGGACAAATTTATCTTTGAGTAAAATGTGGAAAAATTTGAATCTAGAGAAGGAATATATACACACACACACACACACAATATATATATATATATATTAAAAATTTGAATATTGTCTTTCCTTGTTTTTAAAAAACACTACACATTTCAACCAACTCAGGTTTTAGGTTGATGCTATATTTCTCAATATGATTGTCCTCCTCTTTCTTTTGTTTCTTTTCTCCCATTACCAAAATGGCACTCATTCCTTCTTTTCCTTACCCTTTTAATCATCTTTAAATGTACAATTCAGTGGTATAAATACATTTACATTGTTGTTCAACTGTCACTACCATCCATCTCTTCTAAAGTGAAATTCTGTACCCATTTATAATATACTAACTCCCCTTGCCTTCTAGTCTCCCCAGCCCTTCCCTGGCAATCACCATCCTACTTTCTGTTTCTGTGAGTTTGAGTACTCTAGCTATCTCATATAAGTGGAATTATACAATATTTATTTTCTGAAGTTCATCTATGTCATAGCACGTTTCAGAATTTACTTCCTTTTTAAAGCTGAACAGTATTCCACTTAATATATATTTACTTATTCATCTGGACATTTGGCTTTGATGAATATTTGGATTGTTTCCAGCTTGTGGCTTGTGAATAAACATTGGTGTATAAATGTTTAAGTCCATGCTTTTATTTTTTTTTGGGTATATACCCAGAAGTGGAATTTCTGGCTTATATGGTAATTCTATGTTTAATTTTTGAGAAAGATAATATATATTTATATTAAAATTATCATAAAAATTTATTTTAGCATTATACAATAAAAGGCTCTATTATATTTAAATATTTAAGTTTATATTTTAAGACCCTGTGGTTCTATAATTCAAGGGTCCTTTGAGTGTTCCAGTATTGTTCCTTTAAGTCCCAAACCAGCTCCGAAGAGAAATTTATTATCAATATAAGTTCATATTGGAGGACATTATATTGAAAAATGGTGAATATAGTGAATCTCTCCCCTCTCCCTCCGCATCGGACACAGCTGCCAGTGTTGCTTAAATATAACCTTCTTTCTAAACAGCTGCTGGTTTTTCCTGAAACTCTGCAAGTTCAGAGCTGCCCAAGGAATCCCTAAAGGCTTAATGGAAACACTATCTCTTATAGATAGTTGAAATCTGGAAAAGTTTAAGAAATAAATAGCCCTTCCTTAGATTGCATAACACCGAAAATCAAGACAGAATGAACATACCTAGAGGGAGGAATGACCTCTGAAAGGCCCTATGATTCTATAACTTTAGACTTAGCACTTCCCAACTAGCCTTAGTAATAATATATGAAGAGCACAAACAAAACTTGTGTTTTTTTCATTTTTCCTGTAATTCTTCAGGGAGGAGGTAAATGACAAATTACGGGACATGCCAGATGGTACCTTCTTGGTCAGAGATGCCTCAACAAAAATGCAGGGAGATTATACTTTGACTTTGCGGTGAGTGTTTTTCAGCATTTTTGTTAGCATTATTTATTTCTGGTATACAAAGATTTCTCTTTTTGTTTAAATCTTTATATATACATTTTTCATATTTTAATTTAATATAGATACATAATTTTTGTTTAGCTAACCTTTTATGCATTAAACATTTAAATGTTTTACAAAAATGACAATTTTTATTTTTTGGAAGCAATAAAGTGAAAAAGCTTTAATGTAAGGAAATACGATGTATACGGTTGACCTTATGAGTATAGAAGAAGTGATGTGCACAGCTTAAGGTTGTTCATGATATGTTTGGAATCCACCCCTCTAATAACCCTATTATTTTCCTAAAGGCAGACTTCAGCGTTAAAACTCAACCTTATTTAGGATGATGATGATAATGTAGAAGATAAAGCAGTTCTCAGTCTGTATTATGCCATCCATGTGGGCATATTAGAATCTCAATAAGTGGTGGTTGTATCCCTTTTATATTTACAAAAGTGGGACATATATTTTTTAAAAATTAGGAAAACTGCTTTAGATATCTCCACATTTAATTTTAACCATTAACATAGCCTAATTACAATAAAGTCTTGTGATTTTTAAAAAAATAAAGTGCTATCTAAAAGAATAATAACAATAGCAACAATAACAGCTTTCTTGTACTAAGCATTTTACACGTAATAACTTATTTATTTCTCACAACAACCTTATTACACATAGGTATTAATATTTCTATGTTATAGATGAGGCAACTAAAATTTAAACAGGTTAAGAAAGTTGCCTCAATACACTAGTAGCTAGTAAGTGGCAGAGGATGGGTTCAAATCCAGATTAATTGGCTCTTCGCTGCTTTTCTATCCTAATATTTTTAAGAAAATCCCAAATTTTTATGCTAGAAATTTGGAGTCACTATATTAATTTCTGATAAAGATATTGAAAGAAATTAATGCCTTAGGACTTCAGTTGTGCTGAGATATAATCATTGTTCTCTGTTGATTCAACACAATTTTTTCTCATTCTAGTCATACTTCTGTCTTATCACTCTACAGGGATTGCTAAACCAATGGCCACTTCTCTTTCTTATTTTGCTTGACCTCTTAGCAGCATTAGTCATAGACACTTTTTCCTAGAAACAGTTTATAATCTTGGCTGTTGTGATATCACATTCTTCTGATTTTCTTCCTAATTCTAGGCCATTCCTTTGCTCAATATCAAAATGTTAAATGTTTCTGGGTTCAGACTTGGGCCTCTTCTGTATTCATTTTCCCACAGCAAAGCTTGTCCTGTCCTTTGGCTTTAATATACAATTATACAGTGATGATTCATAAACCTTATCTCCAGCTCTGAACTTCAGAACTCCAGATGCATATATCCAGTTTGCCCCTATATAAGTAGGGGGTATACTAATTTTAACATGATCAGTGCAGAATTTTTTATTTCAATCCCAACTCCCCTATCCAAACTGTTTCTCTTCAAGTCTTCACTCTTTTTAAGCAATAGAATCTCCATCTCTTCAGTTACTCAAGCCATAAGTATTTTCCCCTTTCTTTCTCTCACTCTCACATCCAAGTCATCATTAAATAAATCCTGCCAACTCTACCTTCAAATCTATATTAGTAATTTCTTCACATTTCTCTACCATCTAAATCTAAGCCACTCTCATCTTGTTTGATCTTTTGCAGTCACCTCCTAACAGGCCTCCCAGCATCTTATCATTTCTAATCTTCCCCACCCCTGTTGACTCATTTTCCGCACAGCAGCCAGAGTGATCATTTACAGCAATATTCAAGACAGTTATCTATAGGCATGTCTATTCTGTCTTCTTTCATTGTCTTTAATCCATTCCAGTCAGGCTTCCATCCTTAGCATTCAATTGAAAACATTTTATCAAGATCACTTAGTGATCTCTATTTTGTCAAGCCTCAGTTGATTATTTCCTCTATGCTGAAATGCTTTTTAAAACATTGTTTTTTAGAAAAAAAATAAAAATAAATAGTTTTTAAGATAACACACACTTAGTTTTCCATTCACTTCATTAATTGCTTGGTCTCCTTTGCTGGTTCTTTCTCATCCCCTGACCACTAAACATAGGTGCACTCTTGGGCCCAAACCTTGAACCTCTTCTGTTGTTCAGCTGTGCTTATCTAAAGTTCAGGAGAAGGTCTGGGCTAGAGTATAATTCATTCAGAAAAAAAAGATACATAAATTATTTCTCTTAAATGATTATTTTTGCCAAATTTATTGATACTGACTGCTGTTTAGGTATATTAGCCTTTAGTAAGCAAGATATTTATAGATAAAAGAAAGAGTTGTAAAAATAAAGTGATATTACATATACTTTTGCACACATACTTTTACATGTCTTTTCACCTGTTTTAGCCTCAGTATAATAAAACTTATTATGTGACATCAAGCTTTCATATCTTCATATGAAAGTAGTAGTACTTCAGTAGAATTTTTTGGGGGAAAATCTACAGTTGTTATCTTGTTGTTTACAGGAAAGGAGGCAATAATAAATTAATAAAGATCTATCACCGAGATGGGAAATATGGCTTTTCTGATCCTCTGACATTTAATTCTGTGGTGGAGCTCATTAACCATTATCATCATGAATCTCTTGCTCAATACAATCCCAAACTTGATGTGAAGCTGATGTACCCAGTGTCCAAATACCAACAGGTATGATCACACAAGTTCTTGATAGCTATTCCTTAAGTAATTACTTAACAGGATTATTTGATTCTGATTTACCAGTTAAAAAAAAAAAAGAAATCTAGCCATTTAAAAATTTCTACTGAAGATTTAAGCATTTTAGAGCTTATTTTGTGGCAATTATGAATAGCTTGTTTCATGTATTTATTAACATTATATAAAATACTTTTGTTGCCCATTTGTTGCTCAGATGGTTGAGCATCGACCTATTAATCAGGAGGTCATGGTTTGATTCCGGTTAGGGCATCTGCCCAGGTTGCAGGCTTGATCCCCAGTAGGGGGCATGCGGGAAGCAGCTGATCAATGATACTCTCTTAACATTGATGTTTGTATCTCTCTTTCCCTCTCCCTTCCTCTCTGAAATAAATAAAACTATATTTAAAAAATACGTTTTCTATTTATACTTTTTTCTTAATTTTTAAGTATTAACTATTTTGTTGTAATATAAAGACTGATATTCATGATAAAAGGATTTAGTGCTTTTGTATGCTTGATATTAATCCAATGGTTTAAACTTAAAGTAGAAATGCAATTTAAAAATATATAGATGTAGAAATTAATGTCAGAATTGTTGACATTCTTTACTTCTTTTGTTTTACCTGCACAGGATCAATTGGTAAAAGAAGATAACATTGATGCAGTTGGTAAAAAACTGCAGGAGTATCATTCTCAGTATCAGGAAAAGAGTAAAGAGTATGACAGGCTATATGAAGAATATACCAGAACATCCCAGGTTAGTATTTTTTGTTATTTAGGTCAGTAAATATGCAACAATACAGTTACGCAAATTTTCTTTAATTCATCTGACAATCTTTAGAGCTCTTAGTATCTTAAATAGCCCAGATTGGAGAGAGTGCAGGCTGGGCTGAGTGTCACTCCCCCCAGTGCTTGAATTTTGTGCACTGGGCCTCTAGTCCATAATAATAACTATAAATGGAACTTTCAGATCTGGAAATAAGTAGAGGTCACTGAAATTTGGACCTTCCTGGTTTTTCCTTCTCAGTCTTTCCCGATTTCTTTGCTGACTTCTCCTTTTTGATCTTGGTCATTTGCTCTTGCTGGCTTGGGCTCTCGCTCACTCTCGCTCTCTCTTCCTCCATCCCTCTCTCTTTCTGCCCTTACCCCTCCAGATTTATTCCAACTTTTTTTTTTTTTGCCAGAGATTAAATAATTGACCTCTTCTGTTTATAAGTGTTGTAGTGTTCCTAAGGGTTATAGAATTCCTTGTGTTGTGTGTTTCTAAGTTTTATAGACTTTCTCTATATTTTTATGAAATCTTAGATAAAATCTAGATTGCTGTGATATATGTGAATTCTTTCCAGAGAATGGGAAAGAGATGGTGTTGGTTGGCACAGGGTGAGAATAAACTGCAGGTGAGGCTATTTAACATCTGGATTACATATAATTAGGAGGAAAGTGATAGCATTTAGTGATAGATTGGGATAAGAGACAGAAATTTGGCAATGAAATCATTGGTCACCTTGGAACAGCAGTCTCTGGAATGGTGAGTACAGAAGCCAAAATAGAGTGAGTTGGAGTGTGAATGTGAGATGAGGAAAGAGAAACAGCCAACTCTTTCAAGAAGTTTACCTGTGACTGGGTGAGGATTTAGGTTAGGAATTTTATTTTTCCAGAGTGGTGTAACTAGAACTTGTTTGTATGTTGATGAGAAGGAACCATTAGATGGAGAGGGTTAATGATGTAAGAGGGATGGCTGATGTAATGGATAGAGTACCTGAGAATGGAAGAGGAAGTGAGCCCCAGAGCACAAGTAGATAAAAGGAGGAGGAAGAAGGAAGGGGTGTAGACCCAGGTAGATTTATAGTTTTGGTAGTAGGTATAGTGACATTGTTTACAGGGGAGCTGCTGCTTGGACAGTGATTTAAAATACTTTTCCATTTGCTGCCCAATTTACTAACATATATACCAGTGTTAGTAAAGTCTATATTATTGGTGTTTTGTTTGAAGATACAGAGCCAGAGCTTTGTAGATATTTTCTAACTTTACAAGGGTGCCAGTACCTTTTACTATAATTTCAGAGTGCAGAATTTGTAGCTAAATATTTATATGTGGGCATTTCAATAAGTTTGCAGTACTATTTGAGATATGTATACTATTACCTCAATTATATGAAACATTATAAAGGATTGAGCTTCCCTCATCAACCAATCCCCTTATGTTCCAACCCTACTGAGCAGCTGCTTATCCCTGAACATCTCCTAATATTACATGTACATGCCATGCCATCTGTGTACGATGCTGCATTTCCCTCCACACCAGTTCTTTAAGAACTAGCTCAAATGCTGTCTTCTTCATGAAGCAATAAGTAATTAATTTATTCCACTTGATTTCCCTACCACGACATGAAACAGAACCTATTAGAGTTCAGAAATCTATTTCACCTGTGTAGTTCAAATCCTGAAAAGTAGGCTCCATGTTTTATGAATCTCTTTTATCACCAGATGGTACTTCCTGTATAGTGGATTTTCAATAATTATTTGTTGAAATTAATCAATGCTGGAGAGATGAGTAATTATCTTGTAAGCACCAAACCTTTAAAAATTATAAACATTCAGGATAGTAATCTTTCTAGACCTTTATACATCTCTTGACTTTCTAAAGTAAATTGAATAAAGTCTAATCCTCTTTGAAGGTTTTAGGGGAATCAAGAGTCAGATGCTAAAGTCTAAAATACCCTCAGAGCTCATCAAAATATAGAATTTCTTACCCTAGTGCCGAATGGGCTTTTGTTTTATGTAGTTTTCATTTTACATCTTATTCTGCATCTGATTTTTGCAGCTATTCTTCCCTTTTTCATTTTCTGCTTCTAATCAGATTAATTTACTGAAGATTTTGTTTTAAAAACTACATGCTTTAGAAACTAAAGCCAAGAATAAATAGACTCTGGCCCTAGCTAGTTATGCTCAGTGGATAAGCCTGCCAACCGAAAGGTCCTGGGTTTGATTCCAGTCAAGGGCACATGACCAGAGTTGTGGGTTCAATCCCCAGGAGGGGGAGTGCAAGAGGCAGCCAATCAATGATCCTCTCTCATTGTTGATGTTTCTATCTCTCTTTCCCTCTCCCTTTCTCTCTGAAATCAATAGTGTGTGTGTGTATACATATATATGTATGTGTGTATATATGTGTACTATATATATGTGTGTGTGTAAGATAAGATACACACACACACACACACACACACACACGTATATACACACTAGAGGCCCAGTGTGTATTCATTCACTGGAATGGGGGTCCCTCAGTCCAGCCTGCCCCCTCTCACAGTCTGGGAGCCTTCAGGGGCAGGAGATGACCCGGTGATCAGGGGAAGGCGATGCCCCATCACACCTCTACTGCTGCCATTGCCAGCAGTGCAAGCCTTGGCTGGCCCTGTTTACCTGAGCCTCGGGCAGCTCTGGGCAGCTGGGCAGCTGCCATCTGAGGCTTGCTGTGCCTGCTGCCCTGGTGGAGCTGAGGGGACTGGGCACCACCATCTTGTGGCTGTGGGCGCTGTCATATTTGAGAGCTGGGCACTTAATTAGCATATTCCCTCCTTATTGGCTGCCAGACCTGCCATCTTTGAGGGTGGGCAGTAACTTAGCATATTGGCTGTAGGCTCTGCCATCCTTGTTTTTTATTAAAGATTTCTTTAAAAAATTTTTTTAAAATATATTTTATTGATTTTTAAAAATATATATATTTTATTGATTTTTTACAGAGAGGAAGGGAGAGGGATAGAAAGTCAGAAACATTGATGAGAAAGAGACATCAGTCAGCTGCCTCCTGCACGCCCCCCACTGGAGATGTGCCCACAACCAAGATACATGCTCTTGACCGGAATCAAACCCGGGACCCTTCAGTCCGCAGGTCGACACTCTATCCACTGAGCCAAACTGGTCTTGGCTATTTTATTGATTTTTTACAGAGAGGAAGGGAGAGGAATAGAAAGTTAGAAACATCGATGGAGAGAGAGACATCGAATAGCTGTCTCCTGCATGCCCCTTACTGGGGATGTGCCTGCAACCAAGGTACATGCCCTTGACCAGAATCGAACTCAGGACCCTTGAGTCCGCAGGCCGACACTCTATCCACTGAGCCAAACCGATTTTGGCTTCTTTAAAAAAAAAATAAATTTATTTACAGAGAGGAAGGGAGAGGGATAGAGTTAGAAACATCGATGAGAGAGAAACATTGATCAGTTGCTTCCTGCACACCCCCTACTGGGGATGTGCCCCCAACCAAGGTACATGCCCTTGATCAGAATCGAACCTGGGACCCTTCAGTCCACAGGCTGACGCTCTATCCACTGAGCCAAACCAGTCAGGGTGGCGCTGCCATCTTGTGATGGTGTGAGGATCAATTAGCATATTCCCTCTATTAGATAGGGTATTTAAAAAATCTTTAAAAAAAGGATAAATAGACTCTATAGGGCTCTTCTGGGGATAAGACTTTGCATGTTGGTGACTGGACTCCTCTGCTCTATCCATTCATCTCTTTAACACTTTTTCGGGGTCAGCACTATAATAGGTGCAAAGGCAGGACTTCATCCTTGTCTTCAAGGGTTAATCCCTCTTAGCATCTAGAGTCTTTCTATGGTTCTCAGCTATACTTTTATTTCAGGGTTTAGATGATTCATTTTGCATATAAATAATATGGGTAGGAGTTAAACAAAGAATTTTATTTTAGCCAGGAGATTTCCAACCATTGTCCCACTAGAATTTTTAAAACATGCAATACCTGACTATTTAGTCAGGGCACTGACCTCTTTTCCCTTAGTTTGTCAAATAAAAAAATGACAACAGTCAACATAACAAGAGCCATCAGATGTAAATGAATCAAAATTATACCTATTTTTTGGTGAGATTGACAAAAAATTACTTATTGGTGTGCTGCAGAATTTTAGTAATCAGTTTATATGTTCCATGAGATGAAAAATGTAGAAAATTGCTGGTTTAGCTTTCTGAATTCAGTCTTACATGGAACTGTAGAAAAGTTACAAAAAATAAAGATAATAAAGTATATAGCTTTTCTTTTTTCTCTCCTATAGGAAATACAGATGAAGCGGACGGCAATTGAAGCTTTTAATGAAACAATTAAAATTTTTGAAGAGCAGTGTCACACACAAGAACAATATCGCAAAGAATATATTGAGCGATTTCGCAGAGAGGGGAATGAAAAGGAAATTGAACGGTAACTCTATCTAATTACCTCAAAATACATCAGTGAGACAAGATGTCTTTTCTTCCCCAATAATCTCTGTTGTGTTTGCTTTTATCCTTTAAACTTCATAGTCCTTTCATATGGAAGTACTTGCTGTTCCCACCAGTGGCACAAACTGAACCTCCTCTCTTCTGCATTCTTTCTCCTCCTCCTAAATATTAGCTCTTGCTCACCCTTAGGAATCAGCTTAGACATGATATTTTCTAGAAAATTTTCTCTGATTCCCTAGACTGGTTTGGGGGCTTTTTGTCCTTATTCCTATAATATACAGGACATAAATGCACAATTGTCCACCCTACTCACTTGTCATTCAATATATGGTTTTATATTACTACTAGAGGCCCGGTGCACGAAATTCATGCACCGGGGGAGGGGATCCCCTCAGCTCAACCTGCACCTTCTCCAATCCGGGACCCCTTGGGGGATGTCTGACTGCTGGTTTCAGGCCGCTGGGATTGGGACAAAACCGGCAGTAGGACATCCCTCTCACAATCCAGGACCACTGGCTCTGAACTGCCACCCACCCCCACCAGCCTAATCACCCATAACTGCTTCTGTCTGCCAGCTTGATCACCCCTAACTGACCCCCCTATTGGCCTGTTCGCCCCTTACTTTAAGATTTACTGAATATCCCACTTACTAAACTGTGAGCTTGTTGAAAGTAGGAATATTGGCTTATTTTTCCGATAGTTAAAGCATCTGTTATGGTGCAAAGAGCACATAGTGGTACTCACTGTGAATATTTGTTGAACTGAAAATCAATAGCAGCAGTCTGAGAATAAATTGGAGTGGAAAAAGACCATGGTAGGAAGAGCAGCTGGCTGACTGTTGCAGGTGGCTGTAGTCTTAGGTCATCAGATTAAAAGATGGTGAGGGATGAGAAACAAATTTAATAATCTGAATAATAAAGATTTAATTAAAAAATAAAAATAAAAGATGGTGAGGGCCTGAACCAGAGCAATGGCATGAAAAGAGGTGGAGTTAATGGAAATGTGGAGAACTTGAAGCCTGACCAGGAATGATAGGTGTGGGATAAGTCAAAGTTTATGCCTACTGACTAAGGGATGGTGTTATCCACAAAATAGAGAGTATGAAAGGAGTTTGGGGTTAGAACCAATGAGTTTAAGGTTCCTTTGAGAACCT
Source organism: Lasiurus cinereus (assembly GCA_011751065.1). NCBI lineage: Eukaryota > Metazoa > Chordata > Mammalia > Chiroptera > Vespertilionidae > Lasiurus > Lasiurus cinereus. The sequence goes on from JAAGEH010000030.1 coordinate 10,026,421, forward strand.
AATGGAGTTGTCTGAAAGGCTGTTAGATTTGGAACTCAGGGTACAGGAAGGATTTGGGAGGCATAAATGTGTAGGGGACAGTAGATGCTAAGAAGGAGATTACACAGGAAGAATGAGCAGCATGAGAACTATTGGGGGATCTGGCAACCAAAAGATATTGTAAGCCTTTATCAAAGCAAATTTAGTGGAATATTGAAAGACTGAACCAGAAAACAGTGGGTTGAGGAAGTGAAGAAGTGGGTAATAAATAAAAATGAATCCTATTCATTGAGTACTACTATATATTCTCTGCACTATAGCAGGTGCTGTAACTATCAGGAAAATAAGCCAAGAGAAAAGCAAAATTATTTCTCATAATAGCACCAAAGTGTTAGTGAACTTCTTTATCCAAAAGACTAGGGCTAAGTGGTATGAGGCAGTATAGCCTGATGTTAAAACCATGGGCTTAGATTCTGTGTTGAATTATTTAGCTGTGTGATTTTGGGTGAGTTACTTAATTCTTAGGGCCTATTTCCTCCTCCATAAACTGTGGATAATATCTTGTTGAAATGCCATGAGAATTAAGTCACACACACACACACACACACACACATTAATGATGCAGAAAGGCATGTTTGTGTATCTGAATATATTTTGGCATTTACAGTCAATAGCAATTATTAATAATGAAGAAATAGAAAAGATTTTTTTAATTTAGTACAATGGGAGGTAAAGTAACACGATGACATTTTAATCTATACTAGTAAAAGGGTAATATGCAAATTGGTCATGATACCCTCACAGGAACAACCGAACAGTCGGTTGGGTGGGATGACAAGGCTGATGGGGGTTAGCAAGGGAGGACCAAACAACTAACCAGCAGGCTGCGTGGGGCCACAGGCCGGCAGGGAGGTTATCGAGGGATGACCAAATGACTTGACCAGCAGGCTGCATGGGGCCACCAGGTCAACAGGGTGAGCAGTGAGGGGCAACCAGGCCAGGAGAGGGGGTAGTGAGGAGTGACTAGGCTGGCAGAGGGGGACAGTGAGTGGCAACCAGGCTGGCAGGGGGGGGGCAGTTGGGGGTGACCAGGCCAGCAGGGGATGGGGCAATGAGAAGCAACCAGGCCAGCAGAGGGGGGAAATGAGGGGTGACCAGGCCAGCAGAGGGGGATAGTCAGGGGCAACCAGGCTGGCAGGTGAGTAGTTGGGGGCAACCAGGCTAGCAGAGGGGCAGTGAGGGGCAACCAGGCCAGCAGAGGGGGGCAGTGAGGGGCAACAAGGTCGGCAGGGGAGAGGGCACTAAGGGGCAAACAGGCCAATAGGGGGGTCAGTTAAGGGTGATCAAGCTGGCAGACAGAAGCAGTTATGGGTGATTAGGCTGGTGGGGGTGGGTGGCAGTTCAGAGCCAGTGGTCCTGGATTGTGAGAGGGATGTCCTACTGCCGGTTTTGTCCCAATCCCAGCGGCCTGAAACCAGCAGTCAGACATCCCCCAAGGGGTCCCGGATTGGAGAAGGTGCAGGTTGAGCTGAGGGGATCCCCTCCCCCGGTGCATGAATTTCGTGCACCGGGCCTCTAGTAGTAATATAAAACCATATATTGAACGACAAGTGAGTAGTGTGGACAATTGTGCATTAAAAGGATTCAGAGCACAGTAAAACTTAGTGTGCTGGAAAAACTTATAGCCACTATCTACTGAGTACTTACCAAGATGTGCTAGGCATTTTTAAGTCCTTTTAATGTATTATCACATTTAATTTACATAGTAACCCAGTGAAGTAGGTACTATTTAAGTACTCATTTTAAACAAAAGAGGAAATAAAGACTCCAAGAATTTAAATAACTTGACCATAGCCACACAGTGATAGGCCAGAGCCTCATACTTAGCGCAGGCCATTGCTCTTAACTGCTGTATTGTGTCATCTCTTTATATCATCCATATAGTTACTAGTATTTGTTCAATCATGGCTCAATCCAAAGCCCAAACAAGGGCATGGATCTTCTCTCATACTCTGTCTTTTGTGGTGGTATTGTTTTTGTTTTTGTTTTTTTTAGAGGAAGGGAAAGGGAGAGAAAGATAGAAACATTGATGAGAGAGAACATTGATTGATTGGCTGCCTCCTACAAGCCCCTTACTGTGGATGGAGCCCACAACCCAGGCATGTGCTCTGACTGGGAATCAAACTGGCAACTTCTTGGTACACGGATATACATTTGATTACTGAGCCACACAGACTGGGTATACTCTGTCTTTGGTTCCATTTTTCTCTGTGTTGGCTTTATCCTCAGGCAGTCTTTCCCTGTGAGATGGCAGTATTGCAGCTGAGTCCCTAGAATCAAATACACTTTCATAATTTAGCAATCCTAATGGAAAAAGAATCTCTATTTATAATAGTAGCAAAAGTCCTGGAATTGACTCTAATTGAGTCAGTTTGGTTATTACTCCTATTCCTAAACCAGTCACTGAACTGAGGGTGTGTATAAAATGGAATGGAATTCTTTTATTGGCCATGCTGGGTTGTGCGAATGATCACCCATGAATCTAAGATGAGGGCAGGAAACCCATACTACAGGGACCATCAGGTGCTATTACTAGAAGAGTGGGAATGGATATGGACCAGGAAAAAAACAGAAGATGTCAACCACACTTAAGATATTAGGCTCTGCTCACACTATAGAATGCTTCTGCTTGGTTCCTGTTTTAGCATTAATATGTCAAATATTTTCACAGAATTATGATGAATTATGACAAATTGAAATCCCGTCTGGGTGAGATTCATGATAGCAAAATGCGTCTAGAACAAGATTTGAAGAAACAAGCTTTGGACAACCGGGAAATAGATAAAAAAATGAATAGTATCAAACCTGACCTGATCCAGCTGCGCAAGATCCGAGATCAACATCTTGTGTGAGTAGTGTGGGGGAGTGGAGGGCAGGAGGTACTTCTAGCACCAGATTTCTGCTGGCACTAGAAACGTTAGATTTAGAAGAACAGATTTGTAATTGAGAAATGGCCAGTAAGAATGTAGGCAAGTATTTCTATTAGTTGACCTACCAAAGTTGACCTACAGTCAATGTGTGGGAGCAATATAGGACTCCCAATCTGTACAAGTGCCTTGGAAATCTCAGAGGGTGGCTGTGGCATGAGCAAAGTGATGTAGCTTAAAATGTACAGAGTGATGTTTGCCTAAAACACAAGAATCAGAATCTTTGGTTACATATTAGAACTACAGAAATGGAAATTGTCTTTCCCTGTGTCCTTCCTGGGCACAGGGAAGGACACTAATAGTGTGGGCCTGTAGATAATATACAGAACAATCTATTAAATAAAGTTTTTATGTCTAAGAAATGAAATTCTATATTTAAGTAATAGAAATGTGTGGATAGCAAGCATGAAATAATTTGATCTGAAGAGTGAAACCTAATTTTTTTAATATTATGAAAAATGATACAATTTAGCTAGATATAGGGATATTATCCAAATACAGATGGAAAGATATATTATCAGAACAAATTGTGTGGATTAGATTTTTAGGACAAAAGACTTATTTCAAAGAGAAAAAAGCTGTGAGAAAGGAGAATATATTAAGTTTAGTTTTAGGAAATGAATGGACTGTTATGAAATATGATTATCATTCATGTAAAAAAACTCAATTCAAACTCCTGGCAGAAGACATCAGGCTTTCTTTGTGTGAGAAAGGGAGAAGGGATAAAATACAAGCTTAGAAGTTGAAACAGTGCTGTTGAGTTTCAGTAAAGGAAAATTTTATTTATTTTAAAATCTTTTCTTTTTAAAATCTTTATTGTTGAAAGTATTACATATGTCTTCCTTTTTCCCCATTGACCCCTTCTAGCCCCGCCCCAGGTCATCACTACCCTATTGTCTGTGTCCATGGGTTATGCATATACATATACAAGTTTTTTGGTTGATGTCTTCCCACCTACCCGTCCAACCCCGCCTTCCCTCTGAGATGTGACAGACTGTTTCATACTTCTATGTATCTGGATTTAGTAGAGAAAAATTCAAGGTGATTGTTTTAGGGGCAAAAAATTACAACTATACTATGCCAAGTAGTTTTTAATAACACTCCTCTTGAGATCATTTCAGTTTGCTGTTGTGACCTCCCCAAAAGTCAAGCACATATACAGAGCATACAGAAGAGCTTTGGAAACAAGGCAAGAATTTGCCCTTATCTAAAATCAGGGTGTGCCTGCTCTTGGAATACTTACATGGTTCTCACATAATGAAGTTGAAAATATGCTTAGGAAGTTGTTGCCATGAACCAAAGGAATGAGTGGAAGCACTTCTTTGGCCTGGAAAGCAATAAGATACTAAGAAATACACCATCCAAATGGGCATAAATAAGTGAGGCAAACTAGACCTTAAAAGTTCCTTTAATGGGATAAACCAAATATAAAAGAGAGCTTAGATAACATCATCAATGATAAGCTATGACCTGCTAGTAAAGATAGGATGTTTAGGGAAACACAGACAACCCTTACCTCTCTCAGAAGGATTACTTCAAGTAGGATAGTCCAGTGTTCCACAGTCCATACTTTGATGTTTCTAGCAAAGACAATACTAGGTGTGGTGGACTGGATGTGTTCCAGTACTGAAATTGTCTCATCACTGCTGAAGAGGAGACTGGTTGTAAAATGTGTGCTGCATGATATTGAGTATGATCTTTCTTTGGTCCTGTTTTGAAGTTGGAATAGATTGGAATTCTACAGTACCCAACTAGAGATTGTCATTAGTTCATCAGGCCCCCTTGGGGTGTGGACATTTTCCTGACTTTCCATTGCATAACCTACAAGGCTGAAATCCCAGCATAGGATATATATATTTTTTTTAATATATTTTTATTGATTTCAGAGAGGAAGGAAGAGGGAGAGAGAGATGGAAACATCCATGATGAGAGAGAATCATGGATCGGCTGCCTCCTGCAAGTCCCCCACTAGGGATTGAGCTCACAACCCAGACATGTGCCCTTGACCGGAATCGAACCCAGAATCCTTCAGTTTGCAGGCTGATGCTTTATCCACTGAGCCAAACCAGTTAGGGTGTTACCCTTGAAAGCTTAAATATAGAATTTCATTTCTTAAATATAGAATAAACATTATCTTTTTTAAGAATTAAATCTTGCCAAGACCGGTTTGGCTCAGTGGATAGAGCATTGGCCTGCGGACTGAAAGGTCCCAGGTTCAATTCCGGTTGGGGGCATGTACCTTGCTTGCGGGCACATCTCCAGTGTGGGGCGTGCAGGAGGCGGCTGACCAATGTCTCTCTCTCATTGATGTTTCTGACTTTCTATCCCTTTCACTTACTCTCTGTAAAAAATCAATAAAATATATTTAAAAAAAAAAGAATTAAATCTTTATTGTTCAGTTTATTACAGATGTTCCTGTTTTTCTCCCCATAGCTCCCCTCTGCAATCTCTTTCCATACCCCTCACACTCCCTTCTCCACGAGAATTGTCAGTCCATTCCCTTTCTATGCCCCTGATTCTATTATATTCACCAGTTTATTCTGTTTATCAGATTTTTTATTCACTTGATTTTTAGATTAATTTGTTGATAGTGTGGATTTGTTATCACTTTGTTGTTCCTAATTTTTATCTTTACCTTTTTCTTCTTCTTCCTCTTCTTAAAGAATATCCTTCAGCATTTCATATAATCCTGGTTTGGTGGTGATGAGCTCCTTTAGCTTTTTCTTGTTTGTGAAGCTCTTTATCTGACCTTCAATTCTGAATGATAGCTCAGCTGGGTAGAGTAATCTTGGTTTTAGGTTCTTGCTATTCATCACTTTGAACATTTCCTGCCACTCCCTTCTGGCCTACATAGTTTCTGTTGAGAAATCAGCTGATAATTGTATGGTACTCCCTTGTAGGTACCTAATTGTTTTTCTCTTGCTGCTTTAAGATTCTCTCTTTATCTTTTGCCCTTGGCATCTTAATTATGATGTGTCTTGGTGTGGTCCTCTTTGGGTTCCTTTAGTTTGGGGTTCTGTGCGCTTCCTGGAGTTGTAAGTCTATTTCTTTTAGCAGGTAGGGGAAGTTTTCTGTCATTATTTCTTTAAATAGGTTTTCAGTATCTTGCTCTCTCTCTCTCTTCTTCTGGTACCCCCATAATTCTGATGTTGGTATGCTTGAAATTGTCCCAGAGGCTCCTTACACTATCTTCACATTTTTGGACTCTTTTTTTCTTTTTGTTTTTCTGGTTGGCTGTGTTTTGCTTCCTCATATTTCAAATATTTGGTTTGATCTGGAGTCCTCTAGTCTGCTGTTGTATTTCTGTATATTCTTCATTTCAGACAGTGCATGCTTAATTTCTGACTGGTCCTTTTCCATTTTTTTGGCATTTTCATTAAGATCCTTGAAGGTCTCACTAAGTTTCTCGACAGTTTGTAGAAGATTCTTGCCCTAACCAGTTTGGCTCAGTGCGTTGGCCTGTGGACTGAAAGGTCACAGGTTTGATTCTGGTCAAGGGCATGTACTTGGGTTGCGGGCACATCCCCAGTAGGAGGTGTGCAAGAAGCAGCTGATCAATGTTTCTCTCTCATCGATGTTTCTAACTCTCTCTCTCTCTCCCTTCCTCTTTGTAAAAAATTAATAAAATACATTAAAAAAAGATTCTTGAGTAACCTTATAAATGTGGTTTTGAACACTATGTGCAGTCGTTTGCTTTCCTCCATTTCTTTCATTTGTGACATGTTTCTTGGTCTCTGCATTTTGGCTGCTTCCATGTGTTGATGGAGTGGCTTTGTGTGCTAGTTGTCCTTTATGGCCCAGTAGCTCTGCCTCCCCAATCACCTGAGGTGGACACCCTTTGTGGGCTGGGTACACAGTCTTGTTGTAGTTAAGCCTTGATTGCTATTGGTACACTGGGAGAAATTGACCTCCAGGCCAATTGACTGTGAGGATTAGCTGTGTCTATAATGGAGACACCCCTATGGGACAGGACTTGCTTCAGTGGGGCTTTGGTGCTCACCGAGTCTGTCTCTTGAGTGTGTCACTTAATGTATGTGAGGAGTTGAAATCTGGTGTCGTCTCTCACTGACCTCTAGGTATATGGGTTCCTGGATTTCCAAGGAGGTGCAAGTCAGCTACTGTCTGAGGCCACCCAGCAGGAGCCAAAGGGAGATCTGCACATTTCTTCTCTTTGCTTGGAGTTTGGAAGTTTTGGAGCTGTCTGATCCAGTTGCAATTTGTTAGGTTAAGCTGCAAGAGGGCAGGCCATTCATATAAAAAAGCCACTGCACACAGCTGGGTGGGTTTGTAAATTGGGCAGGGCGGGGTCTCAGGGAATCATTAGGCTAGGGTGTGGCAAACAGCTATGGCTGCCAGTCAGCCCTCTCTGCTGTGTTCTATTTCATGTCCTGTGTCCCGTGCCCCAGCGCAGTAAACAATGATTCCTGTGTGCATCTCTGCGAGTAGGCCACCCTCTCTTTCTGACCCGATGGCCAACAGTCCAGTTTCTCCCTGTATGAGTCTGGGTCCCCAGAATCTTGCCAGAAACTGGAGTTCAGAGAGTCAGGAACTTGTAACTCTCTCCCAATTGAAAAACAAAAAAAACAAAAACAGTACACCCAGCCCAATTCACGAGCATCTTCGTACCTTGCCTTTCTGAGCCTCTGCACGCCCTACCAGGTCTCAATACACTTTTTTCTTTCCTTAGTTGTAGAACATCCATTCTGCCTGTTTTCCTGTGGTTCTGAGGGATAGTCATTCTATCTTTTTTTTTTTTTTAATATATATTTCATTAATTTTTTACCAAGAGGAAGGGAGAGGGATAGAGAGTTAGAAACATAGATGAGAGAGAAACATTGATCAGCTGCCTCCTGCACACCTCCTACTGGGGATATGGCCTTGACCGGAATCGAACCTGGGACCTTTCAGTCCGAAGGCTGACGCTCAATCCACTGAGCCAAGCTGGTTTTGGTGTCGTTTTGTCTTTTAATTGTAGTTTTGGTGTGGTTGTGAGAGGCAGCACATACAGGTGTATACCTTATGCCACTATCTTGGTTCTCCCCCAAATTAACAATAAGTATAAAATGATTTAAAATTAGTTTTCAGAAGAATTTGGTTATTTATTTGTAATTCGTTTTCATGATGAACTAATTTTCATGATTACCATTTACTTTTCTTGGTAATTATAAATCTAAATGCATAAATTCAAAATAAAAACTAACCATAACAATATAGGTTCATTAATGATGATTTTGAGTAATATGTACTAGGAGAGTTTGCAGCTAAAGGAGTTCTGTGGAGGGGTGATATATGTTGTTACATTTTAAAACAATTTAATTGAGGTATAGTTTACACCCTGTACAATTCAGCCATTTAAAAATACATAATGCAACATTTTTATTATATTTATAGATATATGCAATCATCACCATAATCAATTTTAGAACATACTCATTATGCCAAAAAGAAACCATGTATCCTTAACTTATCATCCCACTATCATCCTATTCCTTCCAACCCTAAACAACCACTAATCAATTTTCTGTCTCTGCTGCCTGTTCTGGACATTTTATATAAATGAAATAATAAAATGTGTAATCTTTGGGAGGAGTTTTTCCCCCCTCAGTATGATGTTTTTATGGTTTATCATGTGGAGCATGTATTAATACTTCATTCTTTTTAATGGTCAAATAATACTCCATTGTATAGATATACCACATTTTATTGTAACTGTGCTTAGCTGAAGAACTGCCAGACTTTTGCAAAGTGGCTGCACTATTTTACATTTCCACCAGTGATGGTCTGTTTTTTATTTTTTTAAGTAGTGAATCACTTCTTAATTTATCTCACAACATAAAATTTTTAAAACTGATTTTTTATTTCAAAATGTCTTATATATTATCTCATTTTTATGTAGGGAGTATCAAGTTCTGTTTATAAGATTTTATATAAGACAAATTGCATTCTTTTTCTTTAAATTAAAATTAATTTATTCCATGTTTCCATCTGCCTGGTTATATAAAAAGTATTTTATCTGTTATGATTAGGACTCTTCCTACTTCCTACACACACACACACACACACACACACACACACACACACACTTGGATTACATGAGAATGTCATCATGAAGTACTGCCAGGAAATGAATGGAGCAAAAGTCCCTTGTCCCCCATCACTGCCAAATTGGGTGCTTCCTCTGCCCCTAACCATTGGGTCCTGCCATCTGGTTAAATACTGCTGTTCCAGAAAATTCACAAGTGCTCTTCACAGTGATCTCCTTCTTTAGCCATCAATAGACTCTGCATCTTAAAATCTTCTGCCATCCATCCAGGATGCCTTATACATGGGACATCCTTTTCTTTTGCCCATCTCATAATATAGCCAGGCTTTGAGGAAGCATGAATTTCCCTAATTGATTTCTGCTTCAGCTTCGAAGTATTTTTTTGGTATTACCCTTTCTCAGGGACTGCCTAGTTTAATCCTCTTCCTTGGACTGAAACACAAGCACTTTTTCTATTAGTGGTGATAGTTGAGTTGTAAGGCTAATTAGACCTTTAGAAAGGATACTGTTGGTACACACTAGTGGCCCAGTGCACAGATTTGTGCCATTGAAAGGAAATTAATTAGAATTCCTGGGGAAGTGCTGTGGCTGGAAGGGCATCTGGGAAGTAAATGGAAAAAAAAGAAGAAAGACATCTCATGCTCTGTCTTTTGGCCGGCTGCCCTGGCTCTGGTGCAGGGATTAATTTAGGCAGTCCAGGTGGAGTTGGGGGTGGGGGGTTCATGGGGGGTAGACCTGGGTAAGATGGGCATGTCTGGCCAGACATGCCCTGGAACCAACCTCCCGTGGTCTCTCCTCCGCAGGCTGCACCTGCTGTGGCTCAAAGCGTCTGTGGAGTAAGCAGGGTCCCTCAGCCTGACTTGCAGGGATTGGACTGAAACTATCTCTCCAACATTCCCCGAGGGGTCCTAGAGTGTAAGAGGGCACTCTGCAAAGTTGCTGTCATACATGGTGTAGAACGTAACTGCAAGTGTGCAGTATACCAGATTCAGGGCTGACAACATAACCTATGGCTGAAGGTGGAAGTGCTCGATGGCCCTGTGAGGAATCGGGTTCCCTTCTCTCTGGTTCCAGGGTGCATCACCCAAGAACTACCACTGCCAAGTCATGGAAGCTCGGCAGCTCCTGCGTTGTCTGCCCCCTGTTGGTCAGTGTGCGTCATGTGTGCTGGCCGTTCAAATAGTCAGACGTTCACTTAGCCTTATATATAGAGATATTTTTTTACTACTTGCTGAGTTAAGGACTAGGTAAGGATATTCCAACATCAGCTATTTTTTCTCTTTTTCTTAAGATGAGTGTAAATTGACTATGGGAGTAGTATTTTTCCTGAATTTTAGAAGAGAATACTGAAGCATAAGTAGAGGCTGATTAAAACCACACAATTAGTAGGATGAGAACTGGATGTTGATGTTGCTAGTGGAAATGGGGTCCTGCCACGGAGTTGTGAGGAAAGCACTTTGGGGACCATGCAGGGGAGGACGAGGTGTAATGGTAAAGTGTTTTGAAGCTAGAGCAAACACAAAGGACTGTCCCCAAGTGCCCAGAGTCTGTGTCTCAGCCATGGGCAGGTGGTTCAGTTTCGTCCTGCTGTGGAAGAAGTTCAGCCTTGTCTTTATCAAGCCCAGAAGAAGGGCTAGGGTTCAGAAATTCTGTATCATTAGATTAGTCCATGCTAAAGCTTAGTCCGGTTTAGTTTTTGTCCCCATTTGGTCTCTGTTCTTCACTGCACTGGGCTGTTGTATCCAGGCCCACGTGCTTGCAGCCTGCACAGCCAGGCAGGCACTCGGGCTCCCTGTGGCTGCCAGGATTACATGGCTGCTGGGGAGGGAGAACGCAAGTAAGCAGTGCAGGATCAAATGGGTGAACAAATGTGTGCTACCTAGTGAGGCCTTTGTTAAGCTTTGATGATATTACCTCGGGCTTTCAAACTGACCAGTCTCTTTCCTAGTGCTCGGTGGGCTTGTCCTTCCCCTAACCAGTCAGGTCTTTTTCCCAGATTAAACACTGACCCTTTATGGTCACCATCCTGGCTTCTACTGGGCATTCACTTAACAGGAGAATTTCCCCTTATTGTTTATTCCTCCCACCCCTATAGTCCCTGCAAGTGGACGGTTGGTACCCAGGGAGTTTGGAGAGTAAGTCCTTCCTCTCCATGCAGGGAGGAAGGGAGGAGTGTTAATCCTCTTGGCAGAACAATGTGGCTATCTCCTGGAGTGCATAAAGCTGTAGCTTCCGACCTAATTAAGCTTAGCCAGTTTTTCTCCCTTCTCTTCTCTTTATTAATATCTAGGTACCTATGCTAACATTAGGTCTTTTCATTTTTTGGCCTCAGCTTTTTCCTCTAGACTGTACTCTTTAGGAGTGATCTAGGTATTACTCAATCATAAGATAAATAAGAATTGCCATACTAAAGTCACTTGGCTTTTTCAAAATCATTTTTAAAGGCTAGTCAGTTCCTGACATTGTTAATAGATATTTAAGGACTCAGAAGTATGTATTAGTATTTGGAATGGACTTTTGAGAGACTAGAAAAGTTGCAAATGTGAAAAGGCAGGATACCATCTTACATGAAAGGTGGACCAAAAATAGTCTTCTCTTTCTCCTGGATTTCTCTTGGTGTCCTAACATTCCTTGGGGTAGAAAAGGAGGCTCAGTTTAAAGAGGCTGGTATTTTTAAAAAAATGGGACTCTTTCTCTAAAAATCAATAAGCTATTCTTTAAAAAAGAAAATGAAAACTCAAGAAAAAATGTAGTATGGTTTGTTCATTTTAAGACTTTTACCCAGTGTGCTTGTTTCTTTAATAAATTTTTATTTATTTATTTTTGTTAATCCTCACCCGAGAATATTTTTCCATTGATTTTTAGAGAGAGTGGAAGGGAGAGGGGAGAGATAGATATATAGAGAGAAACAGAGAGAAACATCAGTGTGAGAGAGACACATTGGTTGGTTGCCTTTTGCACATGGCCAGGGATCGAGCCTGCCACTCATGGTACATGTCCTTAACTGGAATTGAACCCAAGACCCTTCAGTCTGCAGGCCGACATTCTATCCACTGAGCCAAACCAACTAGGGCAAAGATAAATTTTTTAAGGATAGAAAGTTTGGATGATAAGGGTACTTAGAGGAGGGTATCTGGATATTTTGCTAATAGAAGTGGTGGTATAGGAGGGCGTTGGTTACTAAATAAATTCTATCAAGATCATATTAGTTGTTTTCTGGCTTCACTAAGCATATGAAATTAAACCCAGGTTAGCTGAAAGACATGTCTTATTGAGAAAGGCTGTGAAATCTGTCTAAAGGAACTTTTAAATTAGTGTGATGCCAAGTTACATAGTGTATTTGGTGTTGACTATGAAGGATTATTAAAAACAGCCCATCAGCAAATATTTACTGACTATTTTTTGAATCTCTTCTACGTACTGGCACTTTTTAGCACTGGAATTAGCCATCAGCAAGACAACCCCCCGCCCCCTTTTTTAAAAATATATTTTATTGATTTTTTTACAGAGAGGAAGGGAGAGAGATAGAAAGTCAGAAACATCGATGAGAGACATCGATCAGCCGCCTCCTGCATGCCCCACTGTGCAGATGTGCCCGAAGCAAGGTACATGCCCCCAACCGGAATCGAACCCGGGACCCTTCAGTCCGCAAGCCGACGCTCTATCCACTGAGCCAAACCAGTCTCGGCCAATTCCCCCCTTTTTAAAGCCGCTTACATTTTATTTTATTTTTTATTAAAAATATGTTTGTATTGATTTTAGAGAGATGAAGAGAGAAGGAGAATTAGAAACATAAATGGTGAGAGAGAATCATTGATCAGCTGCCTCCTACATGCCCTCTATTGGGGATCGAGCCCACAACCTGAGCATGTGCCCTGACTGGGAATTGCACCTTGACCTCCTGGTTAATGGTCAGCACTCAACCACTGAGCCATACTGGTCAGGCAAAGCAGCTTACATTTTAGTGGAGGAGACTGTCAAGAGAATAAATGGCTGAAACCGGTTTGGCTCAGTGGTTAGAGCGTCGGCCTGTGGACTGGGGGGTCCCGGGTTCGATTCTGTTCAAGGGCATGTACCTTGGTTGTGGGCACATCTCCAGTGTGGGGCGTGCGGGAGGCAGCTGATCGATGTCTCTCTCTCATCAATGTTTCTAGCTCTCTATCTTTCTCCCTTCCTCTCTGTAAAAAAATCAATAAAAAAAATATATTTTTAAAAATAGAGAGAATAAATGCCCAAACCTATAAGAATTTTTATGAGTTTATTTGAGCCAAACTGATGACTGTTGCCAAAAGACAAAATCTAAGAGACTGGGAAAATGCTGCAAAGAATGGCAGTTTTGTACCTTATTTTATACATTACTGTCAAAGGAGGAGAGGTGTAAGGGGGTTACATAAAATTCATTGGTGATAGATTAGGAGGCAGGAGAAAGCAAGGGTGTGTGTGGAGGGGGTGTGGGGATTCTCTGGAATTGGATAAAAAGTAAAACAAATAGACATACCTTTACATAGGCTGTAGGATAGTTAACAGTTAACACGGTAACAATGAGGATAACAATGAGGTGATTTGTGGTCTCTGCTCTGGTGTGGTGGTTGTGCTTTAAGGGTTGGGGAGGAAATTTACTTTGATATTCCAAAGGTATGTTATCAGGCAGGTTATTGTAGATGCACAAAAAGACAATATGCAGGCTCAGTTAAGGTAAAGATTGACCTTTGTTATGGAAAAATACCAGCCATGAATTGTTTTTAGTTAAAAAGTTTTAATTTCAGACTATCCTATGTAGTTACTTTAGGTCTCTGAGTTTGTAAGACTACTATGTAGGTCTCCTCTGAACTTGTCAGGTTTAGTATGTGGCCCCTTTTCATCCACAAGATAAACATTAGCAAGTGAAAATATAAAACAATTTCAGGCAAGGGCTAAGAAGATGATAAAGTACAGAGAGTGACTGAGGGATTGCCTTAGTTGGGAATCCCTCTGAGGGAGGTGTTTAGCATGAGATCTGAATGAATAGGAGCCTGATTGAGAGAGAGCAGTGAACGAGTTTTTATATTCCACTGAAGTTTTAGACCATCAGCCATCTCAGTGGTTTATATCATTTTACATCTAAAACATTGTATTTTCCTGGCTGGGTGGCTCAGTTGGTTTAAGTGTAATCCTGGTATACCAAGATTGTGGGTTCGATCCCAGGTCAGAGGACATAGGAGAATCAATCAATGAATGCATAAATAAGTGGAACAACAAGTCGATTTTCTTTCTCCTTTCCTCTCTCTCTCCAAAGTAATTTTTTAAAATGTTGCTGTATTGTAAAATATTATGATTTGCCTGGTGATGAAGTAAAAATTCTGTGGCTTTCTTAGGTGCAAGTATAGACCTTAAAATTCTATTTTAGAATTTTAAACTCAGTATAGAGACCACATAGGAATTGATTCCTCTGGCTAAGTGGAATTACAGATAAGTGACACCATACTGATCTAACTAATGATTTCAACAACCTGTGTCTCCACTACTGTGTTTGAGTGTAGGTATGTGTATACTTATGGTAGTAAAACCTTCTAGAAAAGGAAAATGCAAAGTGAGGTCTCATTTCAAGTAGCTTTTTGTGTTTCTGCCTTTTTGCAGAAAGTTGAAGGAAAAGTAATAGAGAAACTAGTTTAGGGAAATTTCTGGCCACTCCATGGGATTGGGAAAAATAAGAGGTTCCTGGACTCTGGAAGTTTGGCTGGCTGCATGGGTCCACTTCATCCAGAAAGTTTGCACAGATACTGACACTGCTATCTTCCCTCTGGCAGATGGCTCAATCACAAAGGAGTGAGACAGAAACGCCTAAATGCCTGGCTGGGAATCAAGAATGAGGATGCTGATGAGTAAGTTCTCTCTTTACCTTTCTGTCAGAGAGTTTTGTTCCCACTTTAAGACCCGAGCCTTCTTTATCCATGTTAAATATTGGTTTTTATTGTCATTTGAGGACATTGAATTAAGAACTTTGCTCCTTTTTTGAATTGAATTTTCTAGAGTACTCTATAAGCATTTGAGGTCAGAGACCTGCCTAACCACATGAAACAAAAACATTGGTCTAAATGTCATTCAGACACCCACGTGTCAGCTTGTTGGATGAGACATATGAATTCTGTGCTTTCTGTACCATAGCAAGTAATGAAGTTGTTGAAAAGCATCTACCTAATTAGAATTTCATTTTATCATTTTATAGTTAAAGATTTAGAAGAGAGTTTTATTTATGAATTTGCTTTTAGATATAAGTAACCTGATTGTTATAATAATATTTTAACATTTAATTTTTAGGACCTATTTTATCAATGAGGAAGATGAAAACCTGCCCCATTATGATGAGAAAACCTGGTTTGTTGAGGATATCAATCGAGTACAAGCAGAGGACTTGCTTTATGGGAAGCCTGATGGTGCATTCTTAATTCGTGAGAGCAGCAAGAAAGGATGTTATGCTTGTTCTGTGGTGTAAGTCTTCCTGGGAGTACGACTTTTTGAGAACTTCTGCATTGATGAAAAGAAAATCATTCTCTCATAAAATTCAATAAAATTAGTTCAGGTGCAGTAATGAGGGCCCAGGGCTTAGACCATTAATATTTTATTTTATTTTATTATATATATATATATATAATTCTTTATTTTATTTTATTATATATATATATATATAATTCTTTATTGTATTATATATGTATTTATATGTATTATATATGTATTTATAATACTTTAAAGTATTATATATGTCTCATTCCCCCCACCCCCACTGATCTCTCCCCAGCCGTTTCCACCTCCCAGCACATGCCCTCACCCCCCTATTGACTATGTCCATGTGCTATGCGTATATGCATACATACAAATTTTTTTGGTTGATCTCTTAGACCATTAATATTTTATAAAGAAAACAGTTGCTTTAGGAGAAATTATATCTGAAATCATTTTAGGGATTTTAATTTAAATGGTAAGTAGATTAGGCCATGCAGTATTTCTATTGGATTTTAGGTATTTGTGAAAAGTAATGTGAGATCTTCCACTGAAAAGATAACTTAATTCTTTTTTAATGTATTTTTATTGATTTTAGAGGGGAAGGGAGAGGGAGAGAGAGAAAAAGATCAATGATGAGAGAGAATCATAGATTGGCTGTCTTCTGCGTGCCTCCTACTGTGGGAACCATGACGTTCTGGTTCATAGGTCCATGCTCTACTACCTAGCCATGCCTGCCGGGCACCATTTAATTCTTTAGTAGTCTTCTGCATGCCTAACTTGGTCTTCATTATCAGATTTAAGAAGGCTTGATTAAATAGAAATGTTTTTGCTTCAGCAGAAAAACTCTTATCTAAATTTTGTACTTAAATAGTATTCTGTTTGGTAGTGATAGGTAATGTTGGGTGTTTTCCATAAGATCATCTTATGAATTTGTTTGGAAAAGACTATTTTCCTTTTAATGGAAATTCTGGGGGCAACTAACCATGTGTTGGTCAGATTTTTGCCTAAGTGTTATGTATATTCTTTAGAAAGGCAAATTTCTTCATTGATAAAGACCATACTTAGATTGGAGGTTTAGTATGATGATTATGAGAGCAAGCTTTGGTGCCAGATATACTGGATTCAAATCCTGACTCTGCTCCTTACCAGATGTGTGACCTAGGGTAAGTTACTTAACTTTTCTTTGCCCAGTTTCACTATCTATAAAATAATAATAATAATAATAATAATAATAATAATATCTACTTGGTCGTTTTTTTCAAATATTTAATGAATTAATATATGTAATGTAACGTGTATTGATCAGTGCTAGCTCACAGTAAGTAATCTTACTATATTATTGTGATAGTGATGCTACTGATGGACATGGGAGAAGGCAAGCAAAGATGACCAAATGTTTTTCCCCTCAAAGTGTGCAGTGTGGTGAGGATAAACAAAAGACACTCATTAACAGAGTGCTCAATACTTTACATGATCATCTTGTCTTTAGTGGTCTACCTCTGTACTGAGTCAGAGTTTGAGTCCAAGTTTACTTGGTTTCAAAGCTCACATTTTCTTGTTGCAACACACTTCATTTCACAATTAAATATCCAAGATAAATAGAATCACTGTGAAATGATACCATTAGTTGCCTGTGCACATGAAGAATTGTTAATTTTGGTGGAGAAAAAGAGGATTGGGGAGTTTGGCGGAAGAGGTGGCATTTGAGCTGAACTTTGAAAGGATGAATAATGGGATACCTATAGACAGGAAATGGGAGGAATTGGAAAGTATATTGGATTACTGTTTCCCAGAGATAGAGCTACTTGAAAAATGGTCTCATTTCTCTGAAACATGGACTGTTCAACTTATGAGTGGAAATGGCAGGAAAGGGTGGTTCTTGTAGGATTTGAGATCTTTTTAAGTATATCTTATTAATTTTTTACAGAGAGAAAGGGAGAGGAATAGAGAGTTAGAAACATCGGATGAGAGAGAAACATCAATCAGCGGCCTCTTGCACACCCCTACTGGGGATGTGCCCGCAACTAAGGTACATGCCCTTGATCAGAATCAAATCCAGGACCTTTCAGTCCACAAGCTGACACTTTTGCATCTACTGAAATAATTGTGTAATTTTTGTCCTTCATTTTATTAACACTCTATCTACTGAGCCAGATGGGTTTTGGCTGAGATCTTTTAAGAACAATAAAAAGAAGGAAGGTGATAATCCCAGTGCATTGGTCCCTGACCCTCATCCTAGGTCACTGGGTCACAGGCTCACATAAATCCAGGGAGACCAAGGAGCAGCTTAAATATCTTAGGGAGCTGTGTATTCTTTTTCTCCTTTTTTTAAAAAAAATATTTTTATTGACTTCAGAGAGAAAGGTAGAGGGGAGATAAAGATAGAAACATCGATAATGAGAGAGAATCATTGATCAGCTGCCTCCTGCATGTCCTCCACTGGGGATTGAGCCCACAACCTGAGCAGGAATCGAACTGTGACCTCCAGTGTGGATTTCCCTTGCCTATTAAATCCAATTGCAGTCATATATTAAAATGGAGTTCACTTTGAAGATTTTCGGAAGCAAAGGTGTCTTGTGTCACAAAAACTTCCACTTGTTTGGTAGCCACTTTGGCTACAGGAAGCCTGCTTACAGTGATCTCCAATATACTTAAGACATTTGCTAAAGGAGGGACATGATAAGTTCAGTTTTTTAGGAGACCCTTATACCAAAATTAAAATGATCATGTAGTAGGAAGCTAAGGCATGTAACACCTTTGTTTTTCCATTTTACTTTTTGTTAGTGACATCATAAAAAAGCCTCAGAATAAACTATAAGAATAAACTAACTTTATAGTCTGAGGCTAAAGACCTACAGCCAGCAGTGCATATATTCTACTAGGTTAGGGCAGCCACAGTTTGCTGCTCTGTTGACTAACGAGTTTGCCGACCACTGGGCTAGGGAGTCAAGTAGTGAGCACTTGTGATCCTTATTGTTGTTGCCATTTGGGATACAAAATTTGATTAGGGGCTAGAGCAACTAGATAGATAAAGAAGGAAACAGAAGACTTGAACAGCACTATAAAATAGCTAGACCTAACAGACATGTGTAGCATATTCCACTTACCAACAGAGGACACATTCTTCTCAAGTGCACATGAAACATTATTCAGAATAGACCACAGGTTAGACCACAAGTCTCAATAAATTTAAAAGGATTGAAATAATATAAAATATGTTCTCTAACCACAATGGAAATAAATTAGAAATCAAAAACAGAAGGAAATTTGGGATATTTCACAAATGTGGACGGTAAACACATTCCTAAATAACCAGTAAACCAAAAAGGAAAAGGGAAATTAGAAAATTCTTGGAAATGAGTAAAAATGAAAAACATATAAAAACTTATGGAATGCAGTGAATGCAGTGCTAAGAGGGAAATTTATGGAATGAATTTATAACAACATTTATATTAAAAATATATCAAATTAATAGCCTTACCTTCTTCTATCTTAAGAAACTACCCCCCCCTAAAAAAGAAGAGCAAACTAAGCCCACAAAACAGAAGGAAAGGAATAATAAAGATGAAATAGAGAAATGAAATAGAGAATTAAAAACAATTGTAAGTCAGTGAAATCAAAAGTTGGGACCAACAAAATTGACAACCTCTAAATTCACACACACACACACACACACACACACACACGATGAGAGAGGAGACATTACTTATAGACCTTATAGAAATTTAAAATGATGATGAGGGAATGCTATAAAACAATTATATAATAGCATATTAAATAATCTTGATGAAATGTACAAATTCCAAGAAACACACAAACTACCAAAACTTACTTAAGAGGAAATAGAAAATCTGAAATATGAAGAAAACTATAGCAAGTAAAGAAGTTGAACTATTAATTAAAAAAATAAAACTACCCACAAAGAAAAGCCCAGGCCCAGTTGGCTTTACGGGTGAAATCTATCAAATATATTTTAAAGAATTAACACAAGTCCCTCACAAACCCTTATAAAAAATAGAAGAGGAGAGAATACTTTTCAACTCATTTTATAAGGGTAATATTACCCTGATAGCAAAACCCAAAGTTATTTTATTTTAATATCTTAATTGATTTTAGAAAAGGGAGAAGGATAAAGAGATAGAAACATCAACGATGGAGAGAGAATCATTGACCAGCTGCCTCCTGCACGCTCAGCACTGGGGATCAAGCCCACATTCCAGGCATGTACCCTGACTGGGAATCAAACTGTGACCTCCTGGTTCAGAGGTCAACCTTCAACCACTGAGCCATGCTCGCTGGGCCCATACAAAGTTATCACAAGAAAAGAATTATAGTAGGAATTATTCCAGAAATGCAAGGGTGGATCAGTATAAATCAATCAACACAATAATCCATGTTAATAAAATAAAGGACAAAAATTACACAATTATTTCAGTAGATGCAAAAAGTTTTGACAAAATCCAACAATTCTTTTTTTTTGCAAGGCAAGTATCTATTCCTATCTACATTTTTGTTGTTAATCCTCACTCGAGGATATTTTCCCATTGATTTTTAGGGAGAATGGAAAAGAGACAGACAGAGAAACACTGATGTGAGAGAAACACTGGGGCCAGGCCCAGGGAGGAGCCTGCAACTGAGGTATGTGCCCTTGACTCAAATTAAATGACCCTTTTGGTCTGCACGCCTATACTCTATCCACTGAGCCAAAACAGCTAGGGAAATCCAACAACTCTTTTATTTTAAAAAACACTGAACAAACCAAGACTAGGAGGACAGTTATCTATGAAAACCCACAGCTAATGGCATACTTAATGGTGAAAGACCAAATGCTTTTTCCTAAGATAGGAAAAGGACAAGAATGTCCACTCTCACCACTTCTAAATATTCCACAGAAGGTTCTAACTAGGGAAGTTAGGCAAGAAAAAGAAATAAAAGACATCCAGAATGGAAAAGAGTAAAGTAAATGAGTTCATCAGCGTTGTAAGTTAAAAGATTAGTATACAAAAATCAGTTGTATTTCTATATATTAGAAATGAACAACCTGAAAATGAAATGAAGAAGACATACTATTTAGAATAACATAAAAAATGATTCAATACCTAGGATTAAAACAAAAGAAGTACAAGAGCTGTATAATGAAAACTATAAAACAATGAAAGAACTTAAAGAAGATCTAAATAAGTGAAAAGACATCCAGTGTTCATAGAACAGAAGACTTAATATTGTTAAGATGGCAGTGCTTTCCAAATTGGTCTACATGTTCAATGTAATCCCTTTCAAAAATCCCAGCTGGATTGTAGAAATTGACAAGATGATCCTAAAATTCATGTGAAAATGCAAGGGATCCAGAACAGCTAAAATAATCTTGAAAGGATAGAAAAAAGTTGAAGTACACCTCCTGATTTCAAAACTTACAACAAAGCTATCATAATCAAAACTGTGAGGCACTGACAATAGGATAAACATGGAGATCAATGACAATTGAGAGTCAAGAAGTTCTTATATTTATGGTCAATTGGTGTTTAACAAGAGACTCAAGACCATTCAGTGGGGAAAAAAATAGTCATTTCAACACATGATGCTGTGATAACTGGTGAGCACATGCTAAGAATAAAGTTAACCCCCTACCTCACACTATATACAAAAATTAACTAAGAATGAATTTTAGATCTAAATGTAAAAGCTGCAAGTGTGGCCCTAGCCAGCTTGGCTCAGTGGATAGAGCATCGGCCTGTGGACTGAAGGATCCTGAGTTCAGTTCCGGCAAAGGGCACATGCCTGGGTTGTGGGCTCCATCCCCAGTGGGGGGCACGCAGCCTATCAATGAATGATTCTCATCATTGATGTTTCTATCTCTCTCTCTCCTCCCTTCCTCTCTGAAATCAATAAAGAAATACATTGTTTTTAAAAAAGATTCAAAAGTCTACACACATTAAAAAACCCAAAAACTACAAGTGTAAAACACTTAGGAGAAAACATAGGCATAAATCTTCGTGACTTTGGGTTAGGCAGTAGTTTCTTACAAATCCAAAGCATAAACACCAAAAAGAAAAAAATAGATAAATTGGTTTTTAGTATAATTAAAAAAAATTTTGCATCAAAGGAAACTGTCAAAAAAATGAAAAGACAACCTACAGAATAAGATAAAATATTTAGAAATCATATATCTGTTAAGCAAATAGTCTAATACGTAAAGAACTCTTAATAAAAAGACAAATGTCCCAATTTAAAAATGGGCAAAAGATTTAAATATATATTTTTCTTAAGATATATAAGCAGTCAATAAGCATATGAAAAGTTGCTCAATATCAGTAGCCATTAGAAAACTGCAAATCAAAACCACAATGAGACACCACTAGGATGACTATAAAATAAAAAAGATGGACAATAAGAAGTGTTGTAAAGAATGTGGAGAAATTGGATCCCCTTACACTGCTGGCAGGAGTATAGAAAGGTGCAACTATTTGGGAAACCAGTTAGGCAGTTCATCACAAAGCTAAACCATGTGACTTGGCAGTTCCACTCCTAGATATACATCCAAGAGAACTGAAAATATATGTCCATACAAAAACACATACACCAATGTTCAGAGCATCATTCATAATAGCCAAAAAAGTGGAAACAACCCAAATGTCCATCAATTGATTAATGGATAAACAAAATGTGGAATATCCACACAATAGAATATTTATTCAGCTATAAGAAAAAATGAAGTACTACATGAGAGACTTTGAAAATAGTGTGCTAAGTGAAAGCCAGGTACAAAAAGTGTGATATGTGATTCCATTTATATGAAATGTCCAGAATAGGCAAATCCATAGAGAAAGAAAATAGGTTAGTTGCCAGGGCCTAGGGAGAGAGAGGAATACAAAGTAATTGCTTCATGGTTTGTTTGTTTTTTTTAGGGTGATGAAAATATTCTAGACTTTAGATAGTGGTAATTGTTGCACAACCTTGTGAATATTTTAAAAAATACTGATTTATACACTAAAAAAATTTTTTTTCATTTGTTTTGCTCCTCTAAGTATTCTTGCCTAAGTTGAGTTGACTACATGGAGCCATCCATTTTAGCTTTACCACATCTTGGTGAGAGGTGACAGGTCTGTAAGGAGTGATGGAGACACACATGGATGTAACATTTTACAAACCTGGTTGAGAAAACATTTCTGCACCTCCTCTACAAAACAGTTGCTTTCAGGCTTCTGGGGTCCCTTTATTATTTCCTGCCTTAATTCTGTGGTGTTTGTGTGTTGTATCTTGCAGTGCCGATGGGGAAGTGAAGCACTGTGTGATCTACAGCACTGCCCGGGGCTATGGCTTTGCGGAGCCCTACAACCTGTACAGCTCACTGAAGGAGCTGGTGCTCCACTACCAGCAGACATCCCTCGTTCAGCACAACGACTCCCTCAACGTCAGGCTTGCCTACCCTGTCCACGCACAGATGCCCTCCTTCTGCAGATAAAGTGGGAGTGGGAAGAGAGGTGGCTCTCTAGCATTTTTTCCTACAGTTTTATTAGACTATGAGGGCATTCTTTCTACGTAGACTGCTTGTTTTGCACAAGAAGTGATTCTGTGAATGTGAAGTGAAGAGGCCGAGCAGCAGCGGTCAGGAGAGGGTGTAAGGAGCCTATGGGTCTTTGGGACCCAGCTGGGCTGCTGCACTAGCATAGGAAGCTGGAAGCAGATGTGGTTTTTTGGGAAGTCTGTTTCACTGGTTTTTGGTTTTTTTTTTGTTTTTTGTTTTTTTTTAGCCAAGCACCCTCAACAGAACACATTTAGGCTTGAGGGGGTGAGGGGTTATATCTGGAAGCTTCTGCAGAGTCCATGTCCTCTTTGGGTCTTCAACTCTGAGAATGTGATGGGTGTGGCTCTGTGGGGAGTTCTGTTTTGATCTGGCAGTCTCTCTTCACTTCCTCCCAGAGAAGGTTGTTTTGGTTCTGTGGTAGAATGGCATTCAGTGAAAAACGACAACCAAAGGAGAATGGGAAGCTTGGGATTTCATCTATAGACTCTCAGTCAAGGAGTAAAAACCCTTCAACTGACGGTCCTGTTCCTTACCTAACATAACTTAGACATCAGCATCTCATAGCTCCTCCCTCTAAAAAAGCATTGTTTAGAAATCAAATTGATCCCAGAAAAACAATGTTTGTTATAGGACTAAGGTCTGATGGAAGAAGGCAGCACTCGTGTCTGAATGCACATTTCTGTACCGGAACTTGAAAATACTGTAAAAGGAAAGCTAGAATTTGTTAGTTTTAGCAAACGCTAAATTGGTCATTGTAACCCTTCTGCCCTGCCCTTGTTTCTCTGAGGTGAGGAATAGTGTTTTTTTTTGTAGGCATGGTAAGCTTTGAATCATAAAATGAAGTTGGTGCTTGTGTGGTGTTTCCTTAGCCTAAAGAATGATCTGTTGTTTGAAACCTTTGTAACTTGTTTGTATGAGTAAAGAAAAGGTGCAATCCAGTGCTTTTAGATGGCTTGATATACCAAATAATGATATAGAACAATATTCTTATATGTGCTTCCCCAAGTTTAAAGGCCCTGCAGAAACAGTGACCATGTTAATGACTTTGCTGGGTAGGGCTTCAGGGCATTCATAGATTGCTAAGGCTGTAGCAGGAAGAGACCAGATTGGGGCCAGGGACCTCAGTATATCACAGACCCAGAGCTCTGGTGACTAGGACAAGGGTCATACCACATTACCCATGTGCTTCCATACTTTTGTAAGAAAGGGATAGGATGGCTTGGAGTTCAGACTGTTAGTAAAAACCATCTGGAGGCTTTTCTCTTTGCCTTTTTTGTGATCCTGCCATTAAGATGATGTGCACAGACTGTCCTGATTTTAGGCCAGGATCTTCTGCTCCAAGTGGTTTAAGCCTTCCAGCTGAGTGGAGCTAGGCAAATGGAGTTGGAGGCAGGCTTCTCCTCCTACCTCCATTATGCCCTCCCCAGCAGTCGACACTCATTGGACAAATAGAATTCAGATGCCTCTGAGCCAGTTCTGGAACCAGAATAGGCCCAGAGTGAGTCAGCTGTTTGAGCCCAAAGCTGTGCAGTCAGGCGTCCTGGCTGAGCTACACAAGAAGCCAGTATCTGGGTCTTGGTACTTAGGCTTATAGATAGGAAAGTTTTAGTTTTGGGGATGAAAGAAACATATTACTTTTCCTGAGCATTTAGGCTATGACAGAAATTAGACATAGATGAGGATAGGAAGGAAAGGGCATATCTTTGGTTTTTCCTTGGTTGTTGCAGTTCCAAATTGGATGAGGCAGACAAATGAAGTCCCTTCGGTGTCACTGTTCTGACTTAAGCCCTTAACTGTGTGAACTGCACATCCCTTCCCCAAATTGCCAGATTGAAAACTTGCTGAAAGCTTTAGAGTAATGGCAGGTTGATTGCTTCTAGACACACCTCGGTAGCCTTGCACCTGGTGTTGAACCTGCCTACGCGATTAGTTGCTCAAGATTGGGTGCAAGGAATCCCTCCTTTCTAATACTAAAATTTAGTATTCAGAATGTCTTAACTGAAAATGGGGCTAAGGATACACAACTGTAACGTTGACCTGTGTGTTGCACCTTGTCAGGCAGATGTTAAGGGTGTGCAGGGAGAGAGCTAGCGTCATCTATTATCTGCACTTGGGCTGCTGGCTTATAGAGAAGGGCTGCTCTTTTTTAGTCCTACATTCCTTTACTTTTTGTTTCTTTCCTGTTTTTCATTCTCGAATTTATTGCTTTGTGGGTACTAAAACCTAGGGATCATTTGAGAAATTGAAAAGTGTCGTCTTTGTCACAAATTGCTTGATCCTAATGAGTCAGTGGATATGGCATAGGGACCAGTTGACTAACCATGTAGAGGGGCAGTATGCTGCTTCTTTACTCTGTGGTCTAGGCAGCAAGCTTTGGCCTTCGTGTGAGTCTAGTTCTGTGTCCTGGGATGCTCTTTTATGGCATCTTAACTGCATCCTCACTGAGGCAGAGAGTAAAGAGACAGAACAAGACCAGAGTGGCCCATTGCTTTCCTGGCTAGAGAAGCCAGCTATCAACATGGGAGCAGCTTGGGGCTGGCTGGACACAGGTTCTAGGCCCATCTATTCCAGATGGAGCTTTTATCACTGAACAATGTTCTGTCTCCACCAGGCCATAGATGCTAAACCTTGGCCATGGCTCAAGTCTCTACAGGGTAGCTGTGTCCTTATTGCTGATTTAGTCAAGGTTGAGGACTTCCTAATAACTCTTATGCCCCATTTCATCTCCAAGCCCTAATGGGACCTCCAAGTCATTTTGGGCCTCATGTGTTCTGGGATCGCTTTTTTTGAGAGCCAATATGGTGTCTTCCATAGGTTTCTTCTTGCTGCAAGGAACCAGCCTCCTGGGTCCTCTTGGACCAAGAATTGTATCTGGGCAATTCCTGGTTTTCAAGGTGATCTATGTTGCCAGTTAAGACTCCAGAGTAGTCCTCTGTGAGGTTTTGGTGGCCTCAGAGTAGAGGGTCCAGATGGGGGTCTGTCTGGGCCCTCTGCTGCCAACAGCTCAGCCTTGCTCCAGCTCCAGCCACTTGTGTCAACCTTGTTTCCTTACAGATTCCAGCATGTGACTTTGGTGCCCTGTTGTTACTTGTGAAAAACCTATTCTGTTGTCTTTGATGTAGTCAAAAAAATTCATGTAGTTTACGTAATAATATCTGATTCACAAGGAAGCCAACTATATGTCTTGTGTTGGGACAGTTCATAATGTAGTTCCTAGACCACTTTTGCAAATTGTTCTTGTCACCAGATGTGTTCAGACATTGCTGTGCTGTTGTAGGGGAGGGTGGGGGGAGAAGGGGAAGATACTTTTTGGTCTTTTTGTTTTGGACCTTTCCCCAAGAGGGGACAGTTTGACCAACTTGCTCCAGTAATGCAATAAAGACATTTCAGTAAAGTGCCTTTTTGTCCTCGTGCTATAGATGGAGGTGGTTTGGGGCTAGGAGCAAGGGGAAGAGGTCTGGGGTGTTGAAAAGTCCTGAAACTTCTATCCCATGAGCATCAAAAGATTGGTCCTGCAACTGAACTGGGGCCACCAGAGGCACTTCTGTCCCTGAAGAGGAGGAAGTCGACCCAAACAGGTATGAAGCCAGAATCCTGTCAGCCCGACACAGGACACAGGGAGACTCAAGAAACTCATCTGGGAAAGTTAAATCTGAGAGACATTTCCTCCTCTCCCCATTCCTGACGATTAGAAAGCCCAGTTTATTGATTCTCATCACATCTTTCTGCCTGGAAAGAAACATTTCCACATTCTATTTTGGAGGCAGGAGAAATGGGCTCAGGCTGACCATTTGTCCTCTTGTTGCCTCAGGCTCTTGTCACCATTCTGCCAGACACTTTGTTGAGGTTCTTATGTGTTGGGAACAGTCAACAAACAAGTGATGACCTCTGCTTGCACAGAACATTGCAGTTCTCATCCATGTCTCAGGCCCCATGGATGTGCACTGACTTACACATCAGATCAGGTAAGGGAATAGTTTCCTTGTTCTAAATGACCTTGCCTGTGACCTTCCTCACTATATTTTAGCTACATAGCACCCCCAAGGCCACTGCTAGGAATTATGGATTATTTCCCCAAATCCCAAGAGTTGTTTCCACTCTACAAAGGACTTCAAATTCCTATCTTCAGTCTAATCCTCTCTTCTATACTCCACCTGCTGGCTAGATATCTCTGCTAGGAACTTCAGCATCTCACAGATCTGCTAACTTCTTATTTACAGAGAAAACACGCCTGGTTATGGATTCCTGTGTCTGCTTACCACCAAATCTACAAACCTATCTATATTCACAAAACTCTCCTGTTCACTTATTAAATTACAAAAGGTAGCCTTGGATTCTGTTTTCCCTCACTTTCTCAGGAACCTCCCATCATCAGTTAGCAATTCTTTCAACATTGTTTCCTTTCAGTTGAATCATCCACTGACATTTGAACATGGCCTTTATTGGCTAATATAATTGGAAAACCTGATTACGGGCCTCAAATATCCTAAGCACCCTCTCTCTCCACCTCTGCTATGCCAGCTCATGCTTGGTTTCACTTTGTGTTTAGGCTCTCTCCAGGTGGACAAATGGCCTCCAACAGTCCAGACTCAGCCTCTGACAACTCCACCGAGGAGAGGTAGTCTTTTCAGGTACTGACTGTGTGCTTGTTTTAATTATCCATGGGACTGTGGCACAATATCCATGAGAAGAGGGCCTTGTTAGGCTCAGCAATAGTGCAAGACAGCAGTTTCATAAAATAGTCTAAATTTGTCTTTATTGCCTCACCTCCTTAAATATTTCCATACAGTTTCCACCATTACCTGAAACTGCTCTCCTTCATGTCTTCAATAACCATCACTGTTGACTACTCTTCTCCAGGAAAAACTCTACCATTGGCTCCATGACAACTCATTCATTTAATTTTATTTCTAAATCTATTCATTTTAATTCTCCTGGACTCTTGCTGCTTTCTCCAGTATGCCTTTTCCCCTGGCAGTATCCATATCCATGAATTCACCTACCAACTCTAGACTAAATATGGCCATCTGTTTCTCCTGCTCAGACCTCTTCTGGGAGGTACACCTCATATTCAGCATACTGTCATCATATTGTCCACTTTCTCTTCCATTGTTTCAGTGAATGGGAATAAATAGCTGCTTATGTAAGTCAGAAATGTCATTATTCTTGATAACTTCTCTGCTTCATCTTATCTAATGAAAGAGTAATATGCAAATTAACCATCACTCGGCCACACCCACCAGCCAGTCAAGAGCAAGTATGCAAATTAACCCCAACCAAGATGGCTGCCACCATGGAGCAAGCAGGAGGGAGGCTTGGGTTTCTCCGGCGATGGAGGAAGCCAAGCTTTCCACATACCCTGGCAGGCCCAGGCCTCCACTCAAGGCTACAAAGTTTCAATTCTAGAAGATAGATAAATCCCAGATACCAGGGCCTCCACTTTGGTTGCCAGGCGGGGTTGGAGGGGTAGAAGAGGGGAGGGGCATGGCAGGCTTGCAAACTACCACAGGCCCCTTGCCCAGGCTGCCCCACACTCCAAGGGAACCCCACTCTGATCTGGAACAACCTTCAGGGCAAACCAGCCAGCCCCCCCATGCACCAGGCCTCTGTCCTATCTAATAAAAGAGTAATATGCAGATTGATCATTATTCCACACACAAGATGGCTGCCCCCATGTGGTCAAAGACCCTGCCCCCATGTGGACACAAGATGGCCACCACCAGATGGCCAGCAGGGGAGGGCAGTTGGCAGGGACCAGGCCTGCAAGGAAGGGTAGTTTGGGGTGATCAAGCTTGCAGGGGAAGGCAGTTAGGGGTGACCAGGCTGGCAGAGGAGGGAAGTTGGGGGTGATCGGGCCTATAGGGAAGGGCAGTTGGGGGGGACCCAGGCCTGCAGGAGAGAGCAGTTGTAGGGGACCAGGCCTGCAGGGGAGGGCAGTTAGAGGTGACCAGGCCTGTAGGGGAGGGCAGTTAGGCCTCAGTCAGGCTGGCAGGAGAATGGTTAGGGGGTGGTCAGGCTGACAGGCAGAAGCAGTTAGGGGCAATCAGGAAGGCAGGCAGGCGAGCAGTTGTGAGCCAGCAGTCCTGGATTGTGAGAGGGATGTCTTGACTGCCCATTTGGGCCTGATCCCGATGTCAAGAATAATGACATTTCTGACTTTCATAAGCAGCTGAGTTACTTATTCCCATTCATTGAAATAATGGAAGAGAAAGCAGACAATGTGATGACAGTATGCTCATGACAGTATCCCTGTCAGGCCTAAACAGGCAGTTGGACATCCCTCGAGGGGTCCCAGAGTGAAGAGGGTGCAGGCTGGGCTGAGGGACATCCACCCCTCCCCCTCTGTGCACGAATTTTGGGCCTCTAGTGTCTAAATAAAACCCATCAACCCATATACAAATCCAACTTTGTAAGAATTGAAGGTATTACTTCTCAATCCACTGCTTCACTATCATACCAGAAAGCCTCCCTGCTTCCATTCTTGACCTCCTCGAATCTATTGTCGTCATAGAAACTGGAGTCGTCTTTTCAAGTACAAATCTGAAACTGTGTAAAGCCATTAAATTTCCAATTGCTATTATTGTAAATTATAAAATTCTTAAAATGGTATGGCTTCTCCCAAGTTCAGGATCTCGTTCCCCACCTCAGTTACTCCTCACTGGCTCCCTTCCCTTGCATTATTCCTAATGTCTTGGGCCTTTTCCCTTTTAAACATATTTTCTGTAGAGTCCCCATGTACTCCTATGCCTTTTTTCTTTTTTTTCCCTAGGTACAATTAAGCATTTTATTCACAATCCCTTGACTGTCCCCTCAACTGTTTTCAGCCATGACTTCATCTTGCCCTGGCTCTCACCTCTACGCTGGGGAGCATTAACTAACCAGCCCGGAATCTTTCCAGCAGACAGGCCCTCTGCAGTGACGGAGATTTAAGGCAGGTTGATTGGTCTGATGCCTCCATCCGGCTGCTTTCCTCTCAGTCACTGGAGGTTTGTTTACTCTCTTCCTTATAAACGACGGGGCTACCCCACTGCCATGGATCTCCTGGCTCTCAGTTTTATCTTGCCTGTCCACCCACAGAGGAAGCAGAAAGGGAGGGATTTAGTACATTCTTTTCCAGTGGAGATGGTCCTAATAGAAGACGGAGAGAAGGGCAGGCCGGGAAAGGTAGAAGGGAAAGGATGGGAGGGGAGGGGAAGACAGAGGAGGAAAAAGAAGCACAATTAACAGTCTCAATTAGGTACCTACCATGTTCTGTTATGTGCACCAGTAATGATCTTCATGACAACCCTCCAGGTGGGTAATACTGTCCCTGTTTTACTGATGGAACCAAGAAACTTTATCTAATTTTATTATCTCTTCTGTGGGTTTAAGCACAGCTTAAACCACAATAACAGCCATGATCACAGAATGCAGTCTTTCACTGAGCTAGATGTCAGGCACTGAGTTAAGCCTCATTGTCCAAATGAAGGAAACGAGGCTCAAAGAGGTGAAGTTACTTGCCTGGGGTCACACAGGGTATGCTACAGTATCAAGAGCCAGGATTTGCTGATGGCTGTCAAATCTGTGTCCCAGCTCCCTATACTTCCCCTCTTTCTAAGAAAACTCCCATTGTCCTAGTTTAGACCACCATAAAGGGTCACTGCATTTTCTTTCTCATCTGCTTATTCTACTGAGCCTCTGTACTGCAGCCAGTGATCTTCCTAAAACAAATCTGCTATTATACCACCTCCCTGTGGTTACCTCCCAGAAACTTCTACCACCCCTCAGGCTTATTAGGCAGTTTCTCAAACTGCCCCATCCATTACAGGATGTTTAGCATCTCTGTCTATTCCTACCAACCCTCCTTTCCTGCCTGCCGTTTCCAACCCCCTAAGGGGGCAGGCAGTCCCTCCCTCCCATGAACTACTGCAAGTTGTGCATGCCCCAGCCCCTTCACCCCTATGAGTGGTGCTTCTAACCAGATCCTGATGTACATGGACGGTGGACTCCCTGAGGCAACCAGTGACCTTTATTCCTAGTGTCTAGTGCAGGGGTAGGGTAGACTATCAATGAATGACTGAAGAAAGAAGTGAGTTTAAGAGGGAACTAGAAAGGCCGAAGGGCCAAATGTTCCACTTGTGGGCAGAGCACACCCTCTGGTGGCCATAGCTTCCCCATGCAGAGTGACCAAGAGCTGCATAGTGCT
Source organism: Lasiurus cinereus (assembly GCA_011751065.1). Taxonomy (NCBI): domain Eukaryota; kingdom Metazoa; phylum Chordata; class Mammalia; order Chiroptera; family Vespertilionidae; genus Lasiurus; species Lasiurus cinereus. Next base: position 10,057,620 of record JAAGEH010000030.1, read on the forward strand.
TGAAACACCCAGCCAGTGACCCAGAGGGATTTTCGTTTCCAGGCCTTTTTTAAAAAATATATTTTTATTGGTTTCAGAGAGGGAGAGATAGAAACATCAATGATGAGAATCATCGATTGGCTGCCTCCTGCACACCCCCACTAGGGATTGAGCCCACAACCTTGGGCATGTGCCCTTGACTGGAATCGAACCCGGGACCTTTTGGTCCGCAGACCGACGCTCCATCTACTGAGCCAAACCAGCCAGGACTCCAGGCATCTGGATACTTCTCCTTTGGCCCTAGGCATTGGATTATGGGACAGTAGTGCAAGACAGCAGTTTCACAAGGCCTTCTGTGGTACTTCACCTCAGCCCTGCTCCTGCGAGGCCATGACTCCTCCCACAGATGTCCCCCTCTCCCTTGACCACCACCCACCCACCCAGTGCAGTTCTCATTGAGTGGGGGTACGGGTGGGGCGGGCTGCCCAGGTCAGCAATGTCCATCTCCAGTGCAGAGGGCTACCTGACAACAGCCCAGGAAGGGCTCACTGACTATAAACATTCATGATTTATTACTAAACACAGAAGGTGGTTCTCTATTTTCATCTCACCTGGCCTCCCAGCATTTTACCAAGTAAAATTCCACCCATTTAAAACTCTTCTCTTGGATTTTATGGTGCCCTCTGGCTGCTGCTTCTAAGTCTTTGCCTTAAATGTTTGTGCTCCTCAGTATATAATTTAATTTTTTCCTGTCCCCCCACCCCCAGCTTGATATATTTTTAAATAATTAAAAAAAATTTTTAAAATAATTCCTTATGTGAAAGAATTACACATGTTCCCTTATTGATACACTGATGGCTCTCAATTTTCTTTTATCAGTCTAGACCTCTCTATTGCATTTGAGACCCATACATCTAGGTACCTTGCGGATGTCTCCAAGTACCAAGTTAAACTCTTCACCTCTCTACACCTTTCCTCTTCATTTTCTGGCTAAGAGGCATTCTAATTTGGTATTGGTATGTGGGTTCTAGAGTCAAGAGATATGTAGGTTCTAATCCTAGTTCTGCCCAAGCTATATGATTATGTTAATATCTGAAAACCGGAGTTCCTTATCTATAATGTAGGCATATTAGTTGCTATGTGGCCTTCTTGGGTTCATCACCTATACAAAGTCTAAATTCTTGTAAGACCATCAGTTATGACTCTTGCTAATTCACTACATCCATTTCCACTTTTGGTTCCTTGAATATACCAGGCATATGGTTAAGTGCTATACTCTCTACCTGGACACCCTTACACTAATTCCTACTCTTCTAACCCAGCAAATTACTACCTATTACCTATCCTTCAGGTTTGAGCTCAGATGTCATAATCTCTGGGAAGCCAAGGTGGGTTAGAGGCCCCTCTCCTGACAGTAGAAACTGTTTTACTCTTACCAGCAATAACATAGGATTTTGAGTTATATTTGTGTTGACTGAAGGAAAGAAGCAAAGACATAAAGATGGTTTCTAAGAGCATATATTATACAGATCTGAGTTAAGAAATGGCAGACAACTGCTATGTTTGCTTTAAAAGCTCATTGGTTGCAAATGCCAAGTCCTGGTGCTTGTGAGGGGCCCCTGGGTCTTGGCCCCTTTCGAGCAGGGTGGGCCCAGGCTCCTGGGTGAGGGGGCTGCTCCTGCATGGAAGGTTCTGCCTCCTGTCACCTGAGGCCTCAGGCACTGCGGGGATGCCCAGGGCTGGTTCCTCCTCCTCTCTCTGTGCACACTCAGGCTCCCAGCACCAGCTTTGGCTGGAAAGCTCACAAGGGTGGGCTAGTCCAGGGGCGTTGGGTGGCCATGATTTCCCCTCCTGCCTAGGAGGCAGGTTCTCAGGATGGGCTGTAGTTGTGGCTTCCAAATCCTGGGAGCTGACCAACCCACTTTCCGTTGTGGCCTTTCTGCTTATGGATGACCCCTCAGGGCCCGCAAGAAGGAATTTCCAGGACCATAGGCCTGGCCCTCCAGGAGTGGAGGAGGCAGGGGGGCCACAGGTGGGGATGAGTCCTGAAGAACTGGGACAAAGTGCTGTTAGTGCCTGGGTATGGAGGAGCTGGGACTTCAAGCAGTCTTCAGGGGGGTTGGGATCTGTGGGTCCAGCCCCACCCAGGCTGGGAGTTGGTGACAAAGAGCTGGCAGCCTCCTCAAAGGCTTGCAGGATCCCAAGCTTCCTCTGGAGGTCACCAGGGCCTTCCATTCGGTGGTCCCTGGGCAAGAAGGCATCTTGTTCCTCTCCCTCTCCTGCTCCTCTGAGGGATGGATCCTGGCCCACTTCTCGGTTAGGTACCAAGCTTGGTTCCTGCACACCTTGCCTGTTCTCAGGCCCCTCATCAGTGTCATCCTCTGAAGAATCAACCTCACGGATGGCTTCCTGCTTCTGCAGTGACTCTCGCCGCTCAGCCCGATCCTGTCGGAGGGTGCCTAGAGCTCGTGAAGAAGGCTGCAGCACTCCTTTCCCTGGCAGCACCCCCTTCCCAGACAGCACACTCCTGGTCCCAACTACCTCCAGAGGACTGACTTCTCTGGGTGGCAGTTCCTTCTTTAGCTCAGGGTGGGGCAGGTCAAGGCTATGCTTTCGAGAAGTGACTAGCTTCTTCTCAGAAGCAGCAAGTGCAGCCGCCAGCTTCTCAGCAGACTGCACCCTCTTAAGTAGTGGTGAGCGGGGAGGCTCCGCACTCTTGGGCCGGGAGAGTTGCCTGCCCAGGGGAGGCGACAAGTGAAGCTTGGTGGGGAGGGCTTGGCTTCCATGGCCAGACAGGGGTGATGGGGAGCGCTGGGGTGAAGCTGCTGGTGGTGGAGAAGGGGTGTGGGCCAGCGGTGATAGTGGGATGCTGCCTGCTGACTTGCGCCGTGGAGAGCGGTACTGCCGTTGGAGCTTGGGTGCCAGACCGTGCAGGGAGCTGGGCCGTGTATGCCCAGAGCCGGCTGGAGAGCTGGGCACACTGGAGCTGGGGGAGCTGCTTTGTGACGAATTCCCTCCCACTTTGCACAAACGGACAAAAATAGAGAGAGCAATGTTAGCTGACAGAAATTATCGAGGGGCAAGGCAGTGCTTAGCTCTGGGATGTCCCAGGAGTATCAAGGTTAGTTACCCCATTAGCAAACCAGAGCCCAGAGCATAGAGATGAAGTCACCCTCCATCCCTGTTACCTCCTCCCCAAGATGGTTGGATCTTCCAAGGGGTGGGTTGAATGAGAGCTTCAGAGTGAGACCCAGAGGGCCCAGGAGCTTTCCTACCTCTCAGGGGTGGTCTGCGATCTGCAGAGCCTTTCCTACCTGAATGCACAGCATCAGGAGTCACCCGGTAGCCCTGAGTGGGAGATCTGGGGGAAAGGCTGTGGCTGTGTGTGGGAGAGCCCGGCCCGCTCTCTCCTGATGACAAGGAGCGGTTAAGGGAAGAGAGGCTGCGGCTGGTGTGGAGCAGGGACGCCTGTTTAGTGATCTTTCGGAACAGGGAGCTCCTTTTTCTGCTGCAGAGACAAGAGTCAAAGCTGTCTGTCTGGTGCACGGGGCACAGCACACCCATGCACCATATGCTGGCCCAGAGCAGACCCTTGGGCCAAGTCTGGCTCACCTTTCTTGCCCATCTTTGCCCCGGCTCCGCTTGCTTCTTCGGGCCATCTTGGCCTTGTAGCTGCCCCTCCGTGCTGGCCCCACTTTAATGGATGTGTTCTCCAGGGGAGTTGTTGAAATAGACAACTTGTTTCCACTCTGGGGACCAGAACATGACAACAGGCTAAGGTGGTGGCCATATTTTTGATCCAACTCCCTCTCCTGGGCATGGCTAGACCTTTGTCCCTGCATCAAACATATCTAAACCACAGACCTGTCTTCTCTTCACAGGTTAGCAAATGGCCCTGACTGGCGTCCAAGTAGTTTGGGTTGAGAAGGTAGAGAAGAGGCTTACCTGTCCTGTTCCAATCCTACCCAAGGCCCAGAGTATCACTGAGCCTTAGTCAGGGAAGGTGGTACCTTCCAGTGAAAATGCATCACTATGGCCGTACCCAAATTATGTGTGTATGTGCACCTGTACTCAGTGAGTGCCATGTGTACGTGTACTGACTCCTATTCCCCTATGGCCTGTCACAGACTCTAAGGCTGGTGTCGACCACAGCAGGCAGCACAAACCTTCAGGATCAGCTCCACCACCTCAGTGTGCACCAGCCCATGCACAGGCTCTCCGTTGACATGAGTGATGAGGTCGCCCTGACGAAGCCCCGCCTCACTGGCTGGACCTCCATCCTCCACGTGCTGCCCCAGGGAAAGAACAGTTATCAGCCTGGAGCCTGAGCCTGACTCCTGAGCGTAGTGTGGGCAGGGACAGGCAGGCCCTGGTAAGGGGAAGGTAGAGGAGTGATAAAGCTGGGAGACAATGGGTCTGGATGGCCGGACATACCCACACCATGTGGTGCACAGTGTAGATGTCCAAGTCACCCATGTAGACACGGATCGCCCGCAGGGTGAAGCCATACTTCTTGCCCGCTCGGTGAATGATGATGGGGGTCCTCGAGTTGCTGAGGGCTGGCAAGAAGTCCCTGCTTGGAGAAGAGTCCCTGGATGATGGGTTGGATGACTGGGAATGTGGGGACATGGGGCTGGCCAAGGGAGAGCAGGTGTGGTGTTCTGGAGAATGAAAAACCAGGACTTAGTGAGTGGGTCAGGGGAACCTGGCCTGGCAAAGATCCCAGACCAGCCCCCCCGTGTAGGCTGTTGATCACATACAGTCCTAGCCAGAAACAGAGCCTTAGCTCAGGTATGTGCTCCCCACAGCCTCTGAGCAGCAAAGCCCCTCCTGTATCCGAGCCTTCTCAGACCCAGCAGGTGATGGAAGGGCAGCTGGCATTTACTGAGTGTTTGCTTATATGGACCAGGGACCATATAAACCCTTCATACATATTTAAACTAGCGACCTCTAGTTTCATTACAAAAGGACAACAGTGATATGGTCTCTCAGATACCTGTCCAACATAAAATGCAGACACACCTGCCCTGTGCAGACTCTGCACAGACCCATGAAGTTCCAAGGCCCTTCCTGTGCATTTTATCCTAGTTCCCCAAGGCCTCACCTGTAGGAATGAGGAGGGACAGGGCTGTGGCTGAGGCAGACTTGATCACTTTGCTGATGGGGCGAGTGGTGCGCTTTTCTATAGAGTCCCCCGAGAGTAGCCGGTGGCGGGCCCTGCGCACTGCCAGGTCACTGATGGCCTTGGCTGTGGCTCCCTCAGCCAGCTGTGGGGTCCCGTGGCCTCGAGTCTCCATGGCTGTGGGCCCAAATGAGCAATGAGACCTGCGATGCAGCCGAGCTGCCCTTCCCTGCCTCCCTGCACTATGGTCCAGCCTGGGCCCTTTGGCCACCTGCTGGGCCACACCTGGACTAGACCCAGTGCTCTGGCCAGCAGGCTCCTCATCCAGCTTCAGCTGCTGCTCCACTGGCCGTTCAGGGATAGGCCCAGACATCCCTTCTGCAGATGTGGGTGTCAGAAGCCATATGCCCTCCTGCTGCTGCTTCCTGGGGGTGCTGGTAGCCTCCTCAGGGCCCTCAGGGAAGCGAGGCACATCCAGGAGGCCTGAGCAGTGACGTCGCACGGTCAGTGGAGGGCTTGAGTCACTTTCCGTGTGGGAGGACTCAGACACCGACAGCCGCTTCCGCAATCTGAGAGAAACAAGGCCCAAGGTGAGATGGCCCTGGGGGTAACAGAACTCTTCTCAGATGTTCCTGACAAGCCACTCTTGTGGACGCCCCCTCCCTGCCACTAGCACTCCTCCCCAGCATCTGTATCCTGCCCACAATCTGTGACAACTGAAGGATGGCTCTGCTGCCCTCTGGGTGAGCTCTGGGTGCTCACATCTCAGGGGAGCCAATCACCCAGCTCCGGTCTCGACCCTTCAGCCCCGCCAGGCCATCTGAGCGGTCTTCCTTCTCCTCACTCAGGCTGCGCTTGGTGGGGGGTGGTGTCCGACGCTCTTCGAGCAGCGACAGCCGTTCCATGCTACTGTACACCTGTGGGCACAGAAGATGTGCTGGGGACGGGCTCCAACGGACAACCTAAGGAGCAAAAAATGTCCCTGCACCCGATCCCCAGGAATCTGAATCAGTGTTCCCCGTACCTCCCCTATACATACCCTTGAATGTTCAAGGAAATAGCGATTCCTCTGGGCTGACCTGGCCTCATCCTAGAAGTATCTGCCATGTGAAGGCCCAGCCTTTCCCTACTCTTTTTCCTGAGAAAGCCCCATCACCTCTTCCTCAGCCTGCCCTAGGCATGACCCTTGACAGGTCCTAATCTTCCAATCCTCCAGCCTGCCCTATCCAGTCTGGGCCTGCCCCAGTGGTACCTTGCTGAATCTGGGAGAGCAGGAAGAGAACTGGCGGATCTCAAGGCAGCCATCTTCACTCACTTCCTCCTCATCTTCTGAGTCCACGTGGTGATACCGATCTGAGCGGGCTGGGTCAGACAAACAGAGGATAGTCCTCTTTAGAGGCCATTAGTGGTGGCCTCCTTTTGACACTAACAAACCTCAGGAGGGCCTAGAGAAGTTGCTTTCCCCATGCCAAGGTCAGAGTGCATGGGTATTTCTGAAAAAGCAGGTAGGAGCCCTAATCCTCTTAACCCATTGTTGCCTTACTGTCAAAGTAGCTGGTATCATCTTCCGATTCCAGTTGGGGAATAAATTCAGCCTTCTGACGAAGAAGTCCTGTCCAGTCCAGACCAGTGAAGAATGGGTGCTGCTTCACCTCACAAGCACTGCCTATGGACAGGATGTGGGCAAGGGGGCAGTTGAGCAGGTGGAGTCCAGGTCATTAAGTCCAGGGAGAACCCAGAAGCAAGGCCTGGAGGCCTCAGCTCTAGCACCTTTCTAGATCTTCTGCCCAGAGGAGCAGAGCGAGTTTCAGGACCCAGAGGCATTACTCACACTTGAAGCCTGACCCTTCTGGTTGCATGGACTCAGCCTCCCTCTTCCTCCTTCCATGTGCTGAAAAAGTTTAGTGGAGCCTGTCTTACCTGTACCCAGTCTTTCCAGAGGGTTCTGGTGGAGCAGTTTAGAGGTCAGGTCCTGGGCATCTGGTGGCAATGCATCATCTCCCTCAGGCCACACAATCTCATCTGAAGGGTCAGTGTGGGTAAGAAGAAAGGGAGTGGGTGAGAGAAAGGCCTCAGAAGTTGTAGGCAGAGTGGGAGATGGAGAAGATGGTCCTCGGATAGAAGGGTAGGATGGCATGAAGCGCTCAGCCTAGACTCCCTGAAAGCTTGCCTGGGACCCCAATTCCTTAAGTTCCTATCCTCCTAGAGCGCATGCCCCAGAGCATGGCTTGCTTTCTGGGCCAGGGTGGGCACTGCAAAGCCATGACTTCCCTGAAGCTCTAACTCCTCCTGCCTTTACAGTCCAGACATATGTACATGCCCACACAAACTCACTCTCAAACAGGATATGCAAACAGACAACACAGGTACATAACCAGAACAAGCCCCAGGTGATACACACAGTGTGGCTGTGCACACACACAACTAAGAGGCAAGCATCCATGACAAGAACCCTAAGCCTCATAGGTGCATGCATAAATCATCTGTGGATCAAGACTCTGCCTCCCAATGGGCCAGGGTGATGGTACTTACCACTGATCACTTGCCCAAAGAGCTCCTCCGGAGTGTCTCCAAAGAAAGGGACGCAACCCACCAGGAACTCATACAGGATTATGCCCATGGCCCACCAGTCCACTGGCTTCCCATAGCCCTGACGCAGAATCACCTCAGGCGCAATGTATTCTGGAGTTCCGCATACCTGGGCATAGAGAAACCAGGCTGACTCAGCTTCCTGAGGCAGTTCCCTGGCATGACAGCTGGAGGGGTGGCGATACCCACCTTTGAGGGAAAAAAGTCTGAGAATAAAGACTAAAGACTCAGCTAACTTTGGTTAAGGAGCAAAATCAACCAGGGTACCAGAGTTGGAACTGTTGGTGGGGTGAGTTTATCTCCTAATTACCCAAGGACAGCAGCTCCAGGGGAGCCTTGCTCTTGACTGAGCCAGGAGGTTCAGAATGGACCTCACACCAGTTTGAGTGTTCAATGGTCATATGACCCATTTTCTCCAATCTCTAAGGAAATGATTTTGGATTTTATATCTATACTAGAGGCCCTGTGCATGGATCTGTACACCAGTGGGGTCCCTCAGCCTGGCTGCAGGGATCGGACCGAAACCAGCTCTTCAACATCCCCCTAGGGTCCCGGATTGCAGGCCAGGCTGAGGAACCCCAATGGTACACAATCAGGGCCAGGAAGAGACCGAGAAAGGGCTCTAGGGCGTGTCTGGCCTGTCTCGCCCAGTCCTGATCAGCCAGACCCCACAGCAAGTTAACCTACTAGTTGGAACGTCTGCCCCTGGTGGTCCATGCATGTCATAGCAACTGGTTGAACGGTCAGACACTTAACATATTAGGCTTTTTTATATAGGACTAGAGGCCTGGTGCACAACATTCATGCACTGGAGGGGGGGCGTGGTCCCTCAGCCGGGCCTTCGTCCTCTTGCAGACCAGGACCCTTCGGCGGATATCCCCCAAGAGGTCCTTAGTGCTGCCATGGAGGCAGGAGAGGCTCCCGCCACTGCTGCTGTGCTCGCCAGCCGTGAGCCCAGCTCAGGGCTTTGGCTGAGCAGCATGAGCACCACTCAGCCAAAAGCCAGGCTCTCTGCTCCTTAGTGCTGTCTTGGAGGCGGGAGAGGCTCCCGCCACTGCCCCTGTGCCAGCTGTGAGCCTGGCTTTGGCCGAGTGCACTGACTACCAGGGAGCAGCTCCTGTGTTGAATGTCTGACCCCTGGTGATCAATGCACACCAGAGCGACTGGTTGTTCTGCCATTTGGTAGATTTGCATACTAGGGTTTTATCATATAGGACAATTCTCTGTTCCACCCTATTTTCTAAATGCGTGACCTATCTCAATGCTTCCCTGGAATCAAAAGATGAAAAATATAGGAGCTCCCCGTTTTAACATATACCTACAGGGTAAGCATCCCCACTCCACCCCCCCACCCCCGTCTTTATTCTGAGGCCTGAAATTCAACCCCCAAAGTCTCAACCATCCTTCCTTACCTGCTTGTCCAGGAACTCCCGGGCATCCTTTTCAATGTGGCCCTCATACAAGTTTGTTGTCAGACTCATGAGGCCAATTTTAGAAAGGCCAAAGTCAGTGAGCTTGATATGCCCCATGGATGTAATCAGGAGGCTGAGAAACCAGAGAGACAGAGGATGGAGTTATTTCCTCAGTTTTCTAAAAGCGCTAACCTTACTATATGCCAAATGCCCCTACTTAGGCTTCTATGGGGCTCCTGTGGGACAGCAGGGTAGCTTCAGCGAGAAGACAGGAACCTGGAAGGAATAAGAGCTCTGGCTTTGTGAGCATTGCATTTTTCACAAGTAATCTGCTCTTTGCCCATTCCGCCAACCCACTTCCGTTTGCTGTCTTCTGTTTGGTATTCTTCACTGGGGGCAGATGTCAGCCAGTCGAGGAAAACTTTCTTCTACAGAGCAGTCAGCCTCATCCTAAGACTGCAGCCATTCCCAGTCCTCTCTCATCTAGTGCCTCTCAGCACCCCTGACTCAGAGGTACATTCTCTTGTTCCATATCCAGGGTGGGTCTTAGAAAGAGGGTTGGTTGGGAGAAACTACAAATCAGATCTCACAAAGAACTTTTTCCTCTCCTTTCACATACTCCACCTGAGCCATTTCATTTTGCTTGAAGGCTGCTCCTGGACACGCCTTTATTCTAGGATTCCCAAATCAGTCTCTCTGGTCCTGACTTCTGAACTCCATGTCCATCAACTGCCCAGATGTTTTACAGATACCACACACTCAACCTGTCCAAACTAGTCATCTTCATAACTAGCCCTCTTCTTGGTGAAAAGAATAGTTTCTGTACCTAATGAGCTCTGTGATAGGTGCTTTATTGATTATTCATAAAAATACTAGCATTTTGGCTCCTGAAAGGTCTTACAGAATAACACAACAAATGTTATCAACCACATTTTAAAAAGGAGGAACAGAGGCTCATGTAAGTTTAATTCACAGACTCGAGCTCAAGGAATTAACGAGTGGTCATTTGAATGCGGGCCTGTCTAATGTCAAAGCCACTTTCCACTTCAGAGGCTTATCTCTGTGTACAGTCCCAGGCTAGAAATCTGGATGGCATCCCAGACTACTGCTGTTTTGCTTCTTTTTGCACCCCCCACTCCAACCTTATCATTTCCCTTCTACTTCCCAACACTATGCCCTCTAATTCATCCTGTTTAGGTGCAGGCATTGTTGTTCTGGCCTGATCTACTGCACTGGTCTCACTATCTCCATCAGCAGAATGATTTTCCTAAACTAAACCCAAAGGCTGAGCGTGTCATTTTATCACGTCTTTGGTTCATAGGCCCTTCAAAGACCTCTAAGATCCTTTAAATAAAACCCAAACTTAACAAAAAGGCCCTTGATGATCTAATTCCTGCCTATCTCTCTGGCTTTATCACTTACTGCTGACCAACCATACTGTACAACAAGCAATGTCAAACTCAAAGGCTAACAAGGGCCAAATAAACAAGGTTTAGGTTTATGTGAGCCACAAAAAAACAAGTTTCAATTTTCATAGAAATATAGGTTTATTTTGATAGCAATATGCTGAATACAAAGGGCTGAAATAAATGAGTAATCATCATAAAATAATAGGACATTTAATAAAAATTAACTTTTTCTTGAACATTAACTTACCAGATACTGAATAACTGCACAAATTCATAAGCATAACACAAATAAACCTATTTTTCTTGTTCTCCAAAAGCAAAATATTTCCTGTTGCACACACCAAACAAATCAGTCCAACACTAATTATGTGACAAATATTTGCTGCTAGCATTAGTGGAGAGAAATGGTGCGCCTGCACATAACGGAAATGACTGCAACACAATTACAGTGATCAGTCATGAGTGAACAGTGTGGCCCTCATACAAGTTCGTTATTAGTAATTATGTATAACAGGATATTTTAAAAATTAAGTTACAAAATTTTTATTTATTAACGGTTTCTTAATACCGTTACACTGGCTGGGCCGTAAAAATATTCATTGTGGGCTACATGTGGCCCTTGGGCCACAAGTTTGACATGCTTGCTGTACAACTTGTAGTTCCTGAATGGGTCACACCTCTGTGCCTTTGTAAATCCCATTCTCCAGCTTTAGAAAGTTCTTCCACCTTTTTCCAGTTGACTAATGCCTTCCGAGAAACAGCTGTACAGGGATATTTCTGTCTTCCACTCTAGACCAGGGACTATTTTATAGCCTATAATATCATGCTTGGACCAGAGTAGATGTCAGCAAATGTTAGAACACTTGTTCAGCCATCTACTATATATGCTGATCCTTTTGTTCCTGCCTGGTTTTTTTAAGTGGCACTCCTCAGTAACTCTTACATGTCACTAGAGTCTTACAATGCCCCTGCCAGCCAGACCTTGCTGGTGATGGTCTCTTATTGGAGTGGTCCGGATATAGTGTACTGGGCATAGATGGATACCCACATATGCAACCAACCTGGTATAGATTCAAACATGCTCTGTCAACCTCCATTTATCTAGAGACCGAAGACAGAGAACTCAGAACTAGGGACCCAGAGAGTGGGCGTACTTGTCAGGTTTGAGGTCACGGTGCACGATGCCATAGTTGTGTAAGTACTCCAGGGCTAGCACTGTTTCCGCAAAGTACAGACGCACCATGTCCACAGGCAAGGCCCCGATGTTCTTCAGCAGAGTGGCACAGTCTCCTCCTGCAAAAAGGGCGGCCAATGTGAGAGAAGGATCCAGTTCTCTGTTCTCAGTAGTCTCAGGTTTACAATCTCTAAGGCCCCAGGGAAGGCAGACTCAGGGGAGACCCTGGTGCTAGAGACTGAGTCTAGCCTCTCTGTGGCTGGCATGGATGGGAAACAGTGTGGAGGGAAGCAGGAGGGAAGGTGAATGGCCCTTTATGCCATTGTCAGGCCAGAGAGAAGGAACTCAGGCCTCTATGCCTGTAAGCTGGTTTGTAGAGATAGGACTACATTATTTTAGGATGAGAATCGTGTATATTGCAAACACATCTGTCTGAGACTTCAGCATTCTTCATTGATGGCTATCTTTTCTTTTTAAATATATATATTTTATTGATTTTCTACAGAGTGGGAGGTGGATAGAGAGAAACATTGATGAGAGAGAAACATCAATCAGCTGCTTCCTGCACACCTCCTACTAGGGATGTGCCCGCAACCAAGGTACATGCCCTTGACAGGAATCGAACCTGGGATCTTTCAGTCCGCAGGTTCTTTCCACTGAGCCAAACCGGTTAGGGCTATCCTTTATTTTTTGAGTGAAGTAACAGCATAAACTCCCAGCATACATCTACTAATGAAAAGGAGGGTTTTGTTCAGCTTCAACTTCAAGACTCAGGGAAAATATCTTTGGAAGCTGTACATAGCAGTAAAAAGGGGAGAAGGCAGGCCACCGGCCATGAAGCTCTCCTGCTCCATCCTGAAAGCATTTTGTGTGGTTTTAGGGGGTGTCCCTTTCACAAGCCATCAGCCAGGCCAATGGCTTTCCTGTCTTCTGAGGGTCCAGCTTCCAACCTTGGGCTTTTGCCACCTCTTTTGTTCCTGCCTGGTCTAGCAGTAGAGGCTATGCAGGCTTTGGGATGCAAGATTCTAGAGCTGCCAGGCTGACACATCCTGTCTAGAGTGCCTCATTGCACTTGACATGGGCAGCCTCATGGCAGCTACTGCTGCAGAAGCCTCTTCCTGTGAGAGGCAGGGAGCTGGGTGCCCACAGTCGCCAAACGGGCTGAGATCCTAAGGCAGAAACCAATGTCAAAGAGAGACTGAGAAGCTGGGCCATGAAACTTTACCCCTAAGTAATCTATTGGTCCCAGCTCAGGGATGTTTCATATTGTGCCTTGGCCTCCATGCCAGGCCACCTTTCCCCAAGTACCTTCAACATACTCCATCACCATGCAGAGGTGGCGCTTGGTCTCAAAGGAGCAGAACATGCTGACCACAAAGGGGTTCTCGGCAAAAGTCAGTATGTCACGCTCCACGAAGGCCTGCTGGATCTGGTTGCGTAGGATCAGGTTCTGCTTATTGATCTTCTTCATGGCAAAGCGCTGCCGGGTGGACTTGTGCCGCACCAGGAATACGGCCCTGGGAAACACAGCCCATTCAGTCCCCTCATGGACCCTCAGAGCCTGAGCTGTGGCTCTCCACCACTCATAGTTGGGGTGGCCAAACTGCCTGCTCTCTCACCTTATAAATGTGCAGAATGAAAGGGCAGGGCTGTGCTTATCAATGAGAAGGAATTGGGCACCCTGTCCATAGAGCTCTTCAATTTTCTAATATACTAAGTCCCGGGGACACAGCTCAACCCTTCCCCAGAGCTCAGTGAGAGGGGTGGGAATCACTTGGGAGAGGAACGATGCTCAGATGTCAGAGGAAAATGAACTCTTGCCCCTCCAGGAGGCTTTGAGGAAAGAGAGGGTCCATCCTGAGGTGTCTGCTGCCCAGAGGACTGGGCATCATATAATTATAGAAGGAAGAGCCCAAGGGTTGAGTTAGCTGCAGTCCCTGCCACACCCTGACCCCCGTCTTTACCCATAAGCGCCATTGCTGATGAGCTTAATGGTTTCGAAGTCCTCTTCACAGGGTGCCTTTTTAGATATCAAAGATGCCCCACGGCCCTGGAAGACAAGGGGAAAAGTCAACAGGCAGGCTTGCTTCTCAGGGGCTATATGTTTAGGGAAGCTTGGCTCCAGCATTGGCTCAGCTCTTAGCCCTGATTCGGCCTCCTGCCTAGTCACCTCCAGGAGCTGAATGACATCCTGGGCTGTGCACACAACCCGTGCCCCCTCCTCCAGATGTTCTAGTACAGAGAGCTCATGGCTCTTTGCTTCACAGGGCCCGTATCCACGACTGGGACAGGAGCACAGAATCTTTACCTCAACTGAATCATCGGTCTCCGGAGTATCAGGACTGTCATAGCTGCTCAACTGGGCCATTTCTAGAAACAAAGCAAGTGTGCATGGCACTGTTGCATCTCAGCAGTCACACATCACATGGCAGGTACATGTTGGGAGGCACTTATGCTTTCTGCATCCGTCTGTGATGCAAACCTGGTCCTGCATCTCTCGTGGGTGTAGTCACAGCTTTTGAACTGGTTTGCCAGTAATATTGCCACTCCTATTTCTAGAAGTCCAGTGCCATTTATAAGGCCTGGAAAATTCTATAAAGCTTCCCTCAAACTTGGGATAATTGATGGAAAAAAGGAGCCAAAGCTGGGCTCTCAGTCTCCATCCTGCTAGCCAAGGTGTCTCTGCCAGGTGGGGCTAGGAAGCAAGGAAGGCTGGACACCAGACCAGAGATATGGCAGCCCAGTTTTAGCAAGGGCTCAGTGGGAAACCCCAAAGAATAGAAATCTGACAAGGTGAGATGGGACCACCCCAAAGATTCAGAAGGATTTATAGGGTGGCAGCAAAACAGATGAGCATACAGAGGAAGTGTTTTTGAAAATGTGACTGTTCCTTCTGTTCTTGATCTCTTTTGACTTTGGGCTCTAAATCCAATCCAGTTAAGCCTGAGGCAGTCCAGATTGTCTCTATCAGGCAGATATGAACAATTCTGAAGGAACCCCCTGGCAGAGGACATAGGTAGGGTTCCTCCGATAGCACTGAGTCCCCTGGTGCTGTGCCAGGTCCACATCCAATCTAAGCCTCTTCTCCAGGTGGTTTCCCTGCTCTAAGAGCTGGGTGGCTGTGGGCATGCTTACCCTCCAAGGGATCCCGTGTGAGGCCCAGTTGGCTAACAATGTAGCGGGGAATGTCACATTTAATCCCTTGTCCCTCTTTGGCATGACCCTCAGCTGCTTCCAACAGGTGGTAGAACTCTTCAGGGTCAAACTCCTGTATCAGGAGAGAGAGGTAGTGAGTGGTGAGAGCTGCCAGTGGAGGCTATTGGCCTCTTGGATTTTACAGTCTATGCCCTGCAGAGAATGCACAAGACCTTCCCTTGGTGATGGGGCACCCCAACCCCTGAACACTTAGAAACATCATGACTCAGGGATCAGGAGAATGGGGCAACACTGTCTTACAGGGCACTTCAAGATTAGATATTCTAAGCATAAACTGTCTCCCCAGCAATAAGAACCACAGCTATTGGTTTCAAAAGAGCTCAGCCTATTCATTTGGCCCAAAGCCTTACACCAGCCACTTGGCACTATCAGGTGTTTCCATGCACCCAGTTCACAGGAGCAGTCCTGGCATACTCTGTGATGGCTCAAAGCACTGGCAGTGCATGCATGCCTTTAGCTCAAGCATGTGAAACTCACAGCCGGCGGGCTACATGCCTCGTTTACTTATTTCTGAATAATATTCCATAGATTTACTTTTAAGCAATATTTATTTTAATGAGACATACAGCCTGCGGGCCGTGAGTTTGATATGTTTGCCTTTAACTATTTACTGAGTACCTCCTATGTGCTAGGAGCTAGAGAACCATATGGATCAGAGTGCAGCAGTTCTTGTCTGCATGGAGCATGTAATAAGGGCGGGGGGGGGGGGGGCATCTAGCTAAACTCTCATAACACTTCGTGACCTGGTGAGGAAATGAAGGTTCATAGAGATGCATTGACTTGTTCATGGTCACAGAAGTAGGAAGGAACACAATACCAGCATTCAAACCCAGGCTTGACACCAACCCCTGTTTAACTATGGACTCCATGTTCTCGAGGGAGAGGCCTTCTGTTTCACCACAGCCCCAGCCTCCACAGCTTTCTTTACTTGTGATCTCATTATTTTTAGAGAACTATGGCACTATCTATCTGGATATGTGAGCCAGACCTGGAAGTCCTTTACATTTCATATTCTTCCTCAGTCCTGTAGGAATGTAGTCAGAATGTGTCCTTCATAAATCCCCTTCTCTGTTCTCCTGTCACTGTCCTAGTTCAGGCCATTCCTGTCTCTCACATGAATTGCTTTAACTGACTGTAATCCCTGGCTCATTCTGTCCTCTCTTTTAATTCACTATCTATGTTGCAGCCAAAGTAATCTTTCTTAGGAGTAAATCTATGGAATATTATTCAGAAATAAATAGGAACAAATTATTGACACATGCAACCACATGTATGAATCTAAAAAAATATGCTGAGTAAAAGAAGTCAGAACATACTCTATAATTTCATTTATATGAAATTATACGAAAGGCAAACTTATCCATAGTGAAGAAGAGCAGATAAGTGGTTGGTTGCCTGGGAGTGGGAAGGGGAAGGGTCTGATTGCAAAGGGGCAGGAGGGAACTTGCTGAGGTGAAAGAAACACTCTCAATCTCATCTATAGCAGTGACTATCCAGGCTAACCTCATTAAACTGTATACTCAAAATGGATATGTTCTAGTATATATAGACTAGAGACCCGATGCACGAAATTTGTGCATGGGGGGGAGGGGCCCTTAGTCCAGCCTGAACCCTCTCCAATCTGCTGGCTCATAATCGCTCACCTGCCTGCCTGCCTGGTCACCTCTAACTGCTCCCCCCGGCTGGCCTGGATCACCCCTGACCCCCCACGCCAGCCTAGTCACCCCCAACTGTCCTCCTTGCTGACCTGGTTGCCCCCAACTGTCCCCTCACCTTCCTGGTTGCCACTTACAACCACCCTTGCTGGCCTGGTCGCCCCCAACTACCCCCTCCCTGCCAGCCTGGTCACCTCTCATGACCCGCCTGTTAGCCTGGTTGCCCCACGCAGCCTGCTATTCATTCATTTGGTTGTCCCTCACTAATGCCTCTGCTGGCCTGGTCACCCCATGCAGCCTGCTTGTTCAGTTGTTTGGTTGCCCCTTGGGCTGGCCCCGGGTGGTTGGGGGCTAAGGGTACTGGGCACTGCCATCTTGTGGCTGTGAACGCCGCCATCTTTGAGGGCGTGGCAACAATTAGCATAGTCCCTCCTTATTGGCTGTGGGTGCCACCATCTTTGTGAGGGTGTGACAGTTAATTAGAATATTCCCTTTTTATTAGATAGGATTATACATCTATTGACATGGTTTAAAAAAGTAAATCTGACAGTCATATTCTT
>JAAGEH010000030.1:10074745-10151155 GCA_011751065.1 Lasiurus cinereus
TAACCCAGTGGTCAGCAAACCGTGGCTTGCAAGCCACGGTTTGCCATTCTGTTGACTAATGAGTCTGCCGACCACTGGACTAAATGTTACCGTGTAATTGGAAGCTGTGAGGATTAGGCAATTGTGGCACATTGTGTGCGAAGAGGTAAAGGGTAGTATATGACAGTAGTCCACAAACTCATTAGTCAACATAGCAGCAAACCGTGGCTCACGAGCCGCAGTTTGCTGACCACGGCCCTAACCAATTCTTTTTTTAAATAAATTTTTATTGTTCAGATTATTACAAATGTTCCTCTTTCCCCCTTCCCCCATAGCTTCCCTCCACCCAGTTCCTATCCCACTCTCTGCCCTTACCCCCACACTGTCCTCATCCATAGTGTATGATTTTTGTCCCCTTTTCCCACAGTCCTCACACCGTTTTCCCCGAGAATTGTTAATCCACTCCCTTTCTATATCCCTGATTCTATTTTATTCACCACTTTATTCTGTTCGTCAGATTTTTTATTCACTTGATTTTTAGATTCACTTGTTGAAAGATAATTCACTTGTTCATAATTATTATCTTTACCTTTTTCTTCTTCCTCTTCTTAAAGAATATCTTTTAGCATTTCATATATTACTGCTTTGGTGGTGATGAACTCCTTTATCTTTTTTTTTTTTTTTAAATCTATGAAGCTCTTTATCTGCCCTTCAATTTTGAATGATAGTTTTGCTGGTTAGAATATTGGTTGTAGGTTCTTGCTATTCATCACTTTGAACATTTCTTGCCACTCTTGTCTGGCCTGCATACTTTCTGTTGAGAAATCAGCTGACAATCATATGGGTGCTCCCTTGTAGGTAATTAACTGCTTTTCTCTTGCTGCTTTTAATATTCTCTCTTTGTCTTTTGCTCTTGGCATTTTAATTATGATGTGTCTTGGTGTGGTCCTCTTTGGATTCCTTTTGTTTGGGGTTCTATGTGCTTCCTAGACATATAAATCTATTTTTTTCACCAGGTGGGTAAGGTTTTCTGTCAATATTTCTTCAAATAAATTTTCAGTATCTTGCTCTCTCTCTTCTTTTGGCACCCCCATAATTCTGATGTTGGTGGTATGCTTGAGGTTGTCCTTGAGGCTCCTTACACTATCTTCATATTTTTGGAATCTTTTTTCTTTTCTGATTGAGTGTTTTTTTGCATCTTTGTATTTCAAATCTTTGACTTGATTCTTGTGATCCTCTAGTCTGTTGTTGGATCTCTGTATATTATTTTTTATTTTAGTCAATGTATGCTTAATTTCTAGTTGGTCCTTTTTCAGATCTTCAAGAGTCTCACTAAATTTAGTGGCCTTTTCTAGAAAATTAGTGAAAAACCTTATAACCATGGTTTTGAACTCTATATCCAGTCGTTTGCTTTCCTCCATTCCTTTCATTTGTGACCTGTTTCTTTGTCTCTGCATTTTGGCTGCTTCCCTGAGTTGGTAGAGTAGCTTTGTGTGCTAGATATCCTATAGGGCCCAGTGGCTCAGCCTCAAGTTACCTGAGGTGGACACTCTTGGTACACCCCTTTGTGGGCTGTGTGCACAGTCTTATACTTAAGCCTTGATTATTGTTGGTATCACTGGGAGGAATTGATCTCCAGGCCAATTGGCTGTGAAGATCAGCTGTGTCTATGATGGGAGAACTTCTGTTCTGAAGACAACCTTATGAGACAAGACTTGCTTCAGTGGGGCTTTGGTGCTCACTGAGTCTGCCTGCTGAGTGTGTACCTTATGGATCTGAGGAGTTGTAATCTGGATGGTCCTACTCTGACCCCTGGGTACACTGGCTCTTGGATTTCCAAGGAGGTGGTAATTTAGCCTCTACCTGAGGCCAACCAGCAGGAGCTACAGAGAGATCTGCAGATTCCTCTTCTTTGTTTGTGTTTTGGAGGTGCCCAGATGAGACCCAGCTGTGAAGAAATGCATGCAGCTGCAGGGCCTTGGGCCTTCTTTTGGATGTTCTGGGTCTGTTTTAGCTGCAGTTTGTTAGGTAAGTTTAGAATTTAAAGGACCAGGCCATTCACATGCAAAAGCCTCTGTGCTCAGGTTGGATGGGATGGGATCTCAGGTCAGGGCAAATAGCAATGTCTTCTGGGGAAGTTGGGGGCGATCAGCCCTGCCCTAAGAGGCCCCTGGGTCTCAGTGTCCTGCTGTAAGCACTTCTGAGGGAAAGCCACCCTCAAGCTTTGCCTGTTGCCAGACAGTCCAGTTTCTCCCAGTATGAGTCTGGGTCCCCAGAGTCTTGCCCAGAACTGGAGTTCAGAGCAGTTGGGAGCTTTTGTCTGCCTCCCGACTGAGAAAGCCAGCCGCATACTCAGTTGCCAGCCCTCTCCATTCACGCACCTCCATACCTCTGCCTTCTGCAGTTCCTGTGAGTCTCAGTGTGCTTTTCTCTTTCCTTCTAGTTGTAGAATTTCCACTCAGCCAGCCTTCTGGTGGCTCTGGATGATGTCTGTTTTGTCTTTTAGTTGTAATTTTGAAATTGTTGTGTAAGGCAGCAGTTCAGGTTGTTTACCTATGCTGCCATATTGGTTTCTCCCTAACCAATTCTTTAAACAGACCCTGTGTTCCATGCCCCTTACCTGACCAACGCCATCTTATTTAAGGTGCTGAATAAGCTTCATGCCGCCCAGGGAGCCTTCACTGACTGCCCATCCCAAGGAGGACTAGAGTACCTCTTTCCCACATTCCTGCTGTGCCTCTTGGACACCTCAGTTGCAACATTTCTTGCAGTATCATAATTATTATTTACATATCTCCAGGCCTTATCCTAAAGCACTACAAGACTAAGTCTAACTGCACTCCAGAGGAAGCCTCTTAGGGTCAGGAACTCTGCTGGATTTATATCATTATCTCCAGTTTCTAGCATGAAGGTAATCAGTAAAGCATCAAATGATTATACACAGGACTCAACTTATGCAAACAAAACTGGCCTGTGCTCCACAGCCCTAAGGCTCCCACTTACTCAGGACCTGTTCAGTGTCGGAATGGGCCAGACTAATACCTATCCCAGCCATACCTCTCAGGACCATCTAGTTTTTCTCACAAGAACTCATCTGGTCCCCCACTGCTTACACATCATCCTATAGAATAAAAGCTTAGGTGGTGTCGTGTGAAGTCGCCACAAGATGACCAACAGGGGAGGGCAGTTGTGGTCAACCAGGCCTGCAGGGGAGGACAGTTGGGGGCGACCGGGCCTGTAGGGGAGGACAGTTGAGGGTGGCTAGGCCAGCAGGGGAGGGTAGTTGGGGGCCATTGGGCTGGCAGAGGAAGGTATTGGAGGCGATCGGGCTGACAGGAAAGGAAAGTAGGAGGCAACTGAGTTGGCAGGGGAGGGCAACTGGAGTGATTGGGCCAGTAGGGGAGGGCAGTTGGGGGCAATTGGGCCAGCAGGGGAGGGCAGTTGGGGGCAATCAAGCCGGCAGGGGAACGCTTAAGCGTCAATCAGGCCGGCAGGGCAGCAGTTAGAGGGCGATCAGGCTGGCAGACAGAAGTGGTTAGGGGTAATCAGGCAGGCAGGAAGACGAGAGGTTAGGAGCCAGCAGTCCTGGATTGTGAGAGGGATATTCAACTACTGGTCAGGATATCCCCAAGGGGTCCTAGAATGGAGAAGGTATAGGCTGGGCTGAGGGACACACCCTCCCATGCATGAATTTCATGCACCGGGCCTCAGTGTTTAAATAAGGACTTCAGCAGCAGAAATAGCAGCAGGTGCCACTAGTCTTGCTGATAGCAGAATATTCCTCCATAGCCTCACTCCCATCTCTCCGATCCCCACTAACCTTTCCCAGAGTCCACTTACCAAGCATTCCAGGAGGCGAGCTGGACGGGCAATGACAATCATCAGCTTTTTCACGAGCTGCATCACAAAAGCCACTTCTGAACTCTCTGAGCGCTCATGAGCCTGTAGAGAAGATAAAGGTAGCTTAAGCAAACCACTGGCCCAATGTGGTTGAGCTAAGTAGGACTGGGCTGGGCAGAGTTATATTATAGTGAGAAACTATTTGATGGTATGGAGAACTCTGTAAAGTGAAGAACCAGTGAAGGTCAGTTGGCTGAGAGAGGCAACAGGCTGCTCATTGGAACCACATGAATTTTAGAATCCTATGTGAATCCTATGTCACACAGGCACACTGCTTTACCTACTCCTCTAACAACAAGCTTTACTTACCCCCCAGATGCCAGTTTGAGGAGCAACTCTTATTAGAGCCTTCACTAATGCTGACTTTCCAACCCAGACAGACTGTCAGAAATAGAGAGACTTCCAAGCAGGAGAGTGATGGGATCAGATAGGTGTTTTATTTATTTTTGAATTATTATTTAGATATTCTTTCCCATTGATTTTTAGAGTGGAAGGGAGGAAGGTGGGGGAGAGAATCACACATGTGAGAAAAACACATTGACAGGCTGCCTCCCACATGCACTCTGACCAGGTATGTGTCCCTGACTGGAAATCAAACCTGTGACTCCTCGATGTATGGGCCAACACTCCAGCCATACCAGCCAGGGCCAGATTGGTGTTTTTTTATTATTATTTTTTAATATACTTATTGATTTCTGAGAGGAAGGGAGAGGGAGAGAAACATCAATTATGAGTATCATTTATTAGCTACCTCCTGCATATCCCACACTGGGGATCAAGCCTGAAATGTGGGCCTGTGCTCTAACTGGGAATCAAATCATGTCCTCCAGGTTCATAGGTCGATGCTCAACCACTGAGCCATGCTGGCCGGGTAAGGTAGATATTTTAGAAAGACCATTCTGCCTAGATTGTGAATGGTGCACTAAAGTGGAAAAACCTGAAAACAGGAAAATGCATGAACAAACTATTGCAATAATGCAGATGAGAAAGGCATAACTCCAGAGAATAAAAATGGAGATAAATGGATGACTGAGTAGACATAAAGATGAATGAGCAGGAACCGACAGTAACTGAAACTACAATTTTAGAAAAATTTTAGTGAACTCATAAATGAAATACAAAATATAAGAAGATAAGCAGATATAGAGGCCATTCTTTTGATAGCCCTGGAAGGCCCCTTGAGACTGGCTCTCAGCTATCAGTTCTGGAGATAAGGATGGAGATAGAGGTTTAAATGGTGGACTCCTGCAGGAGAGGTGTACGAGGAAACCATAGAAGGAGAGACAGAACTACATAACCAGACACCCAGAGAAGAAAGACCATGGGGAGACAAAGAAACAGCCCACATATGAAAGAAAGGCAGGCATCACCAGAAAAGGAAGTAAATGAAATGGAGGCAAGCAACCTGCCAGAGAAAAAATTCAGAGAAATGATCATAAGGTGGATGAAAAGAATGGAAGACAAATTTGACAATATGAGTAAGAACCAAGAGGAAATGAAGAACCAAGAATGAAAAATGACATCGCTGCTGTAAAAAACTAAATAGAAAGCATCAAAAGTAGACCAGAAGAAGCAGAGAACCACATCAGTGAGTTAGAAGACAAGGTAGAAAAAAATGACCAAGTAGAAAAGTTTCTAGGAAAAAAATATTAAAAAGCAGGAGCAGAGACTAAGGGAACTTTGGGACAACACGAAACAAACAAACAAAAAAGAACAAACAAATATCCACATAATAGAGGTTTCAGGAGGAGAGGAAACTGAGCAAGGAATAGAAAACCTGTTTGAAGAAATAATCACAGAAAACTTCCCTTGATATAAGGGAAGAAAAAACCCACACAAATCCAAGAAGCTCACGGAGTCCCAAGAAAATAAACCCCAAAAGACCGATGCCAAGGCACATTATAATTAAATTAGTAAGCACCAACGACAAAGTAAGAATCTTAAAAGCAGCCAGAAAGAGACAGAAAGTTACCTACAAAGGAACCCCCGTCAGACTAGTGACTGATTTCTCAACAGAAACTCATCAAGCCAGAAAGGAATGGAATGAGATATACTAAGTTATGCAAAGGAAGGGTCTGAATCCAAGAATACTGCAAGGCTTTTTTTTTATCAAAATTGAAGGTGAAATCAGGAGCTTCTTAGACAAAAAAGGACTAAGGGAATTTATTGCCACCAAACTAGCAATGCAAGAAGTGCTAAAGGGACTGATGTAAAAAACAGAAATAGGAAGTGAAGAAGGAACACAGGGGTAAAGAATAAAAATGGCGACAATTAAGTACCTATCAATAATACCTTTAAATGTAAATGGATTAAATGCTCCAACAAAAGACATAGGGTAATGAATTGGGTAAGAAAACATGACTCATATATCTGCTGTCTACAAGAAACCTACCTCAGAATAAAAGACACACACAAACTGAGGGTGAAGAAATGGAAAATGGTTTTTCAGGCAAATGGAACATGAAAAAATAAAAAGCTGGGGTAGCAATACTTATATCTGACAAATTAGATCTCAAAGTGAAGAACATATTAAGAGATAAGGAAGGCCACTTCATAATACTAAAGGGAGCAATCCAACAAGAAGAAATAACTCTGGTAAACATATACACACCCAATACAGGAGCACCCAAATACATTAAAAACAAAAACAAAAACAAAAAACTCCTAGAGGATATCAAGGGAGAGATGGACAGTAATACAATCATAGTAGGAGACTTTTAATACCCCACTATCACCATTGGACAAATCCTTTAAACAAAAAATCAGCAAAGAAATATCAATCCTAAATGACTTCCTAGACCAAGTGGAATTGACATCTTCAGAACATTTTACCCCAAAGCCATAGAATATACATTCTTCTCAAGTGCACATGGGTCATTTTCAAAGATAGACCATATGTTGGGTCATAGCCAAAGTCTCTTCAAATTCAAGAGGATAGAAATCATATCAAGCATCTTCTCAGATCACAGTGGCATAAAACTGAAAATCAACTACAATAAAAACAATCCAAAGAAATCAAACACATGGAGACTAAATAGCATCAATGATGAGAATCATTGATCAGCTGCCTCCTACACACCCCCCTGGGGATTGAGCCTGTAACCTAGGCATGTGCCCTTGGCAGGAATTGAATCTGGGACCCTTCAGTCCATAGGCCAACACTCTATTTATCCACTGAGCCAAACTAGCTAGGGCTGAGCTAGTATGTCTTTAGGGGACAGAGAATAATGGGCTACCTCTTTATATGTGAGAAATCTTCCAATATTTGACAGCAATAATCATGATCATCTTTAATCATCCTTTCTCTAGATTCTACTATTTCCTACATTTAAAAAAATGCCCTGCTTCTAATTTCTAGACTAATACACGGAAGTCTTGTTTGGTCCTTATTTCTGGGTTCTTAGCTCAGCTGGTAGTACACCAGAAAAAGGTAATGGGTCTAGACTGGGAAATACTCTACTGACATGAAGAGCCTGAAAGATACATCTCCTTTCAGCATATCTCCTATTGCCGAAACTATACTAATGGTGTAATATGGTGCAACTGTGAACTGGGTGGGAAGGCACCTGCGCACTTTATTGAGAGGTGATAGGAAAGCAAACATGGAGCAATGGTTAAGAACTCAGTGTCTCTTGTGGTCTTGACCCCCTCTGAATTACTTGACACCCTGTCCCCGCCACTCCCCGACTTCACTCTAGAGAAGATCAGGTCTCTAAACACTTAAGTCTCCACTAAAAAACTTCTTCTCATCATGCATGTAGAATGTCAGCAAATAGATACACCCATAGTGCGAGCCTTGGGCCTACTTTCCCTTGGCTAAAGAGAAAGAGTCTGAAGGTTCTACTTATACCAATATTTCTACTAGAAGAGAGCTGCCTACAGTCATCTGGGCTGCTTTTTTGGCTTTGAGTTACAAAATCTCCTCGTCAAATACTTACGAATACTACCAGTGTCGGTGTCTTGGGCAAAGTAATGGAATTAGAAAAAGAAAGGACACTGAGATCTTCTGATACCAAAAGGCTTCCTCAGTAATGCAGAGACTGAAGAGGAATCTAAGTCCCTCAGCACCACACTTGGGTGTGGATCCTACACACTATCAAGGAGGTGGCACAAGCAGGCTGAGAAAACTGAGAACCCCATTAAGGCCTTAACCTTAGTTTGGGACTACTAATCCACTACCACATGGACGATTCATCAGAGTTCCAGCACAAGGACACTCACATCTTGCAGAAGTTTCTCTAAGTTCTCTTGAAGTTCGTAGAAGTACTGTGATGTAATGAGGCCGCTCCGAGATTTATCCAGGCAGTCTCGGGCCATCTCAATCACTTGGTGATGAATAAAGCTCAAGGCTCCATCTGCCAAGGGCAACACGCTGTCTGGAGTGTTGGAGGAAATGAACTCTGCTAGGCGCTCTTCCATCTGTGCAGTGGCCTGGGAATAAAAATAGGAAAAGTGACACTTCCCTTCTAATTCTAGTTCAGCTGGAGTTAAGCCTGAAGGACCCGATAATAGTCTATGTGATCCTGGTTTCCTGATGCTGTATTTGGGGCATCTGATGACTGGAGACATGAGAACATTACCTTCAAGTCAAGTCAAAACATTATGATCAAGTTCCTCTCTCACCTGACCTTGTCCATCTCCCCTCCCATTCCTTGGTGGGCATGCTCTTTTGTACTAAGGACACTGTAGTGCTTATTGTCCTCCTTCTTTATTACGCTGTTTCATGCCTCTGTTGGTTTATGCTGTTCCCTGTGTATAGCTTTTACACCCTGCCAACCCTGCCTGGCAAACTGCTATTACTCCTAATCTCATTGCAAGCATCATCTCTCCTCTGGGAAGTTATTTATTCCTGCAGGCAAACTAAGGTTTCCTTTCCTTTGTGCTTCCACAGGACCTCTCACCTATATAAATTTAGTGAAAGGACTTTGATGGTTTCTAAACCTTCTTCTGAATTGGAACTCCTTCAAGTAAGAGAAAGTTTGATTTATTACTTGATCTTAGGACCCAGCTGAGCCAAGCAGATGTTCAGAGAATGTTTACTGAATGAGTGAGCCTGCTCAAAGATAGATTCCCAGCAGAACAGAATGCCTCTGGGGACCTTGCACAGTCATGTCAAAATGACAAATAGATCAGTTAACAACTTCCTAGCTGCCTGTCTAGGACTTGGACTTTGTTCCTTTGCCATCAGATGGCGATTTCTGATTTCCAGTGTGTGTTTAGTGGTGTATGTGTAAACACATATATATAATACACACACACACATATGTAGTATGTGTGTGGAGAGAAAGTAAAAGAAGTAGAGAGGGAGAGGACGGAGGAGGGGGAAAAAGTGCAAAGGAATTTTAACACATTTTCTCTAAAAAAAGCAGTTTGTCTTACATGACTCACTCAGAGACATGCCCGTGAAACACAAACATGCAATGCTAGAATGACAACACAACACCAAATACATGAAGAGGAATGTGAGAAGCATCTCTAACACTACACACTCGCAGCTTCTTTAGAAAGGACCACGCATGGCAAAACGATTTCCTACCTGTTCATTTAGCCCCTTTTCTTTGCTCTTATTCTCCAAAGCTAGACAACATAGACTATAGGGCACAGAGCAACAGAGAAACAATAGCTAACACTTACTGAGTGATCAATATGTCCTGGGCACACATGGGAAAGAATATTTATTAATGTTCATAAACTCCCTATGAGTGCTCCCTGTGTATGTCATGAAGAAAAGCACAGGGGCTTCACACCTTTTCCTTAGGCCACCATGTGTCCAGGAGATTGTACCTCAGTCTAGAAAAAGGACAGTTTCTAGAGGAGCAGAGAACCACACACTGCAGATCCTAGATACAGACAAAAGGTAGACCCAGGAAGGTCTAAATACAGGCTGAAGGAGGCTGAAGACACCTGCTCCCCACCATCATGGACTGGGAGCCTACATCAGTGCCCTGGCTCTCATTAGAAGAGGGCCCCTCATTAGAAGGCCAGGTCAGAGTGTATAGGCATGTAGTGTCCAAAAAGAAATGCAAATTGGAAGCAAGGTCCTCGTTCCACATACAGGGAGGTTTATGGCCAATGCTGAGTTGTGAAGACCATTTCTCAACTATCTCAGGATAGTAACCAACTTTCCTCCCTTAGCATTTTTCCTGCTTGAAAATACAAGTACAAATCTGAGTAAGCAACTCTAAGCTCCCACATGCCTGGTCCCTTTGGCCAGCTTCCCCAATCCAGCACACTTGTCTGTGCATTCTCTGCATACTAGTAAACAAAGGTGTTCTCTAAGCTCATAGTCCTCTGCACCTTCCTCTTCCTCAGCAGTCTGGAAGCTCTTGTGCTGGTATCCTTCTCCACCTGGTGTTTTTCTGCTCTTCTTCTCGATACCTCTGGAGACAGCACACCATCCCTCACCACCATCTTTCCATTGGGGCTGGCTGTAGGCAGCCATCCTCAGAGGTATCACCAGCCCCCTTTAAATTGGATTCTTACCTTGGGGAATCTTTCTTTGTATACATGATTCATCATTATTATTTCACTGTCAAAGGAAACTGGGGACCGTCCAGGACTAAATAAGAAAGAAACAATTGTGTTAGTATCATGGAACTTTTGAGAAAAAAGATGGTCATCCCCAGAACCCTTGCCCTTCCACTGTCCCCAATACCCACATACTCTCCCACCTTAATGATTGCCAAGTTCCTGGAGTTGCTAATATAATATACAAAATGATACCATCTGGAGCTAGACTATCTTCCTATGAGAAGCCTGGCTTGCACAAGATCTCTGCCAGGGCTAAAAAGCCCTGCAAAGGAGGAGACTAATCCTGAGTCTACTGGTGGCTTTCCTAGGGTGACTTCCCCCAGATCAGGACTTTCTGGGTCTTCTTCACTTTGGCCAGTGAAATCAGGTATACCCAGCATGTTCTCAGAATCAAATAAAAGCAAACTATCATCAACACAACCAGAAGAAGACAGTGTATCTCTATATCTTTTTCCAAACAAGCTGCAGCCAATAGGACAAACACTAGCTCTGACCTGGGGGATGAATGAGGCCAATCCAGTCTACAGCGAGTTACAGGCCTAGATCACGTAAATCTTTCCCTTTGGCCCATATGTGGTTATATCCCCTTAAAGGATTTCAAAGGTAGAGCCACACAACTGAATGAATATTTGGGTAGTGCCCAGTTTGGTGCTCCTGGCATATGATCCACGCTGAGCTAGTTTCAGAACCGTTCCTTTCTGCCTTCTTTCCACGAAGTGGGTCATGGTCTGCTTGCTGTATTGGTGCACATTACCAAGTATTTTAACCAGTTTACTGCCACAATATTTTGAATTTAATTTAAAAAGGCCCACCGCTTGCATCTATGGATGCTCATGGTGTACAAATGGTTAAGAATAACACAGCAGGTATTTCCTTGAGATGCTATAGTCCTCTCAATCTCAAATGGCCTAAAAGGTACCCTTTACTCTGTGTGGATTGTGAGAGTACTAGCTTCAGGTGTTTCTCTATGTGAGACAAAGAAAAGGCACTGGAATCCACACACCACATTCACTAATTTGTATTTTTGATCCTTTACACTACAGTCCTAGCCAACTGCATCAATTCCTGAATTTGAACCAGTCTGTGGTCTGGCTCAGCTCACTCGCTAATGCTCAACTGCCTCTATTACCTGCTCGGATTCTTCCTGAGAGGCACCGTTCCTCTGGGCCCCTCCCTGAACATGTTAGCCAATCTGGTATTTCCCAGAGACCTTGGGAAGCTGAGCTCAGTAATGAAAGTCATGTTTATTTTCACACAATACAATATACAGATGATGTATTATAGAACTGTACACTTAAAACCTATATAATTTCATTAACTGTCACCACCATCAATTCAATAGAAAATTTAAAAAGCCAGGCTCATTTTAATTTACACCTTTTCCTTAACCTGGAATTTTGAGAAGAGCCAATTAATCTAAGGAATTCACAGATAAGTCAGCTGTTAAGGTTTAGTTTGATGAGCTTAGGTCATTCAGGGAATAGAGATAAGAGGTAGATGGATGTTTAACTCTGCTTCTGAAGTGGGCTTCTTCCCTAAGTCAGCCACAGTGTCTTCAGCACAGTGTTTTCTCAGCTGGCTTAGCTCATAAACCATGATCTCTGAGATCTGCATCCAGGTTACCATCAGAATGGATATTACTCTTCTTTTACTGAATGGACTCTAAAGTATATTTCTACTGCTACTTTCAAAGGGAGACAAAGGGAAACAACTTGGCAGCATCATCAGGTACCTCATGAGGTAGTGAACTGAGCTATAGCCAAAGCCAAAAAAAGCTCGAGTTTCACTTCGTTTTGGGCTGTGAATGTGCTAAGCCAGGGGTTAAACTATGGTCCAAAGACCAATTCTGCCCCACTGCCAATTTTTGTAAACAAAGTTTACATAATGTCTGAGGATATGTTCACACTATGAAGCAGATTTAAATAGCTGCCATACAGACTGTACGGCCTGCAAAGTCTAAATTATTTACTCTATTGCCCTTCATAGAATAAGGTTGCGGGTACCTGTGCTGGGCAAACTAGTTGAGCTCCACAGGTTTTGGGACTCAGTAAGCATAGCATCCCTCACCTGAGGCTGCGAGAACGGGGCCGCATGGCTGGGGACTGCCTTCCCTCCTCATCTGGTACACTCTCTGTGCTGAAATGCTTCGTCAAAAAGTGTAGCTCATCGGCTGTAGGCTGGAAAGGCAACTGATGCAGTTTTTCCTGCGAGGAGCATGATGACTAGAGGGGAAGATTAAGAGACAACATTAAAGACATGTCTAAGGGCATTCCAGGAACAAAGAAATGAAAAAGGTCAGGGACTTCCAAAGTAAGCATTCTTTCCATTGCTCCCTTCAGCCTCCTCTGTTCATGATCCCAATCATCTCAACCCCCTTCAGGCCCTCAGTCCTGAGAAAGCCAAGACATTAGAGTGCTTCCCAAGACTTGAAGATTTCGATCTAGATGATCATGTGACGTGAGAGCACTTTAACTACTGTAGGTGGCAAAAGCAGATTCTTCTGTCCTGGCCAGTAAGGCTTGTTGATTGCATCAAAAGGCTGCTGGTTCGACACAAATTGATGTTTCTCTATTTCTCTCTATAAAAATCAAAGGTAGGTGGGAAGAGACTAACCAAAGACCTTATATATATGCCTCACCAGTGGACACAGACAATAGTGTGGTGAAGGCATGGGGTGGAGCAGGGGCTGGGAGGAGAGGGGCTAAGTGGGGAGAAATTGGGGGACATCTGTAATACTGTCAACAATAAAAAATAAAATAATAAAAATTAGAAAAGCAGAAAAAAAAACCTTTTTTTTTTTATAAAGCATATTATTCTGCATGGAGCCTTCTCTCTCAATGAAGCTTTTGGCTAGTTGGAATGGCTTAGTAAATAATAAATCATGTCTTTCTGGCTTAGGAAATTTGTAAGTCCAGGCTAAAAATGATATCCTCTTAAGTTTTCTTTTCACAAC
The DNA here is from genome assembly GCA_011751065.1 of Lasiurus cinereus. Lineage (NCBI taxonomy): Eukaryota > Metazoa > Chordata > Mammalia > Chiroptera > Vespertilionidae > Lasiurus > Lasiurus cinereus. Next base: position 10,088,109 of record JAAGEH010000030.1, read on the forward strand.
TTTGGGAGAGCTTTTGGGATGATTCAGCAATGTTTTCTTTTGGCTGTTATCCAGAGGACAATTGGCTTTGCTAAGGCTGTGAAAGCTGTGACCAACTCTAGGGATACCAGTAGGAAAAAAAAAAAATCCATTGGGAGAAAATGACTTTTAGATCTAGGTTACTTTTAGATTTCTAAATAATTAGACTTGACCTGAAAATAATTAAAAATTTAAACACTGGCCCTGGTCGGTGTGGCTGGAGCATTGTCCTGCACACCAAAAGGTGGCAGGTTTGATTCCCATCAGGTCGCATTTGGGAGGCAACCAGCCAATCGATGTTTCTCCCTCCCCTCCTCTTGCCTTTCTTCCACTCCTCTCCCCTCTCCTCTTCCTCCTTCCTTCCCTTCATTTTTCTCTCTAAAAATAAAAATAAAAAAGAATTCTAAACATCGCCCAATGACTGAGACTGCAAACAAGAGCCCACTGTCAATGACTATAGACCACTGAGAGAGGGAGCTGTGTTACCCTAAGCATTCTACAGATGAAGCCATTGTACTTCAGTCCCAGGATCAGTGAACTCCTCCTTAAACCGACAAGACTGGCTAAGAAATCAGGCAAGTCTAACACCATTGGTTCAATTTCTGTTCACCAACTGATAGAGGATCTTGGGTTGAAATATCTAAATCTATTTAGAGTAAAAAGTGCAGAGAACTCTGCAAGCCTAAATACCAAGTGAGAAATCAGATTTTTTGGGGGTACACTGTGGGAACGGTCCACATGACTGGAGACTGCCTTCCCTCCTCATCTGATACTCTGTGCTAAAATGCTTTCTCAAAAAGGGCAGCTTTTGACAGTGAACACTTCTCTCATGGAATGCTATAATACATGAAGTTATGAACAGCCAGTTAAAGATCTCTACAGGGTCATGGCCACATTTTTATAAATTATTTGGATAGAAATTGCAAAGAGTATCCTTACCCAACTGCAGCTAACATGAAACAAAATTGGTAAAGTATCGCAATAAAATAAGCTAGAGCAATGGTTTAGTCTATTAAAATTTATTGAACAGAATATATACATATTTAATATATATGACTCTTAACTTGGGTCTAAAAAACACCTGTTTGAGTAAAGGATTATGGGGGAAGAAATATTTAATAAGGAAAGATCTGAAGCTTAACAGCTGCCAAAAGACCAATGAGATCTTTAGATTAATGTAAGAATAATATCGACGTCAAGGGAGGAAATGAGCCAAAACTGGTTTGGCTCAGTGGATAGAGCATTGACCTGCGGACTGAAAGGTCCCAGGTTCGATTCCAGTCAAGGGCATGTATCTTGTTGCGGGCACATCCTCAGTAGGGGGTGTGTAGGAAGCGGCTGATCGATGTTTCTATCTGTCTATCCCTCTCCCTTCCTCTCTGTAAAAAATCAATGAAATATATATTTTTTAAAAAGGGGTGGGGGAGGAAATGATACTCCTTTTACCTGCTTGGGATTCATGAATATAGACAAACTGAGAAGACCTGAGAATGGTGGAAGACATGGGGAAAGTGTCATCCATGTGGCCTAAAATAATTACTCTTTGGCCCTTTAAAAAAATGTTTGTTAACCCTGCCATCCTGGGTTCAATTAAGAGTTGCTTAATGATAAAGTCTCATTTTAGGATCAATTGTGCATAGTAGCAATTAAGACATTTGTTGTGTTTTAGGTTAAAACCATCTCTAAAAGAAATATAATCAGAAATGTTAGAGAAGGGACCAGCTTTTTGTTGAAACACAACAAACTTAAATATTAAATAACAAGTACCCTTCCCTTCTTTTGTGAAAGGAAAATGTGAAAAAGGAGGAAGAGGGTCTACCAGGCCTTGGAACCACTAAGGGGTTATCTGCTCTTAGCTGCAGACCTAGAATTAAAGTGGGGAGAATAGGGGAACCATGCTTAGGACCAATGTCTACCCTCATTAGCAAAGCAAAACTCCATCCTCAAAAACTTCTCTGATTCCACCAGGAATAACAGATACCCAGAGAACAGGCTGGATAATTCTTTCCAAATGCATTTTTATTTTTAAATTAGAGGCCTGGTGCACAAATTCGTGCACAGGTGGGGTCCCTTGGCCTGGCCAGTGATTAGGGCCAATCAGGGCTATCTTGCCCAATCCCAGGGAGGGACCACGAGAGGTTGGCTGGCCACAGAAGGTTAAAAATGATATCCCCTTAAGTTCTCCCTCCCCTCCTCTTGCCTTTCCTGTGGGAGCACACTGACCACCAGGGGGCAGCTCCTACATTAAGCGTCTGTCCCCTGGTGGTCAGTGCACATCATAGCTACTGGCCAGTCGATGGTTGTTCAGTTGACTGATGGTTGCTTAGGTTTTTATATAGAGAGATGGATCTGGCTACGGCTATAAAGGGCCAATGGCCTTCTGCCCCACCTAACCTCATCCCTAAGCACCCTCTTTGTGTTTGGCTTTGGAGGAAAAGTTGAGAACTGCTTTGCAACGCTGTAGGAACAGACAACCATAACCAGTATTACCTAAGGGTGAAGGAGGTACGGCCACAAATTTGGCTACTTACTGAGACAGTAGAACTAGGAGTGTTGGTTCCATAGCCTGAAGAAGGTAAAGAGGCCAAAGACCAGCGCCGTCCATCAGTCCTATGTAAGAAAATACTATTAGGCAGTTTCTATAGGACCCTACAAGCCTAGGACTTGACTGTCTTTCCATCAGCACTGTCTTTGGAAGTCAGTTCACTTCCCTTATCTTAAGACAGCACTGCTTAGTCCAGTATATGCTTTCATGTCTCTCTCCTACATGGGCCTATTGTGTGTTTTTCGCTGCAAAGATGGACATCTCTACTAAAAAGGAGTTCGTGACTCTGATAACAGATGAGAACATCTGTTAGGCAATAGTGTCATTTTGGAATAAAAATCCTTAAACTCTCAACTTATTCACTTTTAGAGAAGCAATGACAGAGGACACCAGCTAAAGGCATCACCACAAGGATAGAAATGCCACTGAAATGCAGTTATTTCCTCTTTTGAAGGCTCCATGTGAAGGGCTCTTTGGTCTTCCCAAGGTCACTGGATTGACAACCAGGAAGAAGTGGACCACCACTGGGTCTCAGTATGAACCAATCAATGGCTGAGTGTCAAAGACTACCTAACATCAGTGGGACTCGCAAAACCAATCTTTGAGAATGTTTGCCAAAGAGTGACAGTAACTTATGAATCAGTAATGAGGTGGCATTGTCTTGGCTATACATGAGGTTTTGGGGGCAGGCTTCCTGCTGCTCGTGGGAGGATGCATCCTTATACTCTCATCATAAAGAACCAGTTATGTGTTTTGCTATTAAAAAAAAGAAATGTCAAGCTAGTATCTGGCCTACAGCTTCTATAACAAGAAAAAATGATTCTTTCCTGGACTGTGGATGTGCTACAACACAAGTGTTCTTTCTTGTGGATCTTGGAGTGTATAATCTCCTCTGGTTGAAGTGGAAAAAAAACTTCTTTGCTGCTATCCACAGAACCTTAGAACATTAGTAATGGAGGGCCTTTAGAAGTTAAATTCAATAATCTCAATCTTCAAAGAAAACACTACGACCCAGATATTTGGGTAATTTGTTCCAGACCTCATAGTTAAGGGAGAGGGAGAAGAAAGAGGAAGAAAAAAAAGGAATCAATAATGCTAGGGCTTCTTTTGCAGCCCTCCTCCCCATCCCCACCAATACCTAGCAGCTTTTTCTAATATGTTCTTTAAGGGAACAGCCCAGGGTTCCATGCCACATGCACATGACTCAAATTTCATGCCACCCAGACAGCAAGCTCTGCTGGAACCTAGTCTCTGAGGCAAAACAATGTCCAGGAGACTGCTCAAATATGATGTGCTTTCTGGCCTCTTTGTTGGGTCCTGGAAGCTCTCCATAAGAAAGCAAGTCAATTCCAGGAAAACAATGCTCAGCAAAGATGGGACTAATCTAACTTAGGGAAGGATTTCCCAAACTCTAGTCAAATACACTTTTTCACAGGTGACTTTTCCTCCTTTAGTTAGAAATACAAACCAGCTGCATGGCAACCATTTTTCTACAGACTGAAGAGAAGGGACCACCACAGTGGGAAAGAAATGTCACTAAAGGATGTTTTCATTTCCTCTGAAAGACTGAGGAAAGTTGTGGGAATGGGGGTGACTTGTCTCCAGGCTCAGAAGTTTTAAACTATTTAGCAATTTCTGTCTCCAAGCATATGACCTCTGAGCATTGGTTCCAGCAGTTAGAAGGGGTTCTAGGACCCCCTCTGCTAGTTATGAAAGGCCAAATGTTTCTACCCAGAGAAGACTCATCATACCAACTCTCACCAAGCACAAAACCATTTTGTCTGGCCATGCAAAGCAGTTTCCCAGCCCTCGCCCCATCACATCCGCTATTACCTGTCTGCTCTGTGGCCATGACTGTAGTGAAAAGACATATATTATAGTGAGAATCAAAGGGGACCAGAAAGACTGATCTGTTAGGCTCCTGGCATTTGGTTGAACTTGGCAAAGGTAAAACTTTTTAGAAACTTGTATAGTTTAAAGTAAAATTGTAGGACTGATGGGTCTGTCCTTTTTATGTCATTACTAGTAAATCTGTTTTTGTGTGTGTGATATTTCAAACTAATGTGATCCTATAGACTCAAGCCTAATCTGAGAAATTTGGGAAACATAATTCTTAAGTCCTTTGTTTGGCAGAGTTGAAATCCTCTTCTCCACTCCCACCAATACTACTGTGTCCTATAAGGAGATAGCCCAGAGTTCCATGTTACATGCATATGACTCAAACTTCATGCCATTAGCACAGACCTGTTTGGATCTCACTGGTAATACCAGAACCCAAAGCCCCTTAGCTGATCCTACTCTAAAGCCCAGGGAACGAAACAAGGGCACCAACGAATATGCTATTCTACCTGCCTGGAATGGTCTACACACCTGTATCATCATTCCCAACATGGCAGGTTCTTTTTTGCCCTTCAAGTCTTAGCTTAAAAGTCAATCCTCCAGAGAGGCCTTATATGACCACCCCATATAGATTCTCCAGCCCCATTCCTTCCTATACTCTCATGCAGCATCATGTTCTTTAACTTCATGGTATTTGTCACAATCTTTAACTATGTATTTGTTTGTCTGCTTGTTCGTTATTCACCACTTATTCAATCAATAAGCATGACTGAGTGCTCATTAGATACCAGGAATCACAATTTTCCACATATTAAGGTTCTTTGATTCTGGTTGAGGGGAAATAGAAAACAAGCAAGTAAAAAAATATCAGGTATTAGAAAGTATTAGCTTGAAAATGGATGATTTGATAGAGAGTGATGATGGGGCTCCTTCATATTTTATGGTTAGGAAAGGTTTCTGGGAAGCTGACATTTAATATGAGAAATGAAAGACAAGAATGAGTTAATTAGGTGAAGATCTGAGGAGACAGCATTCCTTATGAAGGTAACAACTACCCAGACTCTATAAAGTCTACTAAGTTTAAAGAAAGTAGGGATTATGTCTATTTTGCTACCACTATATAACTAAGTACCCAGCATAGTACGTGGGCATACTAGGTGCTCAGTAAATATTTACTGAATAAATGGGAAATGACTCAATGCCACGTATAGAGATCAGTCACAGGCCTTGTTGTCCCAGCTCATACCTAATCTGAGGCTACAGTTCACACATAGTCAAGGCAGGAAAGTTGGGATAAGTAAGACTTTCTAGCTGGACTGGAAAAACAAATGCACCAATACAACATATTCCTATACTATTAAGTGTTCCTACCTGGATCCTTGGTTAACTAATTAGAAGTGACACAGAGTAGGAGAGATGAGTCCTTGAGACAAACTCAAAATATTATTTGTTCAGAATAAGTCAACAGGATCAGAAGGGATACTCTTATCAGTCATCAAATTTCTCCCAACCTTCTATTGTCCTTTCAGCTATACAGAATCCTAAAGAGGGAAGGAGTGAATTGCTTTTGGGTTGTCATTTGAATAATGAGTTAATGCTATTTCAAGTAATCTGCTCTTTTTCTATTATCTCTTTAAAAAGTAGTCTAAGTAAGTATAAAATTTTGAGTCAAGCTGTATATATATATCATTCTCTACTCATTAAATCTATTTAGCACACATGGTTATTTTTCCAAATCTGGAGCCATGATTTTCTGGAGGTCTTAATGCCAGAGACTGATTCTAACCAAGAATATTTTTTAAATAAAAAATAAAATCAAAGAACATGAATTTTGTCAAGAAATAATTTTAGAAAATGTTCTGGCCCAGTCAATGTGGCTCAGTAGTTGAGTGTCCACCTATACCCAGGATGCGAGCTCAATCCCCAGAAGGGGATGTGCAGGAGGCAGCCAATCAGTGATTCTCTCTCATCACTGATATTTCTCTGTCTCTCTCCCTCTCCTTTCCTCTCTGAAATCTATATATGTGTGTGTGTGTATAATTTGTTAATATAGAAAACGTTCTGAAAAGTAAATTATTTATACATGGAGCCTTGATATGTGGTTGGGGTGGATCATTCAGTCAGCTTGGTATTTCTCCAGAGGCCAGATGGTACTCTGGCTATTGGCTGATCTGTCAGGATTGCTATCATGTACCAGAGATAAACTTATAGCACTTTCAGAGACTTGAAATGTGAGGAGGAATATAAGGATGGCTCTGTAATGTACCAAATCTTTCTAAATTAATGTGAAGACCTGGTAGTCTTTTTATCCTCAAGGAAAAAGAGACTAGAACTGGCTGAGTTAGAGAAGTAAAAATATACCTCTGGGTCCTCCTGGGAAAAGAGCCCATTTTCTTTCTCACTGATCATGCTAGGAATAGCTCTCAAATGAGAGTATAATGTTTTAGAACACAACATCAGAAAATCAGAGACGTGTGCTTAGAATTATAGAAATAAATTCATTCCTAGTATCTACTTGCCAATTCAAACATTCAAATGCAAATACCTAGAACATATAGAAACCAAAACATGAACCTGGGTGAGGAACGCGAGGAAAGAATTTTGGTGGTTGGTAGCCAAAGGTAACACACTTGGAAGGAGGAAGCTGAAGTTAACTGACATTTGTGCAAGTGCCACACATGCTAAACACACAGAAGGTTTTCTATCAACTTACCTACGGGCAGGAACAAAAGAAAAGTGAGCAGGTGCATTTGGAGAGAAATTCCTGGGACTGTCCAAAGGACTGTTACCTGTAGATGGGGGGGGAGGAAAAGAAACAATTTGTGACGTTTACTTCTGAGGAGGGCTGAGAAAACCTTTAAGGAAGGTATCTTCTCCTCACATTGGCAATTAGCACATATGGTTATTTTTTCAGGCCCACCATCAGTTTAATGATTCTCTCTTTGTAAAAGTGTGGCAGCCCAGAGGTTTCTCTCTTGTTCCCAAGTTGCCTTTAAACATCTGTCTCCCAGACATTCTTCATTCAAGATCCAGCAGAAACTTGTCTATTTCTTGCCCTCTTAAAAATACCTCAGGTTCCAATATGCCTAATTGAATTAACTCAACTTTTCAATTGCTTGAAGAATTCATTCAATGCAGATGGGATGGCCAAACGCTCAAACATTTCTCAAAGGGCAACAGACTCTGGTCCCAAAGTCTCTTGCACTTATATCGTGCATACTGCATCCAAGGGGCTAACCCAGAAATATGTGTCCTTAAGAGATAGATGTGTGTACTTAAGAACAGAAGTTCTACTTTGGAATGTATGCAATAGATAATCCCAAGAAAGGGTGTGAAAGACAATAAAGTTCCTTATTATAAAAAAAAAGAACAGACATTCTCAAGTGGGGACTTAGGATAACAGTGTTCTTTAAAAGAATCCATACACAAGACGCCCAAGTCTACAAAACATGTCCAGCCTTCTCATGGTATAGGAATTAGCCCCATCTCTTTATTAGTTTTCACATGCCCCCTGTCATTTGCTAACTTACAGCTCAGAAGCTTTGAACAAAACTATGTGCTTATCTTTGCTTTAGTGACAAAAGTTCTCGAACTTAAGCCTGCCATACTTCTCAGGTCTAACTTCCAGCTGGGTCTGGTTATTAGGAGTCCCTAGCTGTTAGAAGCTATCAATGTGTTTCTATCAAAAGGCCATGTCAAAGTAAGCACCATACCCCATGATGTACTGACCACTCAGCCAATCCCTGTCCACCTCCTCACTTCTATGCTCACCTCTGTGAACTAACATTGGCTATGAGACAATGCAGCTACCCAAGGGCCTGCTAGTCAACATGCCTTAGCTTTTTCTTCAACAGTTTGTTTCCTGCATAGAGTATGTTTGTTCCAAGGTGCCACAAAGCTGCCCAGTTGTTTCCCATTATCTCCATCCAGCAGGATCTGGTAGCACTTAATGTTTTTCTGTACCCATCCAGGAAAAACCAGCCTCTCAAACAACCCAACAAACCCTATGCAGCAACTCTGTATCAATTACAGGTGCTCTTTTTGGGAGAAGTAATTTGGAAGAGGCATTTTCTGCTTTCACGAATCCCCTTTACTGGGATCATCAGAGCACAACCTTTAAAGCAGATCTGTTCGCAACCTAATACCAACTCTGGTTTGCCATGCTATGAATCTAGGCCTTTGTCCTACAATCTAGTCCTATGTCCTGGGTAGCATAAGCCACGGAGTTGTAAGAGAAGTGATTTAGAATAGTTGTTTTGTTAGCCAGGATAAGGATAAGGTCTCCTCAGAATTATTGAGGCCTTTAAAAAAGTAAATCTCTATTTTTTTAAACCATTTGTACGCCATAAGTGTCTATAGACACAAGCAGTGGAACTTTTTTATTTAAATTCAAAAAATCATGGCAGTTAACTGGTTAATAGTATCATCTCAAGGATTAACTCATATGCTCAGTTTGATTTTTGACACATAAAGCTAGACACCCTTTGTGGGTTCCCAAAACTACACAGCCAATGCCTCCAGGAAATCCTGGACATGACATACCACACCTTGGGTTTCCAAGGACCAGGTGTGGTACTGGTTAGAGGGTAGAATATAAAAAATGTTCCAGGTGCTCAAATAAAGCTGGTATTCATAGAACATACACATGTCACATATAATTAACACTAAAATAAAAATAGCTGCAAGAATAAAATACATAGAACATCAATAAGCTGTGAGACAACTTCAAGCAGCCTAATATCCTTAAAAATGAAGAGTGGGAAATACAGAAAACATACTTGAAAAAATAAGGGCTGGCAATTTTTCAAATTTAACAGAAAATCAAACTATAAACCCACATATTCAAATTATCCAAGAATCTTAAAAATAAGAAAGAGGAAAAAAAATTATACCAGGGCACATTATATTCACCCAGCTGGTGTGACACAGTGGTTAAGTGTCAAACTATGAACCAGGATTTCACGATTTGATTCCCAGTCAGGCACATGCCTGGGTTGCAGGTTCTAACCCCAGTCAGGGCACGTGTGGGAGTCAACCAAGGTATCTCTTTCTCACACTTATGTTTCTCTCTCTCCTTCTTCTCTCTAAAAATAAGCAATTAAAATTTAAGGAAAAAAGTGGCTTAAGTGGTCCAAAGAACCATATATATGCTGTCTACAAGAGATCCACCTCTGAACGAAAGACACACACAGACTGAAAATAAAGGAATGGAAAAAGATATTTCATGGAAATAGAAATTAAAAAAAAACCTGAGGTAGCAATTCTTATATCTGATTAAATATTATTTAAAACAAAGGCTATAGTAAGAAACAAAGATAAAGGAAGAAATCCAAGAGGATATAACCTTTTTAAACATTTATGCACCCAACATAGGAACACTTTGATATATAAAGCAAATCTTGTTGGACATAAAGGGAGAGATCAATAGTGAAATAGTCATAGTGAGGGATTTTAACGCCCCATTGGCATCAATGGATAGATCTAGACAGAAAATCAACAAGAAAACAATCACCTTAAATGACACACTAGATCATATGGATTTAATTGATATTTTCAGAGCATTTCACACCAAAGCAGCAGAATATTCATTTCAAGTGCACATGGAACATTTTTTAGGGTAGACCACATGTTAAGACACAAACAAGTATCAATAAATTTAAGATTATTGAAATCGTATCAAGCAGTTGAGCAGTTTCTTTCAAAATTAAACATACTCTTAACCATATGATCCAGCAATCAATTCCTTGGTAATTACCCAAGTGTATTGAAAACTTAAGTCCACACAAAAATCTGCACAGATGTTTACATCAGCTTCCTTCATAATTTCCAAAACTTGGAAGTAACCAAGATGTCCTTTACTAAATGAGTGGATAAACTGCTACATCCAAACAATGGAACATTATTCAATGCTAAAATAAAAAATGAACTATAAGGCCATGATAAGATATAAAATCTTTTAAAAAATATATTTTATTGATTTTTAGAAAGAGCAAGGGAGAGGGAATAGAGAGATAGAAACATCTATGAGAGAGAAACACCGATTGGCTGCTTCCTGCATGCCCCCCACTGGGGATCAAGCCCTCAACCTGAGTATGTGCCCCAACTAGGAACCCTGGTTCATGGGACGCTCAACCACTGAGCCACACTAGCCAGGCGACAGAGGAATCTTCAAAGCATATTACTAAGTGAAATAAACCAACCTAAAGTACTATATGACAGTCTGGAAAAGGCAAAACTACGGAGACCAAGATTAGTGGATGCTAGGGACTAGGCAAAAAGAAGAATGAATAGGTAGAGCACAGAGAATATTTGGGCAGTAAAACTATTTGTATGATAATCAATGGAAGATACATATAATTATATTTACCTGGATTTTCTGCAGTGATTTGAGGAGAGATAATAATGATAACTAACAGTTATGATGATGATACTGAGGATGTTACCAATATTAACTCAAAGCTAGAATCGACAGACCCAGGGAGGCTGAAAAGGCCTGATGATGTTCTCAATTAAAGCCACTTGAGTAGGGAAGATTTAGTCCTAAACTCTAACTGCCAGGAATCTAAATAGAGAGATAATCATCTCAAAGAGGGGCAGCCAATAATAATTACTGCCCAGTACTCATGTTACAGTTGGAAAACTAGATTTACTTCTATTTGATGAAAAGGCAAGTCAGATATATGCTGAGTTTTTACAAAGTTCCAGGGTAGAATGTGCTATCTGAGCGAATGTATAACCCAGTCAATTTTGTGGGGGAAAGTACGGAAGCACAATGAGACCTTTGCTTTAAAGGCCAAGTATGTCTTCAATTCCTTGGGTCCCCTCCCCACCCCCATGCTCTTGATGGTGTCTTTTAATGTAAGAGTTAGTGTTTTAGAGTTTAATTGATTCTTGGAAAAGGACCATGAGCACACTGAATACCTGGATCTGGGTCCAGTAAAATGAGACCCTTCTATAAAGGACAAAGATCAATTTCAGATTTATTAAGTTCTTAATATGCTCAAAGAACTATTCCACATGCACTCTTCCTTTCTCCCTCCCAAGACACAGTAAACTATGAGCAAAAAGACAAATCCAAGTGGAACATACTTATCTTATTCAGCTTCATGCTGTTTCACTACTTTGGTACTCTTTTATTGCCCAAAGATAGATAAGCCCAGAGCTTACCGAATCTAGGCAGCAAGTTCTGAATGGCTTTCTATGGTTTCAAGTCTGTTCGATTTCCATTACCCCTAAGTCTGGAACTTCTACTGTAAAGCAGTAAGCCTTTCAACAAAGCTGAGTTACCTCATCTGGTTCCCCTGGGATATCAGAATACATGTCTAGAGCAAAAGACATAGCCAACTCAAATTAGGTTGTCTGCCTCGTGATTTTTATATATTCCTCAGCCAGAGGCAAGAAAACCGGTCCTTATACTGTCTGGAGGAGCCCAAATGAAGCAGAGTTTGAATGCACAAAATCATTTGCTTCAATTCCAATATGTGAAGTCAATGTCAATATGAAACAAATATTTCTCTCACTTTTGTTGGCTCCTATTCTAACAGAGGAACAGTTATCAGAAATCCCATGAGGCAGAAAATCAGCTCTGTTGGCTTTAATCCATGGGCATGGTAGGACAAATGTCAATGGAGCCTTTATCACATGGCCCCAGATAACTGGAGCCGTATGCACTCTAACACTATAGAATAGAGGCTATGGCCCCAGGATACGTACTGAGCCCCGAGATAAATAAGCACAAGACCAAAAGAAATGTGGACTAAGTCAAAAACTGATAGAACACATAGAAAGCATGCTCATGAGCTCTGTATGCTTCAGTCAGCACAAAGTGAGAAGTAGGAAAGAAATTGGGCATCATTCATTCATTTCACTTTTCTTAATCTTCAAGCACTCACCTGTGTGTCCATGGAGTGGTGAGTGTGGCCGTGGTAGTGTAGGTGATGTGCTAGAGGTCACAATCAAGCTCTTGCGGTTACTTGTCCGGCAACTGCAATGAAAACTCAAATGTTAAAACAGAGCCACATACCGCGAGCCCAAAGATCTTAAATGGCTATTGAGGAACAAAAGAATGATACCATTCTGTAGGCTGAGCAGTATATTGTTTTAAACTGGGTTAGCAATTACTGTTTGCACCAGTGAGATTTCATAATTTGCTGGAGGCTAATTCCAACAGGTCATAAATGCAAGAAGTTCATCAAAAGGTTGATGAACCTTGGGGCTTCAGCAAGGCTGAAGATTTGCATATTATTGCCTGCTGCCAGATAGCTAAGGGCAGTTCCCCCTATCTGTTAATATTTTACAGTTTACCAAACCTTTCCTTTGATATAGAGCCAGTGTCCATAACATCCAAAACGACCAAAGGCTAGACTGAATGCTAGGCTATGCAAGCACTCTCAGAGAGAGAGAGAGGCAGGGACTTGCGTGAGGCTGCCTCATGGCACCCCACTGCAACTCCAAGCCAGCAAGGGCCACCTCCAGGCCCCAGCCCCAGGTCCCTTGCCCTCACCCCAAGCCCGAGAGCATGGTGCCAGGCAGGGGTGCCCAGGATCCCAGGAATGTGGCATGAGGGGCCAGTGCAGTGTAGGGGGGCTGTGTTTACACTTTCAAGTTCCCCGCTTTTGCCCCAGCCCACGTATCCCTCCTCCCTCCCCTCAGCAGCCCAGCTCCTGCCTATGTGCTAGCTGGGCAGGCCTAATTGCACCAGGGAGTGAGGCATGGAGATCGGGACAGCCACTTCCTGGGACAGGATGGCCAAACCGTGGTGATTCACAAGGGTGACAAGGCCCATGCAGCACCAGCCTTGGACGGTGGGGGCAGCCAGCCAAGTTGAGTCTGGCTTCGGGGGGGCCAGCAGGAGCCTGAGGCCATCCCAGCCACCACAGGTCCCGGGCGGGACGGTGGCTCAGTGGCGAGTGGTGTCTACATGCACAGCACCCGTGGCTCAGCAGCAAGTGGTGTTTCCATGCATGGTGCCCGGGGGCAACCACGAGTTGCTGCAATCCTGCCCCATGCTTCAAAGAGGAGGAGGCTTGTGGCCACGGACACCCTTTGGCCGCACCGCCTGCTGGGCTGGCAGGGTCCAGAGTGGGCAAGTTGCTCCTGCCCCCGGTGGTGAAACAGGGAGGAAGGCGCTGGGTGTAGGGAGGGGACCTCAGCAGAGATCCTTCCAATGCAGGGAAAGGGCCCAGCCTGGGCCCGGTTCATACCAACTCTTTACTCTCCCATCTTCCTCCAACTCTCCAAGCTAGCCCCTCTGCCCCTCCTGCCTGGGGGAATGGGCTCTGGGCGACCTCCCCAAGCACAGACTGTGGGACCTGGAGATCTTGAGGAAGAGTGCCCTGCAGAGCCTGAACAGGGGCCAGTGCTGAACTACCAGGGCAGAGCTGCTTCGATGTCCTGGTAAAGTCTGCAACAGACCCAAGGAGGGAACTGAGAGGGGAAAGGCTGGGAGGCATGAATTCCTAGCACTTTAGCCATTTGAAAATAGCTCTGCTTGGAATGTAGGGTCAGCTGAGAAGTGATGGGGCTGAACCCCAGCATTGCTGGGCTCCTGTTGGTCCGAGGCTTCAGTGTCCACCATGACAAGTACAAAATGGAGAGAGGGGCCCATAAGAAGGGAGAACAATTGAAGGAAACTGCCTAGCTTTTCCTCAGTCCTTTCTCTCTTTCCGTTGCCTACAAAAGCCTCAGGCCCAGCCACATTTCTATCTCCACCTGTTAGTCCCCTATTCTCCAACCACAAAAGAAAGAAGTAAAGAGTCTGTGATGCCTTCAGAAAGTATCTATATACCTGATTGGCTGATTGCCTCCGGCAGAGGGAGGCCAGAATGTGGCTTAGGCCCTAAACCATCAGTAGGACATTCCGTGAGGGCTCCTGGACTGTGAGACAAATTTTCGAGCACCAGGCCACTAGAGTGTTAGTAAAAAGCTTGGAGTCTGGACATTCCAGGAGCTTAGTCACTACAACTAAGTTTCTGTCTGGCTTTCCCCCATGCCTTCCAAATTCATATTTCTTCTCTAGTTTCTTCATTCATTTATGCACAGCCCCTTTGCCAGATTCCTGAACCCTAGTAAATGTTGAGAAAGACCCTGGCAATAATTCACTATGTTCTACCTTGGAATAACTTTTATCATTGTTTTAACTTTTACTTTGTATTGCCATTGTCATTTTACCTTTTGCTTCCCAAGAAAACAGAAGGAGCTCCCTAAAGGTAATTATCATTTCTTAAATGAAGAATAACCACTGCAAAAGGTATTTAGAAAACAAAACTCACAAGTCATAAATATTATCATATCTTACAAAAATGAATGTTCTAGTCATAAAAACTAAACTATTAACTTAATCTATGAAAAATTTTTAACTGCTTAATCCATAAGTTAATCTTCTCATCTCACCATAAGCTTCAAAACAGGCTTGGGTTCCTTCTATAAAGTTGGTTTTCCACTACATGTTAATGCCTGAGGCTTTTTCTTGTGGTTGGAGAAAACCAAATCATGATGGAAAGCCATTTCTTGATGCACCTACCACTGAAATACATTTATTTGAAAATCAGCCCATCTTTTTTGTTGTTGTTAATCCTCACTTGAGGATATTTTTCCATTGATTTTAGAAAGTGAAAGGGAGAGAGATAGAGACACATCGATTGGCTGCCTCCGAGGGCTAGGGATCAAGCTGCAACTGAGGTATGTGCCCTTGACCAGAATCAAACTGGGTTAGAAAGTCAGTCCACTTTTAAAAGGCATTAGGGAAGCTTGCCATTTATATTCATCCAAATCAATATTTACTGAACATCTACTATGCACCAGGCACTATTCTAGGCGCAGGAGGTAAAAAGAACAGAAAGTCTCTATCCTCAAACTGGAGTGTATGATACTGACAAAAGATAGAGAGAAAGAGAATATTCAAGAAATGGCAAAAATGTCAAGTGGGTGACAGGAGAGGAGAATGATAGAAAAAGAAGTAGGTTGTAGAAGCTATAAGGGTAGACCACAGCCAGACTCTGTAGGACTGGTAGACTGTCATAAAGAACTATTGGAAATGTGATGAGAAATCACTAGAAGGATTGAGATCAATCTCAAGAACAAGATTATGATGAGAAATGGTAAGTATCTTCCCCCTCAAAATGATCATACCTCCTCTAATCATGAGCACCCCTCATTACTTCAGTAGCCATTAAATGTCCAAGACTTCTATTTTCTAATTCAACAGTCTCCCTCTATTTCTTGATCTTAAAAAAAGTTTACACTATTTTCAAGGCCATTATTGACAACAGTTAATTCTCAGCCATTGTATATAATCTCTCAATATCATCTGACAGTTTTAACTCTCTTTAAAAAAAAATCAGGATATAATTTACACTCAATAAGATATACAGATCTTCAGTGTTCTGTTCAATGAGCCTTAACAATTATATACATCCACTTAATATACCAAACAAAAGACAGAATAATTACACTACCCCAGAAAGTTCCCATGGGCTCCTTTCCTGTCAACTCCCTGTCCCCCAACCCCTTTCTTCTATCACCATATCTTAATTTTGTATTGCTGAACTTCCTATAAGTAGAGTTATGTTATGCATTTGTGTGTGTGTGTGTGTGTGTGTGTGTGTGTGTATTTGGCTTCTTTCGTTCAATCTAATATCTGTGTAACTTTTTGGAATATTAAATTTCATTTCTAGAACATAATACTTTTCCTCCTAACTCACTGGCTGTTCCCTTTTCATTCTGCTTTGCTAGTTCCTTCTCCTCCTGTCCTCTAAATCATTTAGTACTCTAAGGTTTTGATCTGAAATGTCTTTTCTTCTTTCCCTCTATTCATTTCCTAAATTATTTTTCCAGTTTCATAGCTTTAAATCTATGATGCTGATTGATACCCAACTTATTATTGCTAATTCTGTGCTCTCTCGGGATTGCAATACCCATATATCCAAATGCCTATTGACATCTCCAAATGGATGTCTAAAAGGAATCTCAAACTTAACACTTCCAGAACAAAGCTCTTAACTTCCCTCTAAAACCTGCTACTACTCCCCTAAGTTGTATTTCTCTTATTATAATGGCACTACTCTTCATCCAGAAGCTTGGTAAAAACCTACAAGTCATTGTTGATTCTTTGCTTTTCTTCACACTAACATCCAAAATAACCAGCAAGTTCTGTGGGTTTTACCTTTAAATACTATGCTGCCCTGGCTGGTCTCAGTGGTTAGAGCATCAGCCCACATAATGAAGCATTTGCAGGTTCGATTCCCGGTCAAGGGGACACACCTGTGTTGCAATTAGCTCCCTGCCCCTAGTTGGGGCACGTATAGGAGGCAACTGATCCATGTTCCTCTCTCATATACATGTTTATCTCTCTATCTTACTCTCAAAAATCAATAAAAAACATACTTAAAAAAATAATAACCTTTCCAAAAGAAGGCAGAAAAATAACAAAGAACAAGTATAATTGCATCAAACAGAAAACACAGGAATATAATAGATTAAAACCCAATTACACCAGCCTTGGCTAGGTAGCTCAACTGATTAGAGTGTCTCATGGTCCTGATATACCAAGGTTGCAGGTTCGATCCCCGCTCATGGCAAATGCAAGAAGCAACCAATGAATGCATAAATAAATGGAACAATAAATCAACGTGTGTGTTTTTTCTCTCGCAAATCAACAAATAAAAAAATTATGCCAATAATCACATAAAATGTAAATGTTCCAAATGAATATTTAATTAAGACAGAGATGGTCATATTGGATAAAGTAGCATGACAACAATGTGCTGTTTATTCTTTGTGACAGGTAAAAACTAAAAACCACCTCAAATATTCACTAACAGGTGAATGATAAACAAATCATAATATATCCATACAATTGAATTCTAATCAGCAATAAAAAGAAATAACTATTCATTCACACAATGGATGAATCTCAAAATAAATATGCCAAAAAAAGAAGCCAGACAAAAGAGCATATTCTGAATAATTCCATTTATATAAAATTCAAGAAAATGCTAACCAATTTATAATGACAGAGAGCAGATTAGTAGTTGCCAGAACAGAGGTAGGGAAGGGATTATAAAGAGTTATGAGAGGAGAAACCAAGATGGCGGCATGGGTGAACATCTAAATTGCTGTCTCGCACAACAATTTCAAAACTATAGCTAAAAGACAGAACGGACATCATCCAGAATCACAGGAAAGCTGGTTGAGTGGAAATTCTACAATAGAAGGAAAGAGAGGGGCTCACAAAGACTCAGAGGAGCTGCAAAAAGCTAAGGTGCAGAGACACACACGGAGAGCATGGGTGGCAGAGTGCCTGGCTGGCTTCCTCTAGCGGGAGGGAGATGGAAACTACCGACTGCACTGAACCCCAATTCCAACTGCACTGAACCTCAGTTCCAGGCGAGACTCATGTGAGGGGAGTCTGGACTGTTGTGAAAAGGGAGGAGTGCACCGAAACTTAGGAGAGCTGCAAAAGGCAAATGTCTGAAGACATGTGCAAGGGCGCGCAGAGAGGACTGACTGCTGATTGGGCCGCTGGCTTTATCTAACGGGAGGAAGATAGAACCTCCCAACTACACTGAAATCCAGTTCCAACTGCACTGAGTTCCGAGTGAGACCATGAGAACCCAGACTCATACAGGTCCCTGAAGCGCATGGAAACTCAGGGGAGCCGGAAAGGCAGAGGTCTGGAGGCGTGCGAGCGCGAGTGTGTGCAGAGAGGGCTGCAGCAATTACCAAGGGACACTGAGACCTAAGGGTCACTTGGGCAAGGCTGACGGGAAGCCACAGCTGTCTGCTAAGCCCTCAGACTCCACCCCATCCAAGCTGCACACAAGAGGCTTATGCAGTTTTGCAAGTCTTATATCATAAGGCTGACTTCAGCACAGAAGTTCTCCTGGCATAGACACAGCTGATCCTCACAACCAATTGGTTTGGAGGTCAATTCCCCCCAGTGATACCAACAACAATCAAGACTTAATTACAAGGCTGTACACACAGTCCATAAAGGGGTGCACCAAGAAAGTCCACCTCAGGTAATTGGGGAGACGTAGCTTTGGGGCATATAGGACCCCTAGCACACAAAGCTACTCTACTAACTCAGGGAAGCAGCAAAAATGTGGAGACAAAGGAACAGATCACAAACGAAAGAAATGGAGGAAAAAAAATGACTAGATATAGAGTTCAAAAGCATGGTTATAAGGTTTTTCAAGAATTTCCTAGATGGAGAATCCAAGATGGTGGCATAGGTGAACACCCACATTGCTACCTCACACAACAATTTCAAAACTACAACTAAAAGACAGAACGGACATCATCCAGAACCACAGGAAAGCTGGCTGAGTGGAAATTCTACAACTAGAGGGAAAGAGAGGGGCTCACAGAGACCCAGAGGAGCTGCAAAAAGCTAAGGTATGGAGACTCGCGCATGGAGAGAGCGGGTGCCGGAGTACCTGGCTGGTTTTCTCTGGCAGGAGGGAAACGGAGACTCTCAAAGGCATTGAACCCCTTACCCTACAACACTAAACCCCAGATCCAGCTGAAACTCATACGAGGGGAATTTGGACTGTGAAAAGAGAGAGGTGCATGAAAATTTAGGGGAGTCGCAAGGGATCAGAGGTCTGGTGGCGAGCACAGCACTGCGTGCAGAGGACAGACTGTTGATTGTGCTTTCAAGAGTGGTGGGAGACAGACCCTCCCAACTGTGCCACTTCTGACTCCACTAAACCCCTGTTTCAGGTGAAACCCTGGGGACCTAGACTCGTGTGGTCCCGGAGCACAGGGGAGCCGGAAAGGCAGCGGTCTAGAGGCACTGCAGGCATGCACAAGAACCGCTCCAGCGATTACCCAGTCACATGAGACTCAGGGGCCATGGAGGGCAGGGCTGACTGGAAGGCAAGGCGGTCCCTTGAGCCCTGAGACTCCACCCATCCCAAGCTCAACAGAGAGGCTTCTGCAGTTTTTCAAGTCTGGTATCATAAGGCTGAATCCAACACAGAAGTTCTCCCGGCATAATGAAAATGCCGAGACAAGGGAAGGGATCACAAACAAAAGAAATGGAGGAAAACAAATGACTGGATATAGAGTTTAAAACCATGCTTATAAGGTTTTTCAAGAATATCCTAGAAAATTTGGATAAAGTTAGCGAGAGCCAAGAGGAGATGAAAAAGGACCAACTGGAGATGCAAAAGATCCAACTAGACATGGAAAAGGTCCAACTAGAGATGAAAAAGGACCAACTAGAAATTAAACATACACTGACTGAAATAAAAAATATTATACAGAGTCCTAACAGCAGACTAAAGAAAGGCAAGAATCAACTAAAAAATTTGAAATATAAAGAAGCAGAAAACATTCAACTGGAAAAGCAAAAAGAGAAAAGAATCCAAAAATGTGAAGATAATGTAAGGAGCCTCTGGGACGGCTTCAAGCGTACCAACATCAGAATTGTGGGGGTGCCAGAAGAAGAGAGAGAGCAAGATACTGAAAATCTATTTAAAGAAATAATGACTGAAAACTTCCCACATCTGGTAAAAGAAATAGACTTACAAGTCCAGGAAGCACACAGAACCCCATATAAAAGGAATCCAAAGAGGACCACACCAAGACACATCATAATTAAAATACCAAGAGCAAAAGTCAAAGAGACAATATTAAAAGCAGCAAGAGAAAAACAGCTCATTACCTACAAGGGAGCACCCATACGACTGTCAGCTGATTTCTCAACAGAAACAATGCAGGCCAGACGGGAGTGGCAAGAAATATTCAACGTGATGAATAGCAAGAACCTACAACCAAAAATAATCTATCCAGCAAAGTTATCATTCAGAAATGAAGGGCAAATAAAGAGATTCACAGAGAAGAAAAAGCTAAAGGAGTTCATCAACTCCAAACCAGCATTATATGAAATGCTGAAAGGTACTCTTTTAGAAGAGGAAGAAAAAAAAGGTAATAGACAAAAAATTATGAACAAATACATATCTATCAACTAGTGAATCTAAAAATTAAGTGAATTAAAAATATGATCAACAGAATAAACTGGTGAATATAATAGAATCAGGAGCACAGAAAGGTAGTGGACTGATAATTCTCAGGGGGAAAGGGGTGAGGGGTGTACAGGGAGACACTGGACAAAAATCATACACCTATGGATGAGGTCAATGGGAGGGAGGTAAGGGCAGAGGGAAGGGTGGGAGTTGGGTGGAGGGGAGCTATGGAAGGGAAAAAAGAGAAACAAATGTAATAATCTGAATAATAAAGATTTAATTTTAAAAAATTTCCTAGAAAAGATGGATAAATTTAGCGAGACTCAAGAGGAAATGAAAAAGGACCAACTAGAAATTAAACATACACTGACTGAAATAAAAAATATTATACAGAGACCTAACAGCAGAATAGAGGATCGCAAGAATCAAGTCAAAGACTTGAAATACAAAGAAGCAGAAAACACTCCACTGGAAAAGAAAAAAAAAAGTGAAGATAGTGTAAAGAGCTTCTGGGACAACTTCAAGCGTACCAACATCAGAATTATGGGGGTGCCAGAAGAAGAGAGAGAGCAAGATATTGAAAACCTATTTGAAGAAATAATGACTGAAAACTTCCCCTACCTGATGAAAGAAATAGACTTACAAGTCCAGGAAGTGCACAGAACCCCAAACAAAAGGAATCCAAAGAGGACCATATCAAGACACATCATAATTAAAATACCAAGAACAAAAGACAAAGAGAGAATCTTGAAAGCAGCAAGAGAAAAACAGTTAATTACCTACAAGGGAGCACCCATATGGTTGTCAGCTGATTTCTCAACAGAAACTATGCAGGCCAGATGGGAGTGGCAAGAAATATTCAAAGTGAGGTATAGCAAGAACTTATAACCAAGATTACTCTACCCAGCTGAGCTATCATTCAGAATTGAAAGTCAGATAAAGAGCTTCATAGATAAGAAAATGCTAAAGGAGTTAATCACCACCAAACTAGTATTATATGAAATGCTGAAAAGTACTCGTTAAGATGAGGAAGAAGAAAATGGTAAAGGTAAAAATTATGAACAACAAATACATATCTATCAACAAGTGAATCTAAAAATCAAGTGAATTGAAAATCTGATGAACAGAATAAATTGGTGAATATAATAGAATCAGGGGCATAGAAAAGGAGTGGACTGATAATTCTCAGGGGGAAAGGGGTGAGGGGGTGCAGGGAGAGACTGGACAAAAATCATACACCTATGGATGAGGACAAGGTTGTGTGGGGAGGTTAAGGGCAGAGGGAGGGGTGGGACCTGGGTGGAAGGGAGCTATGGGGGGTGGGGGAGAAAGAGGAGCAATTGTAAAAATCTGAACAATAAAGATTTATTAAACAAAAAAAAGGTATGAAAAACCTCTTGGGAGTTACAGATATGTTCATAATCTTGGCTGTACTAATATTTTCATAGATGTGTGCCTTTGGAAAAACCCATCACATTATATCTACATTCTATGAGACATTACACTTCAATCATACCTCAATAAAGATGCAAAATAAATTTTTTTATTGATTTCAGAGAGGAAGAAAGGAGAGACAGGAACATCAAGGATGAGAGAGAATTATTGATCGGCTACCTCCTAGAGATGGAGCTCCCAACCAGGGCATGTGCCCTGACCAGAAATGGAACCGTGAACCTCCTGGTTCATGGGTTTACACTCAACCATTGAGCCACATTGGCTGGGCTGAGAAAAAAAAATTTTTGTAATATACTTTGTTGATTTTTTTACAGATAGGAAGGGAGAGGAATAGAGAGTTAGAAACATTGATGAGAGAAACAACCATCAGCTGCCTCCTGCACACCCCTTACTGGGGATGTGCCCACAACCTAGGTACATGCCCTTGACCAGAATAGAACCTGGGACCCTTCAGTCTGCAGGCCGACACTCTATCCACTGAGCCAACCTGGTTAGGGCTGTGGAAATTGTTTTAATGAAAGTAATATCAAAGTCACTCTTCTACTTAAAATTCTCTCTATCTCATTGAGAGTAAAAGTCAATGTTCTTACAACAGCCCACAGAACTTTCATATGGTCTGAATTTCTACTCTTTCTTACCAACTCCATTTCAGCCACATGGACCTCTATACTTTTCTTAGAACACGTCAAGGATGCCACTGCCTCAGGCTCTTTACAAATGATATTTCCTTTGCCTATATTTCCCTCAGATAGTCTCATGGCTTGCTCCTTCACTTCCATTAGGTTTTTGCTCAAGTACAATCTTTTCAACAAATTTCCCCCTGATCATTCTATTTAAAATTGTAACCACCCCTCCTTTCCTGTTATATTTTTATCATAGCACTTACTACTATCTAACAGTATATATTTTGCACATTCATTTTGTTTGTTGTCTCTCTTTCCATGAGTATCTAAGTTCTACGAGGTCAGGAGCTGCTGCATGCTTTGTTTACTGCTGTATTCCTTGATGCCTGGAACACTGCCTGGCACATAGTAAGCTTCCAATAAATATTCATTAAAAGAATGAATAAATGGATGAGTATAATTTGTTACAGTATTAAAATAAGAGGATACCTGTACACCTGACCCATGTAAAGTATATCAAACCCTTATGACTAAAGTCCTTGTGTATAGAAATAAAGATTTCTTAAAACTGTAGGGCTAGATCATTGATACTAATTTCATTTGCCATATCTTATTTAAAATAAAATCCAAAACACTGAAGATCAAATGTCCAGGCCACATGCCTTTTTATGAAGGTACACATAATCTCACTTGGCAAATCAGCAACAGCTGCCAGGGGGAAAAAAAAGTCAGTCACCCCCATACAGAGGCCATGACTCAGCTGAGATCCAAAACTAGGAAATGGCTAATTTTTTCACTTCAACAGACTCTGGCCATTTCTGCAGCATCCTAGAGGATAAAAAGTCTTAATTCTTTCTTCCCATTAAGATGTTTACAGAATCAGGCACACTAACTCTTAGCTGATGGGAGGTGAGCTGGAAGCCTCCTGAGTGATTCTCTACTGCCTATGGCTAAACCAGACTGCTGCCCAATATAGCAGTCTCCCCTCATCTGACTTCCAGGATCCCCCCAGTGGATGTCTAAAATTGCACATGGTACCAAACCCTATTTATATCATGGTTTCCCCTATA
The DNA here is from genome assembly GCA_011751065.1 of Lasiurus cinereus. Classification (NCBI taxonomy): domain Eukaryota; kingdom Metazoa; phylum Chordata; class Mammalia; order Chiroptera; family Vespertilionidae; genus Lasiurus; species Lasiurus cinereus. The sequence continues at coordinate 10,111,630 of JAAGEH010000030.1, forward strand.
CATACAATATGTTGTAAAGTTTAATGGATAACATAGGCATAGTAAAAGATTAGCAATCCTATATAATAAAGAGCTAATATGCTAATTAGACCAACAGCCAAACAATCTTTCGGACAAAGCCAGGGCTGCGAGGGCCAAGTCCCTTGCATGAATTTCATGCATCAGGCCTCTAGTAACTAATATTAAAACAGAATTATAACAATACTAGAGGCCTGGTACATGAAATTTGTGCATGGGTAGGGACCTAAGGCCTGGCTGGTGACCAGGGCCTTCCGGCTGCTGGCCGGGGCCTTCCTTCATTCCACACCATTCCCTGGTGTTCAGTGCACATCATAGTAAGTGATCAAACTCCTGGTCTCCCGGTCAAACTCACGAGGGGACACTTTGCATATTAGCCTTTTATATATAGATAGTGTAAGAAAAGGCACTTTCTTTGAGAATATGTTGTAAAAAAAAGGATTATTACTAACTATAATAAGGGTTACCTGAACACAAGCATGGTGATATTGTGACAGTTGATTCTAATAACTGAGATGCCTACTAAATGACTAACAGGCGGGTAATGTATACAGTGGGGATATGCTGGACAAAGGGATGATTCAGAGAGTGGAAGGCAGGACACAGCCAGAGAGTGGAACATTTCATCACACTACTCAAAAAGGGGCACAATTTAAAACTTATTGTTTCTCTCTAGAATTTTCCATGTAATGTTTTTAACCCATGGTTGACTGCAAGTAACTGAAACAGCAGAAAGCAAAACTGCAGATAAGGACAGATTACTGTACCACCCCAATCCCTTGGTCACTCAGAGCAAGTCCTGGCATTTTATCTTCTTACGTCTTTACCATAGTCGTCTCAGTGGATAGTGGGAACAAGGACCAAGGCACACTGTGCCATATCTGTGATACCACTGAATTGTGGCCATATTTGGAGAGTTCCTAGCCTTCAAAATTCCTCCCTTCAGTAACTAGCAGATACTCAGAAAATCTGAACACCTGAAGGAGCTGCCATAAATTTACCTGAGAAGTCTGCTTCTCAGCCTGAAGCAATATAGGGTAAGGAGTAGGATTCATGGCTGCAAACCCCTGAAGCCTCTCCAATCTCCCAATCCCAGGAGTCCAGCTGCTCTTAGGAACTTGAGCACTTCACAAATGGCTAGCTCCTGGCTACTTCCTCTGAGAATTTAGAATGAAACTTCCTCCCCCACCAAAAGCACATTTCTGTTTCATTAAGTATCATCAATGAAATAGAGAAGTATCTGGGGCCATTTAAGGTCAAGCACTTCCAAATGTTATTTGAGTAACAACCAAGCTGATGACCCAGTAAAGATGGAGAAGCTACAGAGGGAGAAAATACATATTCTTTTAGTCAATTAAAGGTGCTGTTTGAAGATAATCCATTATTTCTCTCTTGCCTGGACTAACAGCCTCCTATCTAGTCCCTCTAGTTTACTCTTGTCTTCTAGCCCCAGTCTGTTCCCAGAACAAGCAGCAAATGTGATCCTTTCGAAAACATAAATCAGATGATTTCACTTACCTGTCCAAAACCTTCCAAAGGCTGCTAATTTCACATAGACATATCTAGCTCTTAGGATCATATATAAATTGTTTCCCTCTACCTGGAAAGTCCTTCCCCAACTATGTAATGGCAAAAATCCCCACACCTCCTTCAAGATTTTACTTACATGTCACGTTCCCAATTTCCTTATACTAACTACAACCTGCTCTTCCCCAAATGCCTTTACTCTGCCTTTCTTTCTTTTTAGATGGCAAGTCTCTTTGGATTGATCAAATAATTCTTCTTTTTTCTTTTTTTGAAGTGAACATATCAAAATTTTATTGTCATATAATAAACCAAAATATGAAACTTTGAACTGGACCACTTGACCCTTTCTCTTCTTATCTCCTCCCAGTTCAAAATGCTTGCATCTCTTAATAACCACCATTCTCTTCGATCTGTAGTTGGGCTCAACACATTCAAGTCTCAACACAATCTTCTTTGTAGTTTTAGCCTTTTTTCGGAAAATCGTCTTAGTCTACCCACCATAGCTACTTTGCTTCCTGACATAACGCTGCTTTTCCTGCACATACAGAGAATCCTTGCCCTTCTTGTACTGTGTTACTTTATGGGGTTGATGCTTGTCACACTTATTACAGAAAGTTCAGCGGGTTTTAGGAACGTCCACCATGTTTGCAAGAGTGCTATCGGCAGGGAAAAGCAATCAAGTAATTCATAACCCCTGGTCCACAGATTGGAAATTATACAGTTTATTCTTTTTTTTTTTTTAAGTAGTTATTATTTTTGCCCTAGGTGGTTTTGCTCAGTGGATAAACATCGGCCTGCAGACTGACAGGTCCCAGGTTTGATTCTGGTCAAGGGCACATGCCCAGGTTGTGCCCAGTAGGGGGCATGCAGGAGGCATCCAATCAATGACTGTCATCATCGATGTTTCTATCTCTCCCTCTCCCTTCCTCTCTGAAATAAAATATATATACATATATATTTTTTAAAAGTAGTTACCATTATTAAAGTTTTAACAGGTACTCTTGTCTTAAATTAACTAGCATCATAACTGACCATCTGAACCAAATTAAAAGATCTTAACTCCAATTCTTCCCTACCCTCTTCCAAATTTACATTTCATTGTGGTCCAGTATTTCAGGTCTATCTTGCCTTTATAAGGCCAAATTAGTAATTATTATTGATCTATATCAGTGGTCGGCAAACTGCGGCTTGTGAGCCACGGTTTGCCGCTCTTGTTGACTAATGAGTTTGCTGAACACTGGTCTATACAATAATTGCTTGCTTAGATTTACTCATCTATTTTCCAATTTCTTTGCTCAGCATTCCTTCTTGGATCTCATAATTTGCTTCTTTTTTTTTTTCTCAAATATACCCCTTAGCAATTATTTCCGTGAGAATCTAATAGTGAGAAACCTCAATTTAATATTTTTCTAAAAATGTCTTTTCTTTACTCATTGACTTCTAATAATAATTTAGCATCTCCTCAATGCCATCGATGGGTTCTTGGAACTATGGCAAAACAAAGAATGATGAAACCAATTTTACCAATGGCTAATTGATATAAACAAGAGTTAAGTTCCAAGGCATCTTATCAAAACTGTAACAAAAGGACATTTAACAAAACATCAATCGAGGACTACAGCATTTTGCTGAGAATAACTTCTTTCTCAATTCCTTAAAAATATTATTCCATTGTCTTATTGCTCCTGTTATCACTGTTGAGAAGCTTGCTCTTAGGATTTTTTCTTTGACGTTAATTTTTCTTTTTTTCTTTGCTGGCTTTTATTTTATTTTTTTTTTACCATTAACTTCTTATATTGTTTAGCTTTAATTCACATATCAAAGAATTCAACCTTTTAAAGTGTACAATTCAATGTGGCTTTTAAAAAAAATCCTCAACCAAGGATATGTTTTTTATTGATTTTTGAGAGACAGAGAGAGAGATGTGAGAAACATCAATCAGTTGCCTCCTGTATGCACCCTGACCCAAGATTGAACCGGCAACCTTTCAGTGTACAGAATGACACTCCAACCAACTAAGCCATGTGGCCAGGGTCAATTAAGTGATTTTTAATACATTCACAAGGCTGTACAACCATCACTACTAATTCTAGAACATTTTCACCACCTCAAAAAAGAAAAAAAATCCCCACCTGTATCCTCCTAGAGGCAACCACCAATGTACTTTCTGTCCCTATAGATTCACCTATTCTGAGTATTTTACGTAAACCAACTGATATATTCATTATGTGGGCTTTTGTGTCTGGCTTTTTTAATTTAACACTAGAGGCCCAGTGCATGAAAATTCATGCACTTGAGGGGTCCCCTCAACCCAGCCCACACCCTCTTGCAGTCTGGAAGTCCTCAGGGGATGTCCGATTGATGGCTTAGGCCTCCTCCCCTTGGGAGGCGACTGGCAGGCCGATTAGGGGACGGCACTGGTGGTGAGTGGCTGGCCTCTCCCCACATTGTGCCTCCACCGCTGCCCAACCCCTCCCCCCATTGCCAACCCCTCCCTCTGCTTGCTGGCACATGCCTTGGCTGGCCTGGCGGGCCTGCTCGTCAGCCCCATTCCCCACCAACTAGTCATTCCACTGTTCAGCTGGTTTGCATATTACACTTTTATTATATTGGAAAATGTTTTTAAAACTCATCCATGTTATACTATTTATCAGTATTTCATTTCTTTTTGTGGCTCATATTCTATTGTGTAAATATACGACATTTGGTTTATCTAGTTATTGGTTGATAGGTATTTGGATTGTTTCTGTTTGGGGGATACTTTAACTGTTGCTACTATACATATTTGTGCATTTGATTTTCTTGGGTGAACTCCCTTGCTGAACTCATTTATTAGAACTCTTTTAGCTTTTGTGGATTCTTGAGGGTTCCTTACTTACTTTTAAAACCTCTGTTTTTATGGTTCTGCAATTTTACTGGATTTATTTCTACTTGTCATGTTTCATAATATTATTTTGTTTGTTTCTAATCAATTCTGAGAGGTGTTAGTCATTATCTCTATGAATATCGTCTCACCCCCGTTATTGTATATTCTATTGAACCATTTTATTGTACCTTTCATTTTTCTTAGCTCATATTTTACATCTTTCTATTTCGTGCTGCACTCCAGATGCAATATTACAAACTTTGTCCACAGCTTTATCTACAATTTAACCTAACTGTTGGGTTTTCAAATTCAATGATGCAATACAATTGAGTCTAATAGGTGTTTTTTTTCTAAATATGTCTGATTTTTTTAAAGTTAAATGTCTTTTCTCTCATTTTTGTTTCCTTCTTTTATATTCGAAACTAGAAGCTCAGTGCATGAGATTTATGAGATTTGTTCACTAGGTTGGGGCTCCCTCAGCCTGGTCTGCGCCCTCTCACAGTCTGGGACATTGCAGCGGACATCTCCTGAGGGGTCCTTAGCACTGCCGCAGAGGTAGAAGACGCTACTGCCACTGCCACCCAGCTCACCAGCCATGAGCCCGCTGGCAAACCTGGCTTCTGGCTGAGCGGCACTGACCTCCAGGGGCAGCTCCTGCATTGAATGTCTGGCCCCTAGCGGTCAGGGTGTGTCAATAGCAACTGGTCATTCTGCTGTTTGGTCTATTTGCACATTAGCCTTTTGTTATATAGGATTATTTTAAATATAATTATTTTATTATTTTTACCCATAATATTACTCTCTGAAGTTTTTAAGAGTCTAATCTTATAGTTTCAACTTTCTATTTATTTTCACTTGTACTGAAGTATTCCCTTCTATGGTCTATAATTTTGTCAGGCCAGCTTTATTCATGGGAATGTTATGCTACCTGATTTGAGGGTGTTTCCTTTAAAATAAATTTTGAATCTGTTTCTGTCAGATGTGTCAGGTTATTACCAAGCCCAGAACAGCTCCTAGACCACACCAACAGTATAAACTCCAGTTCTTAAATTCAGTTAGATAAAGGCCTAGAGTTAAAAATACTCAAGGGAGACTTGCTTCTCTCTTTTTGTATGCAAATATCTTATTTTTATTTTATTTTTTCAGTTACTCAAGACATAAAATATTATATTAGTTTCTTGTATACAACATAGGATCAGACATTTATATAACATACAAAAGTGATCATCCCAATAGGTAGGCATTTTTTTTTTATTACTAAGAGACGTATTTAAAACCTAGATGAGATTAAAAAACTTATTTTCATCCAGTAGGCAAACTGTTTCCCTAGTCCATTTCTTCTCTGAGGGTAAAGTCCTTTGAGGGTCCTAATTTTACGTGGGTCTCAATTCTACACTAACAGAGAGGATGGTATCCCTACCTGAGACAAGACCAAAGCCTTATCCCCTTTCCCTGTCATGGATATCAACACTAGTACACATCCTCCGTGGCCATCTTCCTTGGAAGTTTTAACACTGATTTCCACAGGTTAGGTGTTTTTTGTCTCTTAGATTTAGGTCCCTTTGGATTTTCCTCACAGTCTATTGAATTTAGCTAAGTATTTAAAACCATAATCAAATAGCTAACCTGGCGCTGTTTAAAGCATTACATATACTATCTCATATCCTATGAAGTTGGTATATTATTATCCCCTTTGTACAGAAAAGGAAGCTGAAGCACAGAAAAGCTAGGTAGCTTGCCCTAAGCCACAATGAGGTATGTACTCATATTTTTTTGAAAGCCTAATGGAACTTACTTTCTCTTTGCCCTAGGATTTTAATGTGGAAATCCAATGTAATGATGATTCAAAAGGCAAGTGCCAGAAAAACAGGAACATTTTGTATAATCTCACTAACTTCAGGGGGAAGAAAAATGGTGGGCAGATAGGATATCAAGAACTACCCTATCAACAACAAATCAACAAATGACAAGTGCTGGTGAGGATGTGGAGAAAAAGGAATTCTCGTGCACTGCTGGTGGGAATGCAGACTGGTGCCGCCACTGTGGAAGACAGTATGGAGTTTCCTCAAAAAGTTAAAAATGGAACTACCAGTTGACCCAATGATCCCACTTCTAGGACTATATCCCCAAGAAACCAGAAACACCCATCAGAAAGGATATATGCATCCCTATGTTCATAGCAGCACAATTCACAATAGCTAAGATTTGAAAATAACCTGAGTTCCTATCAGCAGATGAGTGGATTAAAAAACTCTAGTACATCTACACAATGGAATACTATGCCACTGTAAAAAAAGAAGGAACTTTTATCATTTGCAACAGCATGGATGGAGCTGGAGAGCATTATGCTAAGCGAAATAAGCCAGTCAGAGAAAGATAAATATTACATGATCTCACTCATATGTGGGATATAACAATCAACATAATTTGATGAACAAAAATAGATCCAGAGACAAATGGCAGGGAAGGTGGGGGTGGGGGTGGGGGTTAGAGAACAACCAAAGGACTTGTATGCATGCATATTAGCATAAACAATGGACACAGACACTGGGGTGTTCGGGGCTTACCCAGGGTGGAAATGGCTAGGGGGGATGTTAATGGGGGAAAAAGGAGACATATGCACTAGTAAAACTTCAGACAATAAAAGAAAACAACAACAAACTACCCTAGGCCCAGCCAGTGTGGTTCAATGGTTGAGCGTTGACCTATAAACCAGGAGGTCAGGGTTCAATTTGCACTCAGGACATGTGCCCAGGTTGCATGGGCTTGATCCCCAGTAGGGGGCATACAGGAGGCAGACGATCAATGATTCTCTCTCATCACTGATGTTTCTATCTCTCTTTTTCTCCTTTCCTCTCTAAAATAAATAAAAAAATATTACCAAAAAAAAAAAAAAAAAACCACACACACAAACAAACGAACAAAAAACTACCCTAGGCAGGGATCTAATATACAGAATGGTGACTACAGTTAGCAATACTGTATTGTATACAGTAAGCCCTCACTTAACATCAATATATTCTGTGACTTTAAGCAAAATGACATATAATAAAGCCAATTTACCACAGGTTAATTGATATAAACAAGAGTTAAATTCCTAGAGCATTTCAATAAAACAATATGACTTGAGGACCTGCAGTAATTGAAAGTTGCTATGAGAGTAGAGTTTTAATGTTCTCACCATAACAAGTACAAGAACAACAACAAAATGGTAATTAGTGAAATGAATGATATGTTAACTAACTTTATTGTGGTAAACATTTCACAATAAATATGTGTATCAAACCATCACATCAGTACACCATAAAACTTACACAATATTATATGTCAGCTATACCTAAAAAAAAGCTGGGGAAAATAAAATAAAAAAGCTACCATAGGGATTGGAGCAAAATGTTGATATAGTGATAAATATTGGAGAGGAGACCTGCTATAGCAAAGATATGTTCTCACCAAATTCTTTAGTCATGACCATCTTGACTACCATTACCACCACCAACTCTAAATCATGGTGCAGCAAAGAACTATCTCAATCCAGACATAAATTAAAGAGGTACAGATATCTCTACACTGGCCAATCCTGAATCCTTTCACTCTGTTAAAGCAAAAAAAGACCACCAACAATAAAAGGAAAGCATGATCCAGCTCCTAGAAGATTATAACAGCCAAACCTAAAAGTCTCAGCAACATGCTCCTGCAACAATCACAATTTACAGCGAAAAGAAACAAACATATATATGCATAAAGCTTAAATGCCAATGTCCAAGATACTACCATGGATTTAATACACCCAGAACACTTGGAATAAATCAATAGTTTTAAAGGAAAAGATATGAGAGGGGGAAACTGGCCAAATGAAAACCAATGCAATCTCCTCCCCTGGAATCCTGTGATAGAGTGGGAAATTTCTCCACAGGGCAGCAGCAGCTTGTCCCCGTCCTCAGTCTAAAGATGAGAAAAGAGTGGCCCCCCCACCTTAGTAAATGCACCCACCGCCTAGAAAGCCAGACAATTCTGTTATTGCTGACTGTAGTTGATGCTCATATTCCCAGAATTCCACCTGAATAGACTTGGTAATAGAGATGGGAGAGAAATTTAAAAGACTTAGAGTGAACATTGCTTTAGAATCTGGGTATTCTAAGATGTCTAAATTTCCAGTGGCTAGAACAGTGCCTGATACACAGTTATTATTATTTGGATAACTAATAAATAAGAGAGAACAGTCCTGTAATGTATTTTTTTTTTATGTGCCTCAGGCATGAAACAGCTCTGGCCACGGACACAGGCATCAAGCTAGGATGAACTAAGGACTGTACATCTGCTTTGCCCCTGATTGATATAAAAGCACCACCACCAATCAGGGGTCTCCTTGCCCATTGCCAGAGGGTCTGTAATGTATTCTTAAAGCACTATATTGCTTGGTAATCAATGAAAAGTGGCCAATGAGAGTAAAGTTTTTTGTGTATTTTTTTTTAATAGAGTACACTTCTACTACAGAGGTCTTCCACAAATATGGATCTTGGCAAAATGAAGTAATATAAAGCTATTCCTGATTGCATAGTGTTTTTGGAAGCTGTAGTATATTTGTTTATCTTCTCTAGTTTCCATGATTTCTTTGGAAGTTCCAAATTATAAGCCCAATCCCAGGTTATACTTCCAGACCAGTTTCTTTGAGACCTACTGGTTAAAGGGAGGTGCAAAAATGTCTTGTATATAGCACAGGAGATTTTAAGAGTCAATGCTCTACCAAAATGAAGGGTTAAGCTAAGAGGAAGGCAGAAAATCTGGGCAACTCAGTGGAGAGAGGAACTGAGAATATCATGATGACAGCTATGCAAGAGGACTAGAGAATTACCAACCCAAACTGAAGCAGAAGATGAGATGGCTCTAGAAGTAATATGTGTGTGTATGAGAAAAAGGGGGAGAGGGAGGGAGGGAGGGAGAGAAGGAGAGACAGAGGGAGGAAGGGAAGAAGAGAGAAGGGGGGAAGAATGGGGAGAGAGATGGTTAAACCTACTGTTATACACCGAGAAGCATTTTGAAGCTCTGGTGAAAATTTTGGGGATGAATAAAATGAATGCCATATAGAATATAAAGCAATGCAAAAGTGAGGTAATTATTATATTCAGGAAAACAAAAACAAGTATAATCATAGCATACAATTATTTAATTAGGAACAATAATTATGGAATCACAATAAATTGATATTAAAATAGACAAAAAGAAATCAAGGTGATTAGTTTTGAGAAACAAAAATCAATGATGGTAGGAGAGTTATTCTCTAATAACTAGTTTTTTATTATAAGCCTTAAATAACTGATTTAGAAATTATGTTCATATATTACTTTGACAAAATAAAAATTGAATTTAAAAAGTGAGTGGCTTAAATATATGTAAAATGAATAGGAAGGGGTGGTTGGGGTAGAACATTTACTCAGATGGGAGAAGAAACTTGTAGCAAGCAGTAATGTGAAACCAGTAAAGTTAATCTAAGTTAATAATTACTATTATCACAATTAATCTACATTTTAATTGGTACAATCATTTTTCAAATGTAAGTTATAATATGTTTAAAGAAAACTATCAAATGATCACATCAATGATCTGTTCAAAATCCTCTGATAAATGCCATAACCAAATAAATCTCTAAATTAATTATTAGAATGTCATTCAAAACCCTCCATGATGTGGCCCCTGCTGAGCTGTCCTACACATCATAATCTCTCCACAAATTCATCATCCACACACTTTACACCCACTACAAAACCTTCCATGTCATTAAGCACCCACTCCTTTATCCTAGTCCATAGGTCGGCAAATTGTGGCTCTCGAGCTGCATTTTGCCACTCTGTTGACTAATGAGTTTGCCAAACACTGCCCTAGTCCTAAATGTCTACCTAACAAAGAGGTGTTAATTCTCAATTCAAGAGTTTCGTTCTCTCTAGAACCTCCCTTGTGTTCTCCAGAATTAGAGATTGGTTTCCATACACCTGCACTGAATTGTGTATATCCTTCCATTATGAAATTTACCAGAGGCCTGGTGCATGAAATTGGTGCACTCAGAGGGAGGGGGGGGTTCCTCAGCCTGGATTGCGAGAGGGCACAGGCCAAGCCGAGGGATCCCACCAGTGCATAATCGGGACTAGGAAGAGACATGGGAGGACTTCAGAGCATGTCCGGCTTGTCTTACTCAGTCCTGATTGGTCAAAGCCCAACAGCAAGCTAACCTATCAGTCAGAGCATCTGCCCCCTGGTGATTAGTGCACATCATAGCAAGCAGTGGAGCGGCCTTAGCATATCATGCTTTGATAGGCTGAACGGACAACCAAATGACCAGATACTTAGCATATTAGGCACTTATTACAGTGAAGGGCAAACTGCAGCTAGTGAGCCACATGTGGCTCACAAGCCGCCATTTGCCACCCTGTTGACTAATGAGTTTGCTGACCACTGGTTTATTATATATGATAATGCATCTCCATGCCACTCACACCACAAGCCAGGTAGCTTTACAGAGGAAAACTAACTAACTGCAAATGGGCAGGGTGAAAAATACAGTAATTACTATTATCACAATTATTATTACCACAATAATTCTAGTTATTGTTACTAACAAATTTCAAGGAACAAGTAATCCTTATCTTATAAAGTTGTGATGGAAAATGGAATAAAAGTTGCATAAGTTATTTTATGACATTAGTATAAATTTGATTCAAACCAAAGAAAATTATAGATCCATGATAATGGATCACACACACACACATACATATATATATATAACCAGATTTATAAAATAAAGGGAAAAAAGTACATGATCATCTCAATAAATGCAAAAAACACATTTAACAAAAGTCCAACACACATTCATAATAAAGTCTCTCAACAAACTAGGAATAGTTAACATCCTCAACCTATGAAAATCTCACATCTAACATTTTAATGGTGAAAGACAAGATGCTTTTCTCCCTAAGAGGAAATAAGACAAGAATGTCTGCTTTTACAATTTCTATTCAACATTGTACAAGAGCTTCTTGCCAGTGCAGTAATAATAATAATAATAATCATCATCATCATCATCATCCTACATAATAAAAGGGTAATATGCAAATTAACCAAACGGGAGAACCACAGGAACAATCATGGCCCCTCCCCCCAGCCAGCCCACTTCCAATGGCCCCCATCAAGCGGGCCACCTGGACCCCAAGGGTGCACGAATACATGCACTGGGCCTCTAGTAATAATAATAATAATAATAATAATAATAATAATGGCATCCAGATGGGAAAGAAGTTATTATTCATAAATAAAATGACCATATATATAGGAAATCTCAAGGAACTTTATAAAAAAAACTATTAATAAACAAGCTTGACATGATCATAGGGTACATGAATACACATACACACACACACACACACACACACACACACACAAGTTGTATTTCTATATAGTAGTAACAAACAATCCAAAAATGAGATTAAGAAAATAATTCCGTTCACAAGAGCATTAGAAAAAATAAAATACTTAGGAATAAATTTAACAAAAGAATTATAAGACTAGTCCACTGAAAACTATAAAATATTAATAAAGAAGAGCTAAATATATATGTATGTAGAGAGAGAGAGATTCCATGTTCATAGATTGGAAGGCTCAATATCATCCAGGTGACAATACCTGCCCCAAATTGATCAATAAATTCAAAGCATTCCTTATCAAAATTCCATGGGGCTCTTTCAAAGAAACTGATAAGCTGATAATCCTTTAAACAAATTATGCTGGAACAAATGGATAATCATATTTAAAAAAGAAAACAACAATCTTTGACCTTTAACTCACATCATACACAAATATTAACTCAGATGGATCATAGAAGAAATTTAAGAGCTAAAAACATAAAGCTTCTAGAAAACAAAGAAAAATTTTATACTCTTGAGAATAAATAGTTCTTAAATACAATACCAAAAGCATGGTCCATAAAAAAATTTTTTTACTTCAAAAGGCTCCAGGAAAATAAAATATTCACAAATCATGTATCTGATAAAGGACTTATATCTAGAATACGTAGAGAACTCAAAACTCAATAAGATAAATGAATCAATTTTTAAATTTGAATAATTCAGACATGGTAAGATGCTCAAATCATTGGTTAGTAGGGAAATACAAATAAAAGCTACAATGAGCTACCATTACAAACCCACAAGTATGGTTATAATCAGAAAGACAGAATATGTAGTGTTTGTAAAGATGTAGAAAAATGATCATGGGAATATAAAATGATACAGTTAGTACAAAAAAGTGAACTTTTAAAAATGAAGCACAAACTTACCATATAACACAATCCAATTCCTAGGACTCTGCCCAAAAGAAAGAAAAGCATATGTCCACACAATGACATGTATATAAATGTTCACAGCAACATTTACTCATAATAGACCCAAACTGAGAACAATACAAATGTCCATTAACTGGTGAATGGACTAACAAAATATGGTCAATCCAAACAATGAAACATTATTCCACAATAAAAAGGAATGGACTACTGCAGTGTGCTACAACATGGATAAACCTCAAAAACATCATGCTAAATGAAAGAAGCCAGAAACAAAAAGCTACAAAGTGCATGATCCAATTTATATGAAATGTTCAGAAATGGCAAATTTATACACCCAAAAAGCAGATCATTGTTACCTGAGGCTGAGAGAAAAGGTGGGATTCATTTCAAATGAACACAAGAAAATGTCTTTTGGATTATGTAATTGTGCTAAATTTCTATTGTAGTGATGGTTGAATAATTTTATAAATTTAGTAAAAGTCTTTGAATAATTAATAATTGGTAAATTTATAATAAGTATATCTCAGTAAAATAATTCTCTAAAAAATATTATGCAGGCCCCTGAAATTGCATCTGATATATTTAATGGACTTACAAATCCTTCCTCCTCCTCTTCCCTGCTTAATAATTCAGTCTAGAAGCCATTAGATAATGATGACAGTCAAGTGGTTTGGGGAAGAGAGGAAAGCACCTGGCATGGGATGTCAGAGACTGATGGGGATATGGAGGTTGTCAACTTTGAGAGAACAGTGGTATCAGTTTGGCATGAGGTACTGGAGACCCAGCAAGGTGAGAAGGGCATATACTCAGCAGGTCAGTGATTGCAGGAGACTGGCTATATACAGAAAGAAATGATCAAAGAAGTCAATTTATCGAGGATAATGGGAGTTAGGTTTTTCACTGTCAAAGAAAGTTACAAATATGGAAATGGAAAAAACAAAAATGAATTCCAACTGAAAGTAGAGGTATAAAATGTTAGCTTTATAGGCTTCAATATAAGTAAAAATGTAAAAGTACAGTATATATTTTCTGGAAACAGTGAACCCAAAGATCAGCAACCACGTCTACCATCTATATCTTGGTACTTAAGTACCACTTTCCATTAAAAGGAACCATGCTCCTGGGAGAAATAGCTAATTTGAGGGCTTTGGCAAGGGAAGGTATAAAATAAGCAAGTCAGGAACATTTTATCAAGCCAGAAAGTTAGGAAGTTCTCAAAAATGATGGAGACTGTAAAAAAGATACAGAAGCCAACATGAAGAGACTCCCCTTGACAAAGTATGGTACAATTTGAGCATCAAAATATATAATGATTTTAATGTATTATAACTCATTATGAAAATAAGAGCCTAATGAGTTCATGCTGATGTAGTAAGTAAAAAAAAAAAAAAAAAAAAGCAAACAGAAAGAAGCTTTTTCTTGCAGTGCAATGGCAATTGGTGAGTCCAGAGAGAATGATGGAATTAGCAGAATACCATTTGGCAACCAGCATGTTGTAAAAACAGCCAAGAAACATCAATAATGGGTTAAATTTGATGATGAGTGGGGTAGTTACATAATTTCAAGAGCTTTCCCTCAAAATACTTATTAATTACAAAGGGGAAACATTAACTTTATAGTAGGGATACCTAACAGATACACTTTAATCAAGTGATCAAGGTTAACCTCACAGTAACGAGATAAAATAAAAGCCTGGATCATCTGATAGAATGCAATAAGAACACACCATCCTTTTTTGATATTCCTGCCAAAGACACTGAAGGGGATAAGAATATACCATCCCAAAATATGCTACTTTGGCAGGAGCATTTATTTTAAGCTGAAGGCAACTAAGAATCAACAGATGCAAAAAGAGTTCTCTGCCTTTCCTTTAACTGTTAAAACCAGGCAAATTTCTCTTTGAAAAAGGTTCTACATCGAGGAAAGAAAAGTTAAGATACATTTGCATAATCTTTGTAGACCTTACTAAAATACCTCTTATCTTCCATTAGGTTCCCCCCAATATTTCCTTTTACTTGCCCAAAATTTTTCGTCCCTTTAAGCTCAAACTCTCTATCATTAAAAGGATATATAAGCTTCCAAGTTGAAGCACTTCTTTGAGTTTAATTTCTTTTCTGTGAATTCCCTTGCATCTAAATATTAATAAATATTACATGCTTTTTCTCTTGTTAATCTGTACTTTGTTAGTTTAATTCACAGCCCTCCTAAGAGAATAGAGAGCAAGTTCTCCCTCTCCAAGAACATGAAATCTAAATCTAATCCTGAGGAAATAACAGACAAACCCAAATTGAAGGACATCCTATCAAATATCTGGTCTGTAGGTTTAAAAAGTGCCAAGACATAGAAGTTGAGAAAAGACTACAGAATTGTTCCAAACTGAAGGAGATAAAAAGAAGTAACAATTAAAATGTAATACATGTTCTAGCTGGTTTGGCTCAGTGGATAGAGCATTGGCCTGGGAACTAAAGAATCCCAGGTCAATTCCAGCCCAGGGCACATGCCCGGGTTGGGAGCTTCATCCTAGCCCCAGTAGGGGGAATGCAGGAGACAGCCAATCAATGATTCTCTCTCATCATTGAGGTTTCTATCTCTCTCCCTTCCTCTCTGAAATCAATAAAAATATATATCTATATATATATAAAAGCTTAAGCGATTGTTCAACTATTTGACTGGTAGCTATGATACACACTGGCCACAGGGGCCAGATAACTCAATGCACAGGCATGGAAACATGGAACAGACTAATGCATCTCAGAGGGAAAGGAGGAAGGGGTAGAGAGGATGGCAGGAAGAGATTAACCAAAGATCTTATATGCATACTAGAGGCCTGGTGCACGAATCCAGGCTCTGGGCCTCTAGTGGTATAATAACTATGGAGGAAAATTGGAGAAGGCCCAAAGGAACACCCGTCCTTTGCCATAAAAATCTACAGGAAGCCTCTCACACACATGACACAGGAGAGACAAGAGGGCTGAATTAGTACAGGCTGCAAACTTCAGCAATGAACTAACTTCTCATTGCTGAAGATGTTCAAGCAAAGGCTGAATAGTTTTTTTGCTAGACACTGTATGAAAGGAATTCCTAATCAGTAAGGAGTTGGCTAGAGCTAGAACTTTTCCAATACAGACATCACTCTAAAAAAGGATTTCTTGCTGCAAATCTTCCTACTTTAGGTCTGACAAAATCTATAGCAAATCAAAACTTATTCAAATCTTAAGCTAGTCTATGTTCCAAAAAGTTGCCAATACCAAACTTCTATCCCCAGAGGCCTAAAGTTAGACCAGTGAATAGCCAGCGACATAATTGCCTCTTCTCTCTTCAAGGACACCACAGTCCATCTAACATTCCATCAAAGAGGGTTATGCCAACAATGCAATACTCATGTTTCAGTGCCAATTAATAGGCATGAATCATATTCTTAGAAGATGTGTAAGTTAACTAATGGCTAGAGGTTACTAATGCAACCTGAATCACAATTATATTTACTATGCCTCTTAAGGTTGATCATATTTGTGAGATAATACAAATATCCTATATAATAAAAGGCTAATATTCAAAATGATCAAACAGCAGAATAACCAGTTGTTATGACACACACTGACCACCAGGGGGCAGACGCTCAATGCAGGAGCTGCCGCTGGTGGTCAGTGTGCTCCCAAGATGGGGCACTGCTCAGCCAGAAGCCCGGCTCACAGCTGGCAAGCACAACAGTGGTGGCAGGAATCTCTCCAGCATTAAAAATGTCTGTCAGACATCCCCCAAGGGTTCCTGGATTGCAGGAGGGCACAGGCCAGGCTGAGAGCACAAATTTCGTGGATGGGGCCTTTAATAATATATATATTATTCACAGAGAACTCAGGGAAACACTTGGGGACTTCAGAAAGGCTTGCCCTATGTCCCTCTTCATCTGGCTATTTATTTGTATCCTTTATCAAATCTGTTAATAAACTGATAAATATAAGCAACTGTTTCCCTGAGTTCTCTATGAATAATATATACACACATACACACCAAGTTTCTGACCTAGGGTTCCTAAAACCCTTGTAAATTCCTAAGTTATAAGAACACTAGGGCCTGTACATTGAGTGCCCATGCCTGTTGCAGGCTCGAACCTCAGTGAAAGGTGTGCTGGAGGCAGCTGATCAATGATTCTCTCTTATCATTGATGTTTCAGTGTCTCTATCCCTCTCCCTTGCTCTCCTAAATAAAAAAATATATGTATAAAAAAAAAGAACACTAGGAGCATCTTTTGTTCTAATAAGGTAACTCGGAGTAGACTCTTTAATGGCTCTTGGATGGAGGCTGGTCACCAGAAAGACCAAGCAAGGCAGGATTAGAAGTTTGGAGTTTTCAGCACTCCTCTCCTATCCTCCAAAGAGAGAGTTAATAAGTAGTCATGCCTCCTTGAAGAAGCCTCCATAAAGTTCCAAAGTATGGGGTTGGTGAACATGTCCATAATGGGAGGATGACGCACCCCCGTTGCATGGGACAGAAGTTCCTGCACTCTAGATCCTCCCAGACTTTGTTCTATGTCCCTCTTTATCTGGCTATTCATTTGTATCCTTTATCATATCGGTTAATAAACTGGTAAACATAAGAAAGGGTTTCCCTGAGTTCAACTGTTCTAGTGAATTAACGAAGCTGAAGAGGGGATTGTAGGCACCTAATTGCAACCGAATTGGACAGAAGTTGTGGGTAACCTGGAGATGTAGTGAATGGCATCTGAAGTCTGGTGGCAGCACTTCTGTGGGACTTGGCCCTTAACCTGTGGGATCTGGTACTATCTCCAGGTAAATAATATCAGAATCAAGCTAAACTACAGAACATCCAGGTGGTGTCACAGAGAATGCTTGGTGTGAGATAAAACCTCCACACATTTGGTGACCAGAGTATCAGAAGTAAAAGATTCTGTGTGAATAGTAAGTAAAGAAACACACAGTAGGGAAAAGAATAAGGTTTTCCCTATACAGAAGGAGGGAAACTGAGTATTCCTAATACAATACCCATCCAAGACATTTAAGAGCTAGAATCAAGGCCTTCTAGATCAGTGACCGCTGCTGTAGATAACAGACCTATTCCTTCTCATCAATGAACAAATATAATACAGAGTTAAGTGGGCATCATTTAAAACTGTTTCTCAACTTTCTTAGAGATTATTATAGGCAACAATTTGTAAGGTCCTAAGCACATCACTAAGGTGCGGTTAATAAAGAGGGTTAATATTCTGAGCAGGGTTAATTCTAATTACCATGCAAGTGGATACTGTGTTCTAGTCCTTTTGGGCAATGAAGCCAAAAGCCATAGCTGTATTAGTTTCCTAGGCTGCCATAACAAAGTACAACAGACTAAATGGCTTAAACAACAGATATTTTTTCCTCGCAGTTCTGAAGGCTAGAAGGTATCTGCAGGGTTCATTTCTTCTGAGGCCTCACTCCCTAGCTTCTCAATGGCTGTCTTTTCTGTATCTGTGTTTTAATCCCTTCTTAACATGCTTAACCTTAGTTACCTCTGTAAGCTAATCAGTAGAGAGTCAGCTAGAGCTAAAACTCTTCCAATACAGACATCACATTAAAAAGAGTTTCTTGCTGCAAACTCTCCTAATTTAGGAGGAGTTATACTCCTTGGGGGAAAAAGGCACCCAAACATGGCCATTGCATGTGGGTAGATCCTATTTTCCTCCTCCTGAGTTGTCTATTTTCAAAGAGAGGTCAAATTGACTACTGCCAATAGCTTTCATTTTTAGTTCTTCACTATTCACATTATTTACTGAAATTGTTTTTCTTTTCTTATCACTTGCATTTGCTCAATTGCTTAAAAATAGCAATATTTGATAGGCACATGTACATGGTAAGGACTTTGTAGAATTTAGGTTCATCATTGTATTCACTAAACAGTAATTCTATCCTAGACTCTAAATGTGAATACTAAATAAAAATTAAGTTAGTGAAGGACAGCAATGAGCCAGGAAAAAAGATAAAATGAATGTTATAAGCCTAAAAGAAGAAAAATTTAAAAGGGAGACATACAGTTAATGGCCTAGAAGTGACAATGGACTGAAATACCAATTCTCAACCCTAGTATAGAGGGAGTTGTTAACAAATGTTATGAATATGTCACCTTGGGAAAAGACAAGGCTGTTTAATTATTTAAGTTCAGAAAATACTATATTACATAAAGGAGTATATTAGATGGAGCAACAGAACAGTATAGTTGTTAAGAATATGATATCTGGAGCCAGACTGCTTGGATTTTAGCCTCAGTTCTGCCACTTATCAGCTGTGTTATCTTGAGTAATTTATTTAATCTCTCTGTTCCTCTGTTTTCTCATCTGCAAAACCAACATTACAATACCTACCTCACAGAATTGGTGTAGGAATTAAATGACCTACAAATTAAGTGCTGAAAATGGTACCTGAGTGTTATGAAGTCTTCAGATACTTTTCAGTTATTAAGTAAAAACACAATAGCACATGTTTCACCAGAAATATTACAGGAGAGAGGTTAAAACCACAAACACTGGGGTAAGATTCTGTGGGGTTGAACGACAATTTCTACTGCTTATAAAAAATTTCCTTAATCTCTCTGTACCACAGTGTCTTCATTGAGAAAATAGATTTACTTGAATCACTAAATTAAGTGAAAATAGATTCACTTAATCACTAAAATGAACCTGTATTAGCACCATATCAGGGTATTTTTAGGATTAATTACAACACAAATAAACCAGTTAGATTACTCAGCAAATGTTACCTATTCTTCTTTTGTTGTTTTCTTTCTTGAAGAAGAAGGTGAAACAGAGTCTGTCCTGTTTTTCCTAACATGTTTATCTAACATGTCAATCAGTCAACCAAAAATCTCATGAAGCAATCCTCACTTCTGATAGAAGCATGATTTCAAAATATTAGGCAGATTGGATTTCTGCCACCTGCCATGATGGGAAACAGAGACCAGGTTTATCCTTGTGACTTCAAAACTACAAAAACAAAAACAGCCCTGCTGGTGTGGCTCAGTGGTAGTGCTGGTCCACGCACCAAAGTATCTCGGGTTTGGTTCCTGGTCAAGGGCCATGCCTGCGTTGCAGATTTGTTCCCTGGCCACAATAAGGGTGCCAGAGGCAACCAATCATTCTGTCTCTCTCACATTGATGCTTTTTTCTCTCTCTCTTTCCTTCCACCCTCCCTTCCACATGCTCTTAAAAAAAAAAAAAGGCCAATGGGAAAAATATCTTAGGGTGAGGATTAACAAAAAACAAAAACACATGTGAAACAACAGTTTTTAGGCATTGCACAGATAGTTACCATAGAGAGTAAGCCTTAAAACTAACCCAAAGTAGTCCTAAGATTGCCCCAATTTACTACTGGACATTTCAAAGAAGCAATACTGGAAGAGGGTACCTCCCAAAAAGTCCAGCAGTTTACATAAGTTGAGGAGACAGAATTAAGAATTTGAGAAAGCTAAGGTGGCTAGAATTTGGAAGATAGAGTACCAGAGAGTTAACTATACAGAGAAAGCTCAGCAAAGAGTTCCTCTCAAGTTGTCAGCTGAATACCAATACGTGGATGTGGGTAAGGAAACTATTCAAGAAAATTAGCAGGTAGTACACTCCCCAGAGCTCACATAGGGCCAGGAATAGATCATCACGTTCCCACTAGCCTGAGTGGGAAAAACATACATTGCATGGGCATCAGGTAGAGTACTCGGAAAGTACTGCCTCAATATTAAGGAAAAATTAGCCTCAAAAGCTGTTCTGGGCCCATTACAAAGCCTAAAAGTACTCCCTAAAAGTATCAAACTATTTCCAAATAATTATTTTAATCCTCACCTGATAATTTGTTTTTACTGATTTTAGAGATAAGAGAGAAAAATATTGATTGGTTGCTTCCTATATGAACCCTCACCAGGATTGAACCCACAACCGAGGTATGTGCCCTGCCTGGGAATTGAACTGGTAACCTTTTGGTGCAAGGACAATGCTCCAAGCGAGCCATACTGGTCAAGGCTACTTTCAAAGAATTTAACTATATCCCAGAAAAAAATTCAAGGCACTTTAAGGACATACAAACATATCCAGAAAATAAGGGAAATCATCTTGCCATATTATTAAACTGATACAAAAGAAGAATAGAATGAAACACTATTACAGTAACCAGGCAAGTAAACAAGGTAGGGGGAGAAAAAAAAACACATGAAATTGAACAAGTTTTCAAGCCAAAGCTACAAGACATTGTTTCAGGTTGTCCTAAGATCACAGGTTCACGAGATAGCACTTGAAACCATGCACCAAGACAGGTGCCACCCAACTTACAATCTTTTTTGATCTCATACCAAGGTCTAGTACATCAGAAAGGGGTGGCTTCAGGGAGAAGTCAGCCTCTAATATTGTCCTATGTCAGTCGAATACTGCTTAAATTGTAGAATTTGAGCTTCTATTTCAAATAATCTCACTTAAGTCTGTATAAATTGTGCTTCTACTTAAACTTTTAGTTTTCCAGGTTACTTTTGTTTTCTACCAAAAAGCTTAACAAATTCCTATTGATCGATCATACATTCCATCTTGAAAAATTTTTTTCAATTGGCTTCTAACATACCTCTCTGTTGGTTCTTCTCCTTTCTGAAGAGCAATTCTTCAATTCCCAACATTTTAAAGTCAGATTGTGCCATGGCTTAAACCTTTGATATTTCTTTATTCTCATCAATAGTCACTCACTGGACATTGATATGACCTCATAAATCTATTTATTTCCCTGTACAATTCCTAATCACGTATTTTTAGCCCAGAGCTCTCATATGTCTAACTGAATGTCTAATTCGCTATCACTTGCAATTTCCAAGTCTTAGTTCATGATAATTCCAACTTTGTAATTGTTTATCCCCAAATCTTCAGTCCTCATCTTTTTCTCAAACTCTGCATCCTATCCATCAACAAATCCTACCAATTCTACCTTCAAAATACATCCCCAAATCTGACCACTTCTTACCATTTGCACCATGTGTTCAAACAACCATTGCCTCTTACCTAAATTATACCAGCAACCTTCTATCTATAGCCAGTGATCCTTCTGATTTAAGTCAGATCATGACTTCTGTTTTATATCCTTCAAAGTCTTCTCATCTCACTCAGCAAAAAACAAAAATCCATATAATGGCTTTAAAGTTCTACTTCATCTGGCTCCATACTATACAACTCAGATCTCATTTCCCACCTCTCACTTCTTTACTCTCAGGGGTCAGCAAACCATAGCTCGCGACCACTGGACTAGACTAAATGTTACCATGTAGTTGGAAGCTGTGAGGATTAGGCAATTGTGGCATATTGTGTGCACAGAGGTAAAGGGTAGTATATGACAGTGGTCGGCAAACTCATTAGTCAACAGAGTGGCAAACCGCAGCTCTCGAGCTGCATGTGGCTTGCGAGCCGCGGTTTGCCAATCACTGTCCTAACTTATTCACACTAAACTCTATTGCACAAAAAACCAATGAAGCAAGCTCTTAGATCAGGCCTTTGGCACTTCCTCTTGCCTCTGTCTGAACCACTCTTCTTTTATACTAGAAGCCCAGTGCACAAAATTCGTACACTGGGGCGGGGGGCTGTTGTCCAGCCTGCACCCTCTCCAATCTGGGACCCCTCGGGAGATGTCTGATCCCTGTGGGATTAGGCCTAAACCAGCAGTCAGACATCCAGCTCACAATCTGGCTCCCCACCACTCGCTTGCTTGCCAGCCTGATCGCTCCCTAACCACTCCCCTGTTGGCCCGGTTGCCCCCAACTGCCCTCCCCTGCTGGCCCAGTAGCCCCCAACTGCCCTCCCCTCCAGGCCTGGTTCACCCCCCTGCAACAGATCGAGTCGCCCCCAACTGCCCTCTCCTGCTGGCCATCTTTGACCACATGGGGGCATGAGGGTCAATTAGCATAATTCCCTCTTTATTACATAGGATTATATAGGATACTTCTATTCTGGCTCCATGGCTTCTTTTAAGTCTTTACTCATATGTCGAATTACCACTGAGGGCCTCCTTGACTATCTTTTATAAAATGATAACTCCTTCTGCCCTTATTCTACTGTATTTTCTCAGTATCACTTATGTCCATCTGTTATACAGTTACTCATTAACTTATATGTCTCCCTCCATTAGATTTTAAGCTCCCTGAGGGCAGAGACTTTATCTCTTTGTGCGTACTGTTTTCTCCTCCATTCCTAAAAGTCTATACTCAAATAATGTTTAATATTTAAAGAGAGGCAGAGAGAAAAGCGGGGAGAGAGTTATTTTCAGCAATCTGAGCAAATCACTTAATCTGTTTTGGAATAAAAATTTCCTGTAGTGTAAAATATGGTGTTTGAACTATTTAGCCTTTAGAGAGCTCTAGCATTGTCATGCTATGCCTTTCCTAGGGATGATCACAATCAGTAAGGGCATACATCTAACTACTAATAGATATCCTACCATTTGCTGAAATTTTGAGCAAAGATCTGTGAAATTCCTTTTATTTATTATTATTAAGGGGAAAGGTCTGGGTTTTATCTATTAGGGCGGAAGCAATCACCCAGGCTCACATTCACACCACAGCAGGTTTCTTACCTCCACTGCAGTGGGCGGCTGGAACAAGGACTGCCAGGGTTGCTATGGGCTTGTGGGTTCAGGAAAAAAGCAAGAGGAGAAGCAGCCAGAGCACAATCGGCACTATATGGAACTTTAATGAACGATAGGGCTGGAGCCAATGTGGGTGAAAACATGTGCTGGTTTACTTCAGATCCTCGGCAAAAAGTAGAGATTCTGACAAGGTATCATAGTAGAAAAAAACAAGGTCAGTGATCACTTTTAACCGAAAAGAAACATCTTCAAAGTGTGTTAATTTAGGCAAGAGACTTAAGAAAAGTAAGTAGTCAAAAATCATTCTCAAATATCATACTTTGGTACCAATGTTGGCATAGAATGACCATTAAGAGTAAATCTTAATCTACAGAATTTAAACCAAAAATTCCAGCTTTAGATAGTCTTTAGAATTCACTTCTGGGAAAATATTGCAAATTTACTATAATTCACCAATTAGCAAGCAATAGAATATTTTGTGTGTAATGACTAAAACTTCCTAGACAAATACTACCATAAAAGTCAAACATTCTCAATAGCTTATGAATTGTTAGATTATATCTATAATAACACCAATTTATTTAGCTAACTTTTGCCTGAGTATATCACATAATGTCACAACTCCGTATAATAAAATTTGCTTCTACTTAAAGTTTAGTTTTCCAGGTTATTTTCAACCCTAAAAACAATCTAACCATCTTGATGTGTTAAGTACTAATAAAAACTAGTAAGTAAATAAGATCATTAAACTGAAAACAGACAGATGGTAAATATAGATTTCTCCTTTGTTGATCACTGACAGATATGCCACAAATGATGACAAATTATTAACAGATTTGCAGCATTTAATTTGCTATAGTAGCAGCATGGCTTTCTACACAAATACCATATTGAACTACAATATTTTACTCCTAAGATTAAAAACAAACTTAAGCCGAAACCGGTTTGGCTCAGTGTTCGGACTGAGAGGTCCCAGGTTCGATTCCGGTCAAGGGCATGTACCTTGGTTGCGGGCACATCCCCAGTAGGGGGCGTGCAAGAGGCAGCTGATGGATGTCTCTCTCATCGATGTTTCTAACTCTATCCCTCTCCCTTCCTCTCTGTACAAAATCAATAAAAATATATTAAAAATAAAAAATAAAAATAAAAACAAACTTAAGTATAACCTAAGCACCTAATCTGTTTTAAAATGTACTGTTATTGCTGACTGTTTGGATATGGATATGTGACATTCTACTTGTGTTTAATTATATATATTCAAAGGTATCTTTACCTTCCTATCCTTCTAGCTATCTTCAGCATATTGCTCAGATGAGTATACAGCATGAGGACATAATAGGATAGAAAAGCGGAGGGCTGACAATTATTTAAAGTTACAGGTATGCCCAAATTTCCATAAACTTCACATATTTTTTAAAATTATAAGAATTAAAATATTAATTTCTAAGAATTTCCATTTTTCTAAAGAACTATTTCAAAAATAAGCTCCCTAATATATGTATATGTGTAATATATATTTATAATTAGACTATATAAGACATTTAGTTCTTGTTAAACTGAATAGTATTGCTTATTCAAAATTTTAGAGACTTAAATCTTATCACATAAAATGAGGCTTCAGTGATTTTGATGAATATACAATTAGGATTATAAAAAAATCTGCCAAAACCAAATCTCCTTCTCATTTTGCTCTTAATTACCATTCTGCAAAAATAATTATACATGGGGCTAAAGTCCAAAAAGGATTGTGTGAAAAAGTTAAAGTGATTTATAAACTATTTACTAGCTCCTCAAGGAGAATTTTCCTAATCTAAATTCAAAGTCACTAAAAAAGATACAATGATTACCAATATTTGGAAAACATGGTTTTTGACCACTTTTGCTTTATTAAACTACAAACTGAATTTAAAATTTTTTAAATTTTGCTAACAAGTCATCTTTACTGCAAATGACACTTTAATTGATAAAGCTTCTTCTTCAGAGTTTTTAACTTTTTAGTCTTAGTATGGGGATAAACCATTTCTTTAAAAGTACAGTTGACCCTTAAACAATGTGGGATTAAAGGCACTGACTCCTTGCGCAGTCAAAAATCTGTGAAGAACGCAGGCTCCCCAAAAACGTAACTCTAATATCTACTGTTGATTAGAAGGAAGCCTTACATTTTGTATATGTATTATATACAATATTCTAACAATAAAGTAAGCTACAGAAAAGAAAACGTTATTTAAGGATGAGAAAATACATTTACAGTATTTATCAGAAAAAAGCCACATATTAGTGGGCTTACGCAGGTCAAACCCATGTTGTTCAAGGGTCAACTGTATGACAATCCTTATAATTACCTACTTCAAACAAATCTGATTTTCCAAATTCTAGTAAAATCATTAATTCAATTAATAAGCATATATTTACACAGAAGGATAATGACCCAAAGAAAGCCTACTGGAGAAGTCTGTCAATTTGAGTACGCCATGCTGTCTCTGGGTAAGCACCAACATTCAAGGGAATACAAGTGCACTCCCTCTGCTCTATGAGTTATGCAAAGGCCGTTTAAGATAGATCACTGAGGCGGAATGGATTCTAGGACACTTCTGTCACTGACTCCCCAATTTCCTGATCAAATCACTCAGCACCTCCTCATTTTAAATAAGCCTTAGCAGCTCTCAAAAAAAGATATCCTGAGGGGAAAGGCTTCTTCCATTCTTTAGTTTTTAAATACTAATCTAACTAAATACCTTCTATACTATACAACATAGAAATAAAATTTAGGTCATACCCTAAAGGACTCAGGCTTGGTTCTACAAAGGCAGATTTTATGTCCTGAGCTGACAGGCCAGGGGCAGAAACACAATAACCTCTCTAGCCAAAGAAGGAGATGCTTTCGTTTCTATTTGTTTCTCACATTCATGGGGCTTGTACTGCAGTTCTGACACTAACTTTAAACATCTGTTTTCAAGGCAGGAAAAAACACCATACAATTGATCTTCATTGTTAACCCAGTTCCCCAAGTACCTAAAAACCCCTAAAATGACATCCAACTCCATTTTCAGAATTAGAAAGCCCATATGCCCCTGCCAGGGACCACCGTTTTGACCTTGAATTTATGAAGCCAGCTCAGCCCTCTTCCTGACAGACATCTCCAAAGCAGAGTCTTTACCCGAGTAAATGAAGGATTGTTAGTTGGCATTAGTTCTTTTCCTAACTGCCAGTTTCCACTCAGAGACCCCGGCCTCCTTACTGAATCCGCAGGCATGGTGCTCCCAGTCTCTCTCTCCTCCGTTTCATCATATTCCTGGCTACTCAAGCTTTTGCCCTCTCACACTGGAGTCTTGGCAGGAAGTTTTCTCACACAAGGGGTATGCAGTCTATACGCCAAAGGAAACTTACAAAGGCTTCCCAAACTTAATAGAAAAATTAAAGCACTTTTCTTCAAAAACATAATATTCAGGGCTTCTCCCCAAAAGACCTAAAAGCCCAGAAAGCAGCAGTGAGAGTGAGGAGTTCCAGATCCCAAATGAATCAGCTGTCCGTCCTCTGATCTGCCTGACATCATTCACACTCAGCCTGTAACAAATCAGAACTCCAGAGAGCACCCTGTTCTTCCTCAGTAACAAGCACCACACTCCCTCCCCCACAAATCAGCTGCAACCTCCAAGCCTGAGGCCTGGCAGCAGAGAACACGCTGGCAGAAACTGTACATACCAACTTGAAAACTCACCCTGTGACAGAAATACTATTAACTCAGGAGGCGTGGGCCAGGCCAGAACAGCTGCTGCAGTGGGCAAGGGATTGGAAGATAGCATATTAAGGATCCCAAATCGTTAAATTAATGAGCTAAGGATATGAGGGAATTTCTGCAACATTATTCACTCTCAAACCCAGGGCTATGGAATATTGACAGAACGTTAAAATTAGGGCTTAAAGCCTGGTCAATATTCAAATTCTGAATTTGATCAATTTAAGTAAACTCTGTACCCCGTTTTTATAGAGAATTCAGCGCCATCTTCTATTCAATTTCCTCTACTCTCTATAATCACTTGAATCCATCTCTGCCAATAACCTGGCGAGAAAAGCCATAGGAAAAGTTAAAGAAAATAAGCCCAGAAACTATTTAGTTTAATTTCATTCAGTAACTATTAATGAAATCATTTATATGGCAGATATCACAAAAGATATTGAGATAAGCTGCAAAAAAAACTCTAAGGATAAGCTAATTAATTTCTGTATGATTCAGTTTCCCCATCTGTAGAATGAAAATAATTAAGGTACAAGATATGTAGGTTACGGTGAAGATTAAATATACATGAAACAGAAAAGTGTCTGGCAGAGAGGAAGTGCTAGAGAACTGCTAGCTATTATATGTCTTGCCCTCCAGGAGCTAGTTCTCAATCTAAAGGAGGAGATAAGGCCAAACACGTAAGAAACCATCTGACAAAACAGTCTGGCATGAAGAGAAGAGCCAAATGATCAAGTAAACTGTAGAGATAAACACTGACAGCGAAAGAAACCAAAGAATAAGCAAAAGTTTTGGTCTCCTGCTCCAGAACAGGAGATAATTCTGACAGGCTCCTCTCATTCATCAAGATGACAAAGTACATCAAATTGTTTTTTAGGGTAACATTCAAAGGATTAATTAATACTCCAACCAGTACTTCTTCAATTGCAGGTCACAACTCTTTAGTGAGTCATGAAGTCAATTTAGGAAGTCAGGACCAACATTTTCTTTAAAGAGAGACAGAATGAAATAGAACAGAAGAGAAAATATCAGAGTGTTGCACACACAGTAAAGGTAAAAATCATTTGTGAAATTTATGTTTGTAACATTTCTGAAACATGTATAAATATACAAGTACAAACACATGTAATGGGTTAAAATGTAAAGTCCATTTGTTATCAAGGGTCATAGTCAGTCTAAAAAATTTGAAAGCCACTACTCTAATTACCCAAGAAATTCACTCTACCTAATAGATACAGATACTCCCGGTTCCTCTCATGTACTAACCCAATCACTAGACTCTCACAGCCCCTATATCAGAATCCCCTGTTCTCTACAAGTTCTAATGAAAATGAAAATGCTCTCTCAGAAATCTGGCACGTCGCAACAAGTACTGAATCCCATTCTGGGAAAGTCTTGTGATGATATCAGGGTTGGTCACCAAAGTCCACATTCCCACAACTAAGAGACTAGTCAGTGGAGATTTATCCCCATCCCAAGCTAAGGCCACACAGTTAAAGGCACAGCCCTAAGTTTCTACTCAGTGTTCTCCAGTTTTCTAGTAACCAATCTCAGGCTACAAAATATTAAAATCGACAATAACGGCAACCAACAGTTTTAAGTACTTACTGAACACTCTACATATAGTCCTCACCACAGCCTCTAACATAAATGCTACTATTATTCCCATTATATCCTTTTAAATCCGGTCTTCAGCTAAGGTGGTAAATCGAAGCAATCTCTAAAATCAATTTTATCAACTATGTAGTTACATAATACCTTACAGTAGAAGACCCTGACAACAAATAGCACATGGATTTCTCTCTAGCCTGCTTCACCATAATAAATTGGAAGAGGAAGGAGAGCACAGAGCTCCTTAAATAATGCTAAAATAAAAAAAATATCTGTTTGAGTTTTAGAGAATGAAAGTCATGTCTTATGACCTTCATCTGACCCAAGGAAGATATCACTCTTACTCTCCAAGGTTTAACACATCCCTACATAGAGCACTTTCTTCACATTTACTGTCATTAAAATCCACCTGTGCCAATATTCCTGTGGCTTTGTCAGCACTAGGAAAGCTTAACATTTCCCTGGTGACAGCACTCAACAGTTTACAGTATGAAAAATAAAACATCCACCTCTTCTTATTCATTCATGCAACTATTTGTTGACTGTGTTATCACCCTTAAAGCCAGGTAAGAAAGGGCATCTGCCATGAGCTTCTGACTTCAGAGGTGCTGTAAAATAACATAAATACAAAAAAATAAGTTAATTAAGGATATGGGGTGGCCTCTGTCATTTGTGATCTGGCATTCTGCATTGGCAAAGTGAAACCCTAAAAACCCATTCTTGTGACTTACACTGTTTAAAACCCAGGAAAACACTTGTCCACATCTTTCTTTATATGTCCTTTTTAAAAATCAATCATATCAGATTGCTATTTATGAATTGTAAAAGCGCAATGTCAAAGAAAACTCTTACCTAAAATTATAAAGTATTCAAGAAACAGAGTCTTAGAAGTAAGCAAAAAGACAAATTAACCTGTCAAATCCTTCCTCTCAGGTTAACATGAATGTAATAGATTTCTTGGCTAATACAAGTATTGTTCCCAGGTACAGCTAAACATCCATTTATATTATTTCTGTTCCAATTAATGGTTCTAAAGATATTAATAATTTAGCTCAGAATCTATAATAGATCACATGGTAGCTGAGAAATATTGTACAGAATTGCAGAATTTGTATTACTGATTAAATATATTTATGTGCAAGGTTAGACATAATATATGTAAGACCAAAGACCAATATTATGTGCTGGTAATTGGACAATTACTAAAAATCATAATTTGTTTTAAATAAAATATGTGCTTAGATGTATCTAGAAATACTAACAATTTTTAAATTAAAAAAAAAAAAGAACTGTTTGGAAGGAAGGAAGGAGGGAAGGAAGGAAGGAAGGAAGGAAGGAAGGAAGACATCTTTAAGCTCTGATTTGTCCATCTCATGAGGCAGATTACCAATGAAAAGCTGATGACTGTCAGGGATTCAGCATCACCCTGCTAACCTTGCCTCACAGAGTGGTCTAGATCCCCTCTGGGGAGGAATATTTGTTGTTCTCAAACTCTTTTATCTCTCTGAGGCCTCTACGGTAGAATCTGAGATTCAAGCTTAGACTCTGAGCAAGGTTGTGAAGCTGGTACATTAACATGAGGTGGTATTCCAGGACCTAGGCCAGTTACACAGTGTGAAAGGTTCTTACTGATTACAAATGTCCAGGAAGATGTCCTCAAATCTTTCTGCACTGTCTGAGCTATGTCTGAAGGTGCTGGAGAAAAACCCTTCTGAGTATCCTTAGGAGTTTGCTGGATATGATGGCACCTTCAGCTCCTAGAAGCTACTGTACTTTCTTGCCATATAGCCTTTTCCAACATGGCTGAATATTTCGTCAAGCTGGTACAGTCTCTATGGTGAGTCTACTTAAATAAAGTCTTATATACCATATCATAATCACAGGAGTGATATCCCATCATCTTTACTATGTTTTATTGGTTAAAAACAAGTCCTAGGTACTGCCCACACTCAAGGGGACCAGAATTACACAAAAGTATATACTGGGGGAGAAAATTATATGGGAACTACTTTATAGTATGTTTATCATGCATGACTATGAAGAAAATTCACTAACAAAGAATCCCAAACTGATTTCTATAAACTACTTTCGGACCATTACAGATCAAGGTTTAGTTGAATATATTGCTATGTTTGGTTTTCTTGAAAATATCCCAGCACTGAAAATATTAAAGATATGAAATAATTATTATATGGCCCTAGAGATTGCAGATAGCAATCCTATGTAATAAAAGGCTAATATGCAAATCTACCAAATGGCTCATGGGTCAACTTAGCACACTAGCTAGGATAATGTGAGATTCATGGTTCATTTTTATAGAGAGCAGATATATGGGTTGTGTTTTCTTATCCAATCCACTACCCTATGTCTTTTGATTGGGGCATTTAATCCATTTACATTTAAAGGTATTATTGATAGGTACATATTTGTCACCATTTTTATTCTTTACCCCTGTGTTCCTTCTTCACTTCCTATTTCTTTTTTTTACAGCAGACCCTTTAGCATTTCTTGTATTGCTGGTTTGGTGGTAATAAATTCCCTTAGTCCTTTTTTGTTTGTGAAGCTCCTGATTTCACCTTCAATTTTGATTGATAGCCTTGCTGGGTATAGTATTCTTGTACTCAGACTCTTCCTTTGCATAACTTTGTATATTTCATTCCATTCCCTTCTGGCCTGATGAGTTTCTGTTGAGAAATCAGTCGCTAGTCTGATGGGATTTCCTTTGTAGGTAACTTTCTATTTCTTTCTGGCCGCTTTTAAGATTCTTACTTTGTCGTTGGTGTTTGCCAATTTCATTACAATGTGCCTTGGCATTGGTCTTTTGGGGTTCATTTTGCTTGGGACTCTGTGAGCTTCTTGGATTTGTGTGCGTCTTTTCTTCCCTTATATCAGGAAGGTTTTCTGTGATTATTTCTTCAAACAGGTTTTCTATTCCTTGCTTAGTTTCCTCTCCTTCTGGTACCCATAGCCTGCGGATGTTGTTTTGTTTTGTGTTGTCCTGAAGTTCCCTTAGGCTCTCCTGATTTTTAATTTTTTTTTTTCTAGAAGCTGCTCTACTTGGGTATTTTTTTCCTACCTTGTCTTCTAGCTCACGAATACAGTCCTCTGCTTCTTCTAGTCAACTTTTGATGCTTTCTATTGAGTTCTTTATACAGCAGCAATGTCATTTTTCATTTCTTCTTGGTTCTTCTTCATTTCCTCTTGGTTCTTATTCATATTGTCGAATTTGTCTTCCATTATTTTCAGTCACCTTATGCCCATTTCTCTGAATTCTTTCTCTGGCAGGATGCTTGCCTCCATTTCGTTTACTTCCTTTTCTGGTGATGCCTGCTTTTCTTTCATATGCGGGTTATTTCCCTGTCTCCCCATGGTCTGTCTTCTCCGGGTGTCTGGTTATGTAGTTCTCTCTCTCCTGCGTTGATTTAAAGGCACAAAATACAACACAGCCAGGTAAACACACAAGGCACTGAACAGAAATATATTCACCATATTAAAAGCCACAAATAAAGGTGATCACCAGAAAGAAACAAATTAGAGGACAGGAGAGAAAGAAGGAGAAAAGAAAAGAAAAAAAAAGAAAAGAAAAGGAAGAAGAAAGGAAGGAAGGAAGGAAGGAAGGAAGGAAGGAAGGAAGGAAGGAAGGAAGGAAGAAAGGAAGGGAAGGAGGGAGGGAGGCCAAAATGAAATTGGGAAGGAAAAAAAAATAAGAGAGAAAAGAAAAAGAATACTAAAGAGAAAGGGAACAAATTATATGTATAGGTATATATATGGAGAGAGAGAGAGAGAGAGAGAGAACTCTAATAGAATAGCCACTAATCCCAACAAATGCCAGCAACAAGTACCTGGAGATTAATACAAACTACAAAACAACAATTAATATCAAGTGAGGCCAGGGAAAACAGAAGCAATAAACAAAAACAAAGCAAACAAAACAAAACAAAAAGAATAAGCAAAACAATCTCACAAAAAAAAACATAAAAAATCGATATAATCAACATTCAAGCAAACAACAACAAAAGGACAGAGAGAAAAACAATTTTTGGATGGTGAAGACAGAGAAGAGAAAGATGTGTATGGACTTGGAGCAGGGGAATGGAAATTAGATATGTAAGTAGGGTGAAATTTTAATGGGGGGTAAAAAGAAAGAACAGGGAAAATCTAAAGCAGGAAAAGGGTAGGGGAAACTGGGCAACAAATGGGAGAAAGTTAGGAAGAGAGTGATAGCATAAAAGTAGAGTTGAGATAGAGTAAAATTATGCTAAAGGAAAGATGAAAATATAATGTAGAACACTAATCCCAAAGTAAAATAAAGAGAAAATGACACTTTTTTTAACAAAAAGGTAAAATAGTAGTAGTAATAATAATACTGATTTTAATAAAAATGTAATAATTAAAAATGTAAAATCAAGTGAGAAAAAAAAGCTTCTTAAGTAAAAGATGAAAAAAATAAAAAAATAGAATGTGCAGTAATGAAAGTCATTCACTCCCTCTATTGTTCTGTTTGGCACACCTGTTTCCTAGTCAGGACAGTATTGCAGTTCCCTGCATTCCACTGCTCCTCAGTCCTGATTTTTAAGGAGATGGTGTGTCTTAATTTCTTTATTCCTTTATTTGTGATTACACTAGAGTCAATTTGTGATTCAGCCCTTGGATGGCAGTGTTTCTGGATTGACCTCTGCCTTGTTGCTCAGAATAACATTTACTAGACAGTTACAGTATTAATTCAATTGTCATTTTCCAACTTTCAATAATATAAAAATTGGTAACAGAAAAAAAAGGACTGGTTAGAACATCTGTCTGCTTCCCTTATTAACAATGAGGTTTCTGTTCATCTTTAAATGTTTTCAATTTATATCTGGATGAGAGCCCTGATTTTATCGTTTTTGAAGGTTTCCTGTTAAACAGTGTTGGAAGTTCTCCATCAGAATGCCCAGTAGATTCACCTCATAGAGCCACAGAGGGAAATGCACCTCATGTGGGCTGCCCAGGCTTCCAAAAGTAAATCTGTAGTGGTGATCTGGAGTTGGCTCCGAGAAGTGAATCTGAAGTTTACTCACGCTCTAATTTTTCTAACTTTAATTGTCTTCTAAATAATTTGGTTTTGTTTTAAGTTTGTTGACAGCTGATAAGTTTACTCCCTTTGGTGGTAGCAATGACTGAGATGCTGTTTTTATGGTCTGAACACTCCCAAGTGTGTACCCAAGGGAAATGAAAACATATGTCCATAAAAAAGCTGTACATACTAGGTGTACCTGTTAATAACACAATTTTTTTTTCAATAGATGGAGTTACACATTTATTGATATATATGTGATTTGATGTGTATGCTATTTTGTTGTATTGACAAGCTTCAAAACTTCATGTGTCAAATTTGTTGAAGGTATTAACATCATAGATATTTTTATGCTTAAAAATGTCAAATTTTGTGCCAAAAAAAGAAGAGCTAAATACTTCAGGAAGTTTATGGTGTACATGCTCTATCTCTAGATACATGTGAACACTGGTTTAAACACTTTAAAAGTGATGATTTCGATGTGAAAGACAAAGAACATCCATGTCAAGCAAAAAAGTTTGAAGACCAACAAGTACAAGCTTTATTGGATGAAGATGCATGTCAAATTCAAAAACAACTTGCAGAAAGATTAAATGTTGCTCAGCAAACAATTTCCAATCATTTACAAGCAATGGGAAAGATTTTAAAGGAAGGAAAATGGGTGCCACATCAAACTGAATGAAAGACAAATGGAAAACCGAAAAGTCATCAGTAAAATGTTGCTTCAATGACAGGAAAGAGGTGATGAAAAGTGGATTTATTTTGAGACTCCCAAATGCACAAAATCATGTGATGATCCAGGTCAACTATCAACATTGACTGCAAGGCCAAATCGATTCAGAAAGAAGACAATGCTTTGCATTTGGTGGGATCAGGAAAGTGTGGTGTAAAACCAGGTGAGCCAAGACCGGTTTGGCTCAGTGGATAGAGCATCGGCTTACGGACTGAGGGATCCCGGGTTCGATTCCGGTTGGGGGCATGTATCTTGCTTGCAGGCACATCTCCACAGTGGGGCGTGCGGGAGGCGGCTGATCAATGCCTCTCTCTCATCGATGTTTCTGACTTTCTCTCTCCCTTCCTCTCGGTAAAAAAATCAATAAAAATATATTTAATAAATAAATAAATAAATAAAAATAAAATAAAACCAGGTGAAACCGTTAATAATAATCACTACAGACAACAAATAATCGATTTGAACCAAGTTTTGATCATGAAACAACCAGAATGTGCCAGAAGATACAACAAGGTAATTTTGCTTCATGATAATGCACCATCACACACTTCAAAACCAGTTAAAGACAAGTTAAAAGATCTTGCCT
Organism: Lasiurus cinereus; assembly: GCA_011751065.1. NCBI lineage: Eukaryota > Metazoa > Chordata > Mammalia > Chiroptera > Vespertilionidae > Lasiurus > Lasiurus cinereus. Next base: position 10,146,681 of record JAAGEH010000030.1, read on the forward strand.
GGGAAGTATTAACCCACCTGCCTTATTTACCAGACCTTGCTCCTTCAAATTACCACTTGTTCTGATTGATGGCACACACACTTTCGGAGCAGCACTTCAAAACATACGAAAAAGTGGAAAATTGGGTCTCTGGTGCCTCAAAACAAGAAAAGTTCTATTGGGTCAGTATCCACAAATTACCTAACAATGGGGGAAATGTGTAGCTAGCGATGGACATTACTTTGAATAAAGTACTTTTGATGTTTTTCTTGAAATTATCGTGTTGCCTTTGATTATAAAATCTGCATTATTAATCGGTACACCTAATAATCGGTCACAGCAGCTTTATTCATAATATCTAAACACTGGAAACAACCCAAATATCCATCAAACAAATAGTGGTATATTCACATAAGGAAATACTAAGCATTAAATGAACAGGAGTACTGAAACATGAAGAAAGCCAAATACAAAAGAGTAGATAGATACTGTATGATTTTCACTGTATGAAAATTTTCCACAGGCTAAAGTAATTTATAGGGCCATAAAGCAGATCAATGGTTGTTTGTGGCCAAAAGGTGAAAGAAGAGTTGACTGCAAAACTACACAAGGACTATTTTGGGATAAAATATTCTATATATTGATTGTAGTGATGATAGCCGAGGGCCCCAAAAAGCTTATTTCCATGGCTTATAATATCAACTAGGGGCACAGTGCATGAAATTCGTGCATAGAGGTTGTGTCCCTCAGCCCAGCCTGCACCCTCTCCAATCTGGGACCCCTTGAGGGATGTCTGTGGGATTGGGCCTAAATGGGCAATAGGGCATCCTTCTCACAATCCAGGACTGCTGACTCCCAAATGCTCGCCTGCCTGCCTTCCTGATTGCCCCTAACTGCTTCTGCCTGCCAACCTGATCACCCCCTAACCACTAACCTGCCAGCCTGATTAAAGTCTAACTATCCCCTGCCAGCCTGTTTGCCCCTAACTGCTCTCCTCTACAGGCCTGGTACCCTGCAACTGCTCTCTCCTACAGGCCTGGGTCCCCCACAACTGCCCTTCCCTGCAGGCCCAGTCATCCCCAACTTCCCTCTTCTGTCAGCCTGGTCATCCCAACTGCCCTCCCCTGCAGGCTTGATTGCCCCCAACTGCCCTCCCTTGCAGGTCTGATCCCTCCTAATTGCCCTGCCCTGCTGGCCATCTTGTGGCGGCCACCTTGTGTTTACATGGGGATAACCATCTTGTGTGTTGGGATGACAGTCAATTTGCATATTATGCTTTTATTAGATAGGAGACAGAGGCCTGGTGCATGGCTGGGGGCCAGCTGGTTTGCCTTGAAGGGTGTCCCAGATCAGGGTGGGGGTCCTCTTGGGGTGTGGGGTGGCCTGGGTGAGGGGCCTGTGATGGTTTGCAGATTGGCCATGCCCCGTGGCGACCCAAGAGGAGGCCCTGATATATGGGATTTATTTATCTTCTATAACTGAAACTTTGTAGCCTTGAGTAGAGCCAGGTCTCTCCTGCTTGCTCTGTGGCTGAAGTCATTTTTGTTAGGATTTATTTATCTCCTATAATTGAAAATTTGTAGCCTTAAGCAGAGACCTGGAATGGCCAGGGTGTGCAGGAAGCTTGGCTTCTTCAATTACCGGGTAAACATAAGCCTCCATCTTGGTTAGGTTAATTTGTATACTTGCTTGTGAGTGTGGCTTGTGGGTATGGTGGTGGTATGGTCAATTTGCATATTACTTTTATTAGATAGGGTGGCGATCGTACTACAAATAGAAACAAACATTTTTATTGGCTTAAACAACAAACATTTGTTTCTCACAGTTCTGGAGGCTGGAAAGTCTAATAAGATCATTGTATCAGCACATTATTCCTTGTGAGGGCCCACTTCCTGGATTGCAGGCAGTCACCTTCTTACTATGCCCTCCTGGTAGAGAAAAGAAGGGAGAGAGAGGAAGAGGATGGGGAGGAGGCAAAGGCTCACACTCTTCTTCATATATAAGGCTATTATTTTTTCTGACATATTTTTATTGAATTTAGAGAGGAAGGGAGAGATAGGGCTGTCTCTTGCACGTCCCCTACTGGGGATCGAGCCCACAATCTGGACATGTGCCCTCAACTGGAAATGAACCTGGGACCCTTCAGTCTGCAGGCCAACTGAGTCAAACCATCTAAGGCAAGGTTGCAAACAGTTCCTGTGTTGAGCATCTGCCAACAGAGAGGGAGGCGACCAGCAATGGCGATTGGGGGACACACCAGGACACTAGCCAAGGTGGGTGCCAGCAGAACAGCCCCCCCCCGTTACCCTGCCCACAGGTCACCCCACAGATGTCCCTGATTGCCAGCCAGGCCTAGGGACCCTACCCTATATATTGGGAACAGTCTCTTAGATTTAAAAATTAAAACCTGGCAAGGCTACTATAACACTGAAAAGACAGGATGATACAGCGATGACATGCATGAACTCTGGCTTGCACATTTTGTGATCAGCCCTGATTCTGACACAACTATGTGACAAAGCCAATTACTTAACTTCTCTCTGCTTCAGTTTTTTTTTAACTGTAAGATGGGGAAAATGGTACTTACTACTCCCTCAGATGAATAATGTTATGTACTACTTTTTATAATCAGGGCAAAAAAAAAAAAAATGTAGCTGCCCATAACAGCAAGATGCCTTTCACCTGTATGAAAAGTATGGTCACTGGTGCATGCAGCGTCCCGGATTGCAAGAGAAATGCCCGACTGCCAGTGTAGGCCCGACAACCCCTGAGGAGTCCCAGATTGCGAGAGGATGCAGGCCAGGCTGAGAGAGACACCCTTCCTCCTCCCCGACCTCCACCCTGGGTATAGGCCCTATAGTTGTTCATATAAGGCTCCTCTTCTTCATATAAGGACCTAATTTGATCATGGATACCCCCTAATAAGAATTTCATCTAAATCTAATTATCTCCCAAAGGCCCGACTCCAAACACTATCAGATTGTAGGCTAGTGAAACAGCATAGAGACCTGGGCCCAGGATCCCAAGGACACCAAATAAGAGGAACAGCAGAGTTGGCACCACTCCACCAACCCCTCACTAGGACTTCAGGGATGCCAGATGGCCAGAAAAAACACCAGATAAGCCCACCAAAAGAATGTCACTACCCCTCTACTCCCTATTCAAAAATATTGAAGAATTTTATCTCCCTTCTGTTTGCTTCTCCAACCCTCATGTGAAAAATTCCACTCTTTACTCAAAGTTTGTGCGAGTCCTTTACCTTTGCCAATAAAAGCCTCTCTCCCTCCATGCCTGGCTGTGGTGGCTCACTGGATTGAAGGTCATCCCATGGACCCAGAGGTCCCGGGTTCGATTCCCAGTCAGGGCACATGCCCTAGTTGCAGGCTCTATTCCCATTTTAAAATGTCTCAGCCCTAGCTAGTTTGGCTCAGTGGACAGAGCATCAGCCTGTGGACTGGAGGGTCTCGGGTTCAATTCTGTCAAGGACACATGCCTAGGTTGCAGGCTCAATCCCCAGTAAGGGGCGTGAGAAGGCAGCCGATCAATGATTCTCTCTCATCATTGCTGTTTCTCTCTCCTTCTCCTTTCCTCTCTAAAATTAATTTTAAAAATATATTTAAAAAAAATACTCCTTCCCTCAAACTGTTGAGGGAGCAGCCCAAAATCTTGTTTCTCTTGGGACCGTCTCCCTTGCAATCGATCATAAGCTTAATAAAATCTGTCTGGGATTTCTCTGGGTTTCTTCTTGATTTCTATCTTGGGGAACCCAAGAACCCTAACACCAATAACAGTGGGGCTTCAATGTATGAGCTTTTGGAGAACACAAACATTTAGTCGAAAATACTATTTGTAAGAATCCCAAAACTTAGTGCCTCCAAAAACATTTATTGGCTTTATGGTTCAGTAAGTTGACTGGAATTGGCTGGGTGGTCTGAGATATTTTTTTTTAAATATATTTTTATTGATTTCAGAGAGGAAGGGAGAGGCAGAGAGATAGAAACAGCAATTATGATAGAGGAATCATTGATCAGCTGCCTCCTGCATGCCCCTAGGGGTGATAGAGCCCACAACTTGGGCATACGTGTTTGACAGGAATCAAACCTGGGATCCTCCAGTCTAGGATCTATCCACTGAGCCAAATCAGCTAGGGCTGAGACCTTTTTAAATGCTTATTTATTGATCCATTTGAAGATAACAATAATAAATACACTGCATTCCAATATCATCTTAGTATTATAAAGTTAAATCTGACCTTGACAACCCTCTAATTAACTGTCCTCAAGTAAAGTATAAATAAGTCCAGAATACAAAAGAACAATAAAGAACAAAACTTTGAAAAATTATTTTCTCCAGTAGTTAACAATACCATGCCACAAGCCTGAAAAACAACAAATTGGTTGAAATATTAGCAAAATATGCACAATTTTGATGGGCCAGTCTTTTTGGCTTATTGCTTACTGCCTTTGCCTACAATATTAAAGTATTTTTTTATTTCT
>JAAGEH010000030.1:10151165-10167046 GCA_011751065.1 Lasiurus cinereus
GCACCTCGGTGTAGCAAAATATTAAGACTGTTACCCGTCCTACACCATGATTCAAGACAAAATTTCATTTATTTGTAATTAGAAATAAATATTTCACAATATATAATTACATATTGTTTTTGTGATTAATCACTATGCTTTAATTATGTTCAATTTGTAACAATGAAAATACATCCTGCATATCAGATACTTACATTACAGTTCATAACAGTAGCAAAATTACAGTTATGAAGTAGCAACGGAAATCATTTTATGGGTGGGAGTCACCACCACATGAGGAGCTGTCTTAAAGGGTTGCAGCATTAGGAAGTTGAGAACCACTGCTCTAGTGGGAGGGAGACAGAAAATCCTGACGGCACTGAATCCCACTTCTGACTGCACTGAACCCATTACAGGCGAGACTCATACTGAGGAGTCTGGACTGTTGTGAAAAGGGAGGAGTGCAGGGAAACTTAGAGGAGCCGTGAAAGTCAGAGGTCTGGGGGTGCACGAAAGTGCGCACAAAGAGCGCTGATTGCTGATTGTGCCACTGGCTTTCTCTAGCGGGAGGAAAACGGAACTTTCCAATAGCACTGAAATCCAGGTCCAACTGCACTGAACCCCAGTTTTGGACGAGACCTTGGGGACCCAGACTCATATGGGCCCCTAGAGTGCAGGGAAACTCAGGGGAACCAGAAAGGCAGAGGCCTGGAGGCTCGCGCACGCGCATGAAAGGCAAAGGTCTGGAGGCAAGTGCGCATGTGCACAGAGAGCGCTGCAGAGATTACCCATAGGCAATGAGACCTAGAGGTTGCCATGTAGGGCAGGGCTGACAGGAGGCCAAGGCTGTCTGCTCAGCCCTTAGGCTCCACCACATCCAAGCCTAACACAGAGACTGTTGCAATCTTGCAAGTCTTAAGGCTGAGTCCAGCACAGATGTTCTCCGGGTACAGACACAGCTGATGCTCACAACCAATTGGCTTGGAAGTCAATTCCCCCCAGTGATACCAACAACAATCAAGAATTAACTATAAGGCTGTACACACAGTCCACAAGGGGTGCACCAAGAGTGTCCACCTCAGGTAACTGGGGAGGCAGAGCTACTGGGCCATATAAAACACCTAGCACACAAAGCTACTCTACCAACTCAGGGAAGCAGTGAAATATGCGGAGACAAAAGAATAGATCAAAACAATATAAAAGGAGGAAAACAAACAACTGGATATAGAGTTCAAAACCATGGTTATAAGGTTTTTTAAGAATTTCCTAGAAAAAATGGATATATTTAGCAAGACCCAAGAGGAGATGAAAAAGTAGCAACTAGAGATGAAAAAGGAACAACTAGAAATTAAACATACACTGACTGAAATAAAAAATATTATACAGAGACCTAACAGCAGACTAGGGAAACACAAGAATCAAGTCAAAGATTTGAAATACAAAGAAGCAGAAAACACTCCTCTGGAAAAGAAAAAAGAATAAAAAAATGTGAAGATAGTGTAAGGAGCTTCTGGGACAACTTCAAGCGTACCAACATCAGAATTATGGGGGTGCCAGAAGAAGAGAGAGAGCAAGTACTGAAAACCTATTTGAAGAAATAATGACTGAAAATTTCCCCCACCTAGTGAAAGAAATAGCCTTACAAGTCCAGGAAGTGCACAGAACCCCAAACAAAAGGAATCCAAAGAGGACCACACCAAGAGACACATCATAAGTAAAATACCAAGAGCAAAAGACAAAGAGACAATATTAAAAGCAGCAAGAGAAAAACAATTAGTTACCTACAAGGGAGTACCATACAATTGTCAGCTGATTTCTCAACAGACACTATGCAGGCCAGAAGGGAGTGGCAGGAAATGTTCAAAGTGATGAATAGCAACAACCTAAAACCAAGATTACTCTACCCAGCAAAGCTAATCATTCAGAATTGAAGGTCAGATAAAGAGCTTCACAGATAAGGAAAAACTAAAGGTGTTCATCAACACCAAACCAGTATTATATGAAATGTTGAAAGTTATTTTTTAAAAGAAGAGGAAGAAGAAAATGGTAAAGGTAAAAATTATGAACAACAAATACATATCTATCAACAAGTGAACCTAAAAATCAAGTGAATTGAAAATCTGATGAACAGAATAAACTGGTAAATATAATAGAATTACGGGCATAGAAAGGGAGTGGACTGATAATTCTCAGGGGGAAAGAGGGGAGAGAGGGTGCAGGGAGAGACTGGACAAAAATCATACACCTATGGATGAGGAAAATGGGGGGAATTTAAGGGCAGAGGGTGAAGTGGGAGCCAGGTGGAGGGGAGCTATGGGGGGAAAAAGAGAAACAATTGTAATAATCTAAACAATAAAGATTTATTTCTAAAAAAAGCAAGAAAATTTATATAAGTAAAATGTGATTAATATAAATATTCTAGAAATTCTGTAACTTATTTGAAGCTCCCAAAGATTTGTCAACACCCTTGTTATCCATATTTTTGTTATGAATCCTGATGGTGTTTTGCCAAATTATAGGAAATAATAGTTTAGTATTTTCAGTCTTAACTTCACTTATTATTTAAAATGCTTACTTGGTAACAATCCCCCTTCTAAAATTTGAATCTTGCATCTTCTATATTAATAGTTTTATAAAAATACAGGTGTCTAGGACTTACTCTAGAATCACTGAATCTCTTTTATTTGATATCCTTAGTTGTCTTGGTATGTTCTGTACACTATGCCAGAAAATTATTATATGTCATATATAAAGGTCTTTTTCTCCGTAAAAATTATGTCCATCTATGTTTTATAAATTAGATATAATATTCACTGTCTTCTTTGAAAAGAACTACTTAGAGAAATTTGCTAAATTAAAAAAAAATTGCTTTTATTATTCTTGTTTTGCATGCCACAGAAACAACTTAATTCCCTTGTTAGTTGCATTATTCTTGTTATGAACTCTCATCAAACTTTTCACATTAAAAATCATCAGTAATAAACTGATCCTAGCTATTTAAAGTCTGTATCTTTTAAAGAGGTTTTGTTTCATATTGATTCTAGTCTGAAGGCTCTGCAATCAACTAGAAGCCAGAGTCTAGGTTTTAAACAAAGAATTGTCTCAGTCCCATAGAAGAGGACTGTAGCAAGTATTTCTAACTATTGACACTTTGAAGAATAGACTAGGTACAGGCTTCTGAAGCCACAACTTCCAGATCATTTCAGTGGACTGAGTCAAAATTTCCAGAACTCTTTTTAGTCAAGAAGTGGACTATTAACCTAAGATTCAGTGAAATGTCATTTACACAGGACTGGATAAACTAATGAGGGATGACTGTAGTTATTTGTTCGGAATATTGTCTTAAGGTCTATTTTCTGGACATCTAAAGAAGTCTGATCTCTTCCATCTCAAGCAATCTAAACCCTTAACAAATTAGTAACCTTAGCTTCTGTAAAATAAAACATTCCTGATTCTTATCTGATTCTCACTGATTCCCCAGTGAAGTTTAAGGAAGTCTTATTAAATTTCCTTACTGAATCTCCTTAAAATATAATTGTAAAAAAATGGCTATGCAACCAAGAGTTTGCCTGAAATGTCATATATGAGAATGATGCTTACTACGTGAGGTATAATAACCCACTGTTAAGGAACTATAGTTAACTTTATGGTGCCAATACTTACAAATCCTCCCAGGAAAACTGGCCTGGTACCTAGCTTTACAAGGTCTAGACTTACAAGTGATAAGGAAGGTCACTTCCTGGCAGGCCCAAAACCCTTAGGACATTTTGGAGACCTCAAGGAGACAAGAATTGACCCAAATTTATAGGTACTGCAAATAAATCTGTTTCCTAATTTTGTGTTTCTAGCCTCAAAATACAATAGAGGCTTTTAAAAGTTTAATGAGATCCTTTATAAAATTTCCAGCACACTTAGGAAGGCCTCTATGGTAAATTAATGTTATTTCTATCCCTATGTAAATAACCAAGCCAGCATGGCTGGTGGCTCAGTGGTTGAGCATCAAACTATGAACTAGGAGGTCAGAGGTCCTGGTCAGGGCACATGTCTGGATTTTGGACTCAATCCCCAGTAGGGAGTGTGCAGGAGGCATACCATCCATCAATGATTCTCTTTCATCACTGATGTTTCTCTCTCTCTCTTACTCTCCCTTCCTCTCTGAAATCAATAAAAACACTTTTTAAAAAATAATATTTGAGATTGTTTTAAATCAAAAGGGTGGAGAAGACTGCAAGAAAACTTGGTATAAGCAAAGAAAAAAAAAGATAATCTGATGGAAAACTATGTATTATTATTTAGAGAATAGATTATTTTATTCTAATCTTTTATTGCCTCTGAGTTATTTTGCAAATCTGTAAGTTATAGATAGCTAATAGCAATGCAAAAATAGTTCTTGTCTATAGATAAGCAAATAAATTCTGTATAGTGGAGATTCAATTGACTTCCATAAAAAAACTCAGGTTTGCAACCATTTATGAATTTATTTCAACATTTCTTTACTACATATAACTTTTTTAATTTTATTTATTTTTTACAGAGAGAAAGGGAAAGGGATACAGAGTCAGAAACGTCGATGAGAGAGAAACATCCATTATCTGTCCCCTGTATATTCCCCATTGAGGGTGTGCCCGCAACCAAGGTACATGCCCCTGACTGGAATCGAACCCAGGATCCTTCAGTCCGCAGTCTAACGCTCTATCCATTGAGCCAAACCAGTCAGGGCTACTACATATAAATTTGTGCTTCTTTCACGTCTATGAACTAGCTACAACATCTGCCTTGTATCCTTACTGAGTCAAATAAAATATTTAACATGTTTCTTTCTTAAAATAACTTTACACATATTTTTTGTAATTTGTTATTATGAAACTATATTTCTTAAATACAATATATTTTATTTTACATTTTGTTAGTTTTATTTAAAAACTCTTAAATACTTATACTTTCCTTTGTATTCTTGTTCCAAGCTATACAAATGTTAGAAAGAGGCCTAAGTGATTGCCTACTAGCTGTTAAACTCTATACTAGGCCCTAGGGACAGAATATTGTACCGCACAACCTGGTACTGACCTCGTGGAGTTTATCATCTGCTATGGACTAAATAGTGTCCTCTCCAAATTCGTATGTTGCAGCCCTAACCCCCAATGTGACTGTATTTGGAGATAGATATTTAGGAGGTAATTAAGATTAAATGAGGAAGTAAGAGTGGGGTCCTAATCTGATAGACTGGTGGCCTTATAACAAGAAGGTATTTTCATTTTCATTTCTCTCTCCCTCTCCTCTCTCTCTCACACACACGCCCTGAGAAAAGAACAAGTGAGCAATGACAATGTTACCATTTGCAAGCCAGGAAGAAAATCCTCTCTTAGAAACTGATCATCCTGGCATCTGGTCTTGAACATTTGGCCTCCAGAACTATGAGAAAATAAATTTCTGTTGTTTAAACCACCCTGCCTCTGGCATTTTTAATGGCAGCCCAAGCAGACTGATAGACCATCCAATGGGAGAAGACAGACAAATAATTCTTTATTTACAATTCTGTAAGAGTTATGAAGGAAAACTACAGGGTTTAATGAAGGCACATTCTGGGAAACTCAGCTTAGGCTAGGGGACAGCAAGGTATGGGTGAGGTCAGAAAATCCTTTCAGAAGGAAGTAAGGCGTAAGCTGAGACTTGATGGATAAGTGGGAGCTAGCCAGGTATAAAAGGAGGAAAAACACCTCAGATACAGGGAACATACTGTGCAAATATATAGACAAAGACAAGAATCAGTCAGTTTTATGTGCCATTTATTTCATGACTTTCAAGTGTAATGTAACAAGTAATAAACTACTCACTAAGTAAGTTCAAATGAAAGTTAATAATCACATATGAATTTTAAAAAATCTTTTCTGACTATTGTATGATAGATGGGTGAACTGGGAGAAAACAATTCCAAACAAAAAAAGACCAGTTATAAGTTATAATAGAAGCAGAGGCAAGAAATCACTATGGGTTGAACTCTCTGACCATACCAGTGGTAGCAGAAAGAAGTAGAGGAAATTGAGAGAAATTTCGGAGGTGTAACAGAAAGGAGTTGTGGGTGTGAAGAGGAAAGTAAGAGGAATAACTGTTTTCTATCTAGAGAATAAGCTAGAGAATAAAAGAGGAGTAGATTTTTGTGAAAGATAATGGCTTCAGTTTTATACTACAAATGCTCAAGGTGAGATGTCTCTGAGATATCCAAGCAAATTATAATGAATTGGGAGTTGCGAGGTCCAGATATATAAATGTGAGGGTGACTGGCATAATAGTAGCTATTCTCAACACAATAGTGACAAAATAGGCTCTGAAAGATTTTCAATCTTCAAATCCTGTGTCCACATACTTAAGGCTCACTGATAAACCACATTTTTTATTTTTAACAACTAAATGGTTCCTGTTACAAAATTAGTGATGACAACTGCTCTACCCCTGCCAACATTTGCCAATTCCTGCCTTCCCACTGGAGAACCTATGTGAGGTCATTTTCTATATAAGCTCAATTTTTAAAAGACTATTAAATGTAACAAAATGCTATCATTCTGATCTTCACTGTTCTTAAAGATACCAAAATTTCCTGATTTTCAAAGATCACAAAGAAATTAAAGCACTGTATCAGACAGGCACCACTTTTACCACACAAAGGGTTTACTATGTGTAGCAGGTGGTATCTCTTTTTAGCACACTCCCCAGAAGCATTTATCCAGGCAAACACCATCAAATTACATCAGAGTGGGAAAGTACATGACACTGTTTCATATGTCAGTTTCATAGGAACAAAGTCTGACACATCACATCCTTAAGCCCCAGAAACTCCTCCCTGCCCTCTGCCTATCATTGCAGACACCCGGCATTTACTTTTATCTAATTTCTGATGTCTAAATCCACTGACCAAATTAGTAAGTCTACAATGCAAAAGGAAAACTATCCCAAGGACTCTAAAAATAAAGACCACCAATAGCAGTACGCAAGCCTGTGCATGTGTGTATGTGCAGGTCCATTCTTAACTCCCACTGACACTCACAGCCTCAAAGAAATAAAGCAGACGTTTCAAGAAATATGAGGACAATCATCTTAAGTTGGTTAGAAAACTTTAACTTTCTGGGTAACTAGAAACATAAACACTATTTACACTGAGCTCCCAAGTGTGTTGGGCCTAGGTATTGATGCTGAAATTCACTAACAAACAAACATCCTATTTGAAAGGAATTTCCGGGAGGAGGCCCTTCCACAGAACTGGACAAGCAAAGCCAGTCCAAGCTGTTTCAATTAAGAAAAAGCAAACTACAATATTCCTATACCTTGGGTAAACATATTTGTAATTGGGTAAACATATTTACTAATTCATTTTCTTTCCATTCTTTTCCAGAGTCCATGCCAGTAGTTCTACACTTTCAACAAGATTATCAACTCTTCTAGGTCTGATATCCTAATATTTTTAAAGATTTTTTTTAATATTCTAAGATTTTTAATGCATTAAAAAACATCCAGATGGGTTTAAATATGATATAGCTTTCTAAAAATAAAGATGATTTAATTTCAGGAAGCTACATCTAAAATAAATGGCATGAAACAAGCCAAAGAAACTTCATAACCAACTTGCCCCAACAAAGCCCTTATCATTGCAGCCTAGATGTTCTTATTCCCCATGTTGAAATTTAGTTGGTCTCTTCCCTAATGTGATCATAGCCAACCATAAATATTTGTAGCTTTTCTAAGGTACACTATTGTTCATTTAACTTGGTTTAGAGTCTTATTGATTTGTTTTTCTTTAAAATTTACAACTTCAAACAGGTAATTATGGCCTGCTAATAATAAAAACAAGTAACAACTGCCTTTTTTTTTGAAAGTTTGCTAATATCAGGCATTGGGCTAAATTCTAAAACAATGACAAACAGCTATAGGCTTAACTGCAGGCACTATGCCATACACTTTATGTGCATTATCTTTTACAGAAAAATTGATTCAATTGAGGCTACTGTACACAAACTGTCAGTGTTCCTAAGGTAACTCTACATGTAACTACATGCCCTCAATTTTTGCCTATTCAAGAACACTGCAAAAAAAAAAAAAAATCCAGCAATTGTTCCCTCCTCTCTTGCATCAGCTATTCCTTTTCTACTGAATAATTTCTCTGAAATACAAACATGATGTGATATCTCCTATTTATATTGTTAAAGGGGGATTCAACTCTATAACCTTTTCCAGCTATTACCTGATTTCTATGATTCTCTTTTCATCAAAACTCTTTGAAAGAATAGCATTATACATACTCCTTAACTTCTCCAAAATATTAGAAAAGGAACAAGAACAATTAAATGAAACTCTATATACCATTCTCTTAGATTTAATAACTGTTAACATTGTGCCACATTTGCTTTTTTTCTCTTATTTCTCTCTATAAACACACACATACACACACACTTTTGATTTGTATACAAAAAGGGGCCACATGCTAATCTAACTAGCTCCGGGAAGGGTTGCATGGCGGCCTTGCAAAGTGGCGCCTTGCAAATTCAGAGATCTAAAGTAACCACAAAGGATGGTCTGAAATTAAACTTTAAACTAAAAAGCAGTTTATGGTAGGTAGTCATGTCCTAGGCCAGTATATTCCCTGACAAAGGTCAATTTTTACCTTAATAGAGCCTATTGAAGTAATTTTCCTTTTTCTGGACCCCTCAAAACACAGACATCACTCTGGGGAGACCATAAACCTCCTCATTGTCACTGAGTTAATTGCTGACTGTTAACTACCTTGCACCCACCTAAATAAAAGAAGTGTCTATCATTTTACTTTTTACTCATTCCCAGAAGTTTCTCAAGTTGCTTTCTCCCACCTCCCTAATCTGTCACTAATGGATTTCGTGTAACCCATTTATGTTTTCTCTTTTAATTGTAATGTATAAAACAGAGTGCAAAACTGCCATTCTCGGGAGTCATCTCAATCCGTTGAGATTCTGCTTCCCGGCATTTGTCAAAAGTTTGGCTCAAACTCTCAAAAATTATTCACAATTTTGAATGTTTCTTTCGTTAACACAGAGCGGCAAACCACAGTGGATTTGCTGACCACTGCATTAACAAATTAATTAGCTGAACCACTTGAAAGTCAGTTATAAGCATCATAACATCTCCCGCAAATACTTCCACTATTAACAACCCTGGCTTGAGAACAATGACGATCCACCACACAACTATCACACTAAGGAAGTTTAACACTGACAGTATCCTACATAACAGTGGTCAACAAACTCATTAGTCAACAGAGCCAAATATCAACAGTATAATGACTGAAATTTATTTTGAGAGCCGAAAACCAACTTCTGCCCCTGGGCCACTAAATTTCAATCACACTATACATGAGGGAGCGCACATGATATTTTGTGGAAGAGTCACACTCAAGCAGCCAAAGAGCCATGTGTGGCTTATGAGCAGCAGTTTGCCGACCACTGCTATATAATAAAGAGCTAATATGCTAATTAGAACAAATAGCCGAATGACCAGTGGGACGACATTCCAGACAACCATTCAGACAACCTTCTGGATGAAGCCAGGGTTGCCAGGGCCGACCAAGGTTGTGAGGCCGGCCAAGGCAGCCAGGGCTGCAAAAACTGGCTGGGGGTGCGAGGACCGGCTGCGGCTGTGAGGGCTGAGCCCCTTGCGCGATTTTCCTGCATTGGGCCTTTAGTCCATCTATACTAATAAAAGCCTAGGTGGTCCTTTGCACCCTTGTGTGACGCACCCATGTCACAGATGGAGAAGGCAGTTGGGGACAACCAGGCTGGCAGGGGAGGGCAGTTGGGGGCAATCAGGTTGGCAGGGGAGGGCAGCTGGGGACCATCAGCCCGGCAGGGGAGGGCAGTTGGGGGTGAGATCAGGCTGGCAGGAGAGGGCAGTTGGGGTGATCGGGCTGGCAGGGATGGGCAGTTGGGGATGATCAAGCTGGCAAGCAGAATCAGTTAGAGGCAATCAGGCAGGCAGGCAGGAGGAGTGGTTAGGAGTCAGCAGTCCCAGATTGTGAGAGTGGTTAAACTGGCAGTTGAACATACACCAAAGGGTCCCAGACTGGAGAAGCTGAGGCTGGTGTGAGGGACATCCCCCTGCCCCATGCACAATTTGATGCACCAGGCCTCTAGTCTATACTAATAAAAGAGAATCATGCAAATTTACCAACCCTCCACTACATCCACCAGCCAATCAGAAGTATGCAAATTAAACCAACAAAGATGGAGGTGGCCATGGAGCTGGAGTGAGCAGAAGGCTTGGGGTGCCCCAGCAACAGAGGAAGCCAAGCTTCCCGCCTGCCCAGGACACCACTGAAGGAGTGGCTGGGGGTCTGGGTCACTGTGGGTGACCTAGGCTTCCAGCCCGCCCTTGCCTCCACTCAAGGAGGAGCTGGAAAAAAAGGGGGGTGCTAGGAGACTAGGTTGCAGGGGGGCCCTCAGCCTCTTACCCAGACTGGCCACATCCCCTTGGGGTGAGAGTCCCCACTAGGGGACTTGGCCAGCCTACAAACAGCCATCAGCCCCTCACCCAGGCTGGCTAGGCACCACAGTGGGGACCCCCACCCTGAAGGGGATGTGGCCAGCCTGAAAATGGCCCTCAGCTCATCACCCAGGCTGGCCATGCCCCCCTCGCAGGGACCCTCACCCATGGGGGCATGGCCTGCCTGCAAACCACCACAGGCCCTGCGTCCAGGCTGACCCACCCCCCAAGGGAACCCCGACCCTGATCTGGGACACCCACCCTTCAGGGCAAACCAGCCATCCCCCACCCGTGCACCAGGCCTCTATCTATACTAATAAAAGGGCAATATGTTAATTTGACTGGGAGACCTTCCAGGAGATCTTCTGGACGTTTTTTTTGGACAAAGCCATGGTGGTGGAGCTGAGGTAGAGGTGGTTAGAGGCCAAGAGGGAAGGGCAGTTGTGGGTGACCAGGCCAGTGGCTGGGAAAGTGGGGGGCAATGTGGTGATCAGGCCGGTGGGGGGAGGGGCAGTTTGGGGCGAGCAGACCAGCAAGGGGGCTAGTTGGGGGCAGCAGGCCAGTGGGGAGGGCAGTTGGGGGTGAGCAGGCTGGCAGGGGGGGCAGTTGAGGATGAGCATGCTGGCATGGGGGGCAGTTGGTGGTAACCAGGCTGGCAGGGGGGCATTTGGGGGTGAGCATGCTGGCGGTGGGGGGACAGTTAGGGGAGAGCAGGTCGGCAGGCAGAGTCGTCAGGACCAATCAGACAGGCAGGCAGGTAAGTGGTTAGGAGCCAACAGTCCCAGATTGCAAGAGGGATATCTGACTGCTGGTTTAGGCCTGATCTCTGTAAACCAGCAGTAGGACATCCTTCGAGGGGTCATAGGTTGGAGGGTGCAGGCCAGGCTGAAGGACAACCCGCCCCACCCCATGCATGAATTTCGTGCTCCGGGCCCCTAGTGTGTGTGTGTGTGTGTGTGTGTGTGTGTGTGTGTGTGTGTGTAAAAGCCTAAGTGTCCATTACGAGCAGTTGACTGAATGATCAGATTCTATGACGCACACTGACCATCAGGGGCAGCTGATCCCAGTGGTCAGTGCACTCCTACAGCCAACTTCCTGTGGCTGGTCAACCTCTCATGGCCCATCCCCCACACCAACCAGCCCTGATCAGCCCCGATTGGGACTGGGCAAGAAGGCCCCAATCACCTGCCAGGCCAAGGAACCCCACACCTGCACAAATTCATGCACTCGGGCTCTAGTTACCTAACAGAATTTACAATCAAATTTTCTCAATTGTCCAAATAATGTCCTTCAACTATTTTTTAAAAATCCATGATCCAAATAAAAATCAAGTAGTACATTTACTTATGGGTCTCTTTTGTCTCCAATATATGTACTAGAACCCATCCTTAATTTCTTTTTTAATCTTTCATAACTTCAACATTTTTTAAAGAGTTCAGGCCAGTAGTTCCACAGGCTGCCTCCTCAATTTAGACTTTTCTGATTACTTCTTCATATATTATACTGAGGTTAAACATTTTTAATGCAAATATTATGTATGTAATATTGCCTCCCATTCTCTGAGTCCATTCAAATCAAGGTTTGGCCCTCCTCTCAACAATATGGCTTACCAAAGTCACCAATAGGGACTTCCTTATTACTAAATCCTAAGGTCAGTTCTTAGTTGTTCACATTAGATAATCTGTCAGCAATATTTGACACACCTTCTTCCTGTGGGTTTGGAAACACCATTCTGTTCTGGTTTTTCTCTAACTTCACTGGCTGCTCCTTATCAGTCTTTATTGAAGAATTCTCCTTATATTCTAAACAGTAAATATTGACGTGCCCCCAATAGAGTCCTTAGATCTCTTTTTTTAAATTTTTAATGTTTTTCATTTTATCTTTTTTTCATCTCTTTCTTTTAATCTATATTCACTCACCAGATCAATGCTTCTTAAACTAGTTGAGGTGAAGGATCAACTCACCAGTTCCATGGCCAAGACAGGAATCCACAGGAAAAAAACTCTCATGATTTGGATTCCTCTAGGTAATACTAAAACAGTCACCAGGAGGGACTGTTTAGCAGGAGATTATAATCATAATCACAACTATATTATATAATAAAAACCCAGCGACCAAACGGTATAATGACTATAATGACCAATCGACCAGTCACTGACCACCAGGGGGCAGATGCTCAACGCAGTAACTACCTCCTGGTGGTCAGTGTGCTACCATGGTTAGAGCACCACTCAACTGACGAATGAGCGGCTGTTTGTGCAGTGAACCCCAGGCCGACAGGCAGGAACCCAGGCTGCAATCATCACCCCCTCACCCCAAGTTCCTCCTCGCTCCCTGCCACCTCTTCCATACATCCGCAAGCAGTTCAGAGCCACTGCCAGACTCACAGACCTGACCCCAGAAGCTGGGAGGTGGGTTTGTGTCATCACAGGACTGAAGCGTACCCCACCACCTCTTAGTGCTATTGTCCCTGGGTCCGGCCCCAACAGGGTCCCTTGAAGAGGCAAGTGATCCAGCTACATGAAAGATGACAGCCCAGGGAGCAGCTGCTCAGAGGGTGGGTCCACAGTTACTCAGGAGACCAGGATGAGCAGTGCTCCCACAGCAGGCCAATCACCACAGGCTACTCCCTCCACCAGTGTGTAATCCCATGCACTGGGCCTCTAGTCCTATATAATAAAAGCCTAGTATGCAAATTGTCCCCTTGACCGGAGTTCGACCAGGAGTTCAACCAGTGGGCAGGGACAGCAACCCCCTTATATTCTAAGGCAGTCAGGGGAAGGAGGCACCCCAGCCAGTAGCCGGCAGCCACTACGGATCCTACCCATGCACAAATTTCATACTCATGCACAAATTTCATGCACTGGGCCTCTAGTCTATACACACACACACACACACACACACACACACACACACTCACACACATATATGCCCAGAGACTGGAACAGAGACCAGAAAGACCAGTGGCTAAGATGCACACTGTGGCAGCCAACCAATCTTATTCAGGCCCCAATAGCTGCTGGCCTGGCCCCCAACTGTCCGTGGCCACTCCCCCAGGCCACCCAGCTCCTGATCAGGGGTGGGGTGGGCAGGCCAACTGCCCTTGACCCCTCCTCCCAACCAACCCCACCTCCGACCTGGCACCAACACCTTGATCAAGGGCAGAGCCAGCCAGGCAACTGCCTGTGGGCTCCCCCCCCCCCCGCCCACGCCAGCCCAGCACCATGGGCTCCCATTGGGGCAGGCCAGTAGGACCCCACCCTGTACATAAATTCATGCACTGGGCCTCTAGTAATGATAATCATCTACTTACAAGCTGCCTCTTCTGGGAAGGCTCAACTCCTTCTGAAAAACAAGATACAAACATGTTAGAAAAGAAGGACCCATTTTGGTCCTACAGGTCTATACTAAATGTCCTAGGAGATTTATAGTATTATCTTAATAATGGCAAAGACTATATATTTCTAAATAACCTTTTCCTTTGTCTCTTAAATTTTAGTGCAATTTAAAGTATCACTTCTTTATTCTTTCTTCCCTAAAGGAATGTGTCTTAGAATACTGTGACACTTTCCCCACTAGATGGAACCACCTCACCAGTGTAGATTTCCAGGCACTCCTTAGGCCAGCCATTAACTGCTGATGAGTTGTAAAGAATTCATGCCATTAGTGTGAGGGATATAAAAGGAATGAACTGATTTATCTTTTAATTAGAAGATATTTTAGATAAGTAAATATGTTCAGAAAATAATAAAGAGATGAACACATGTACCACTGGCATGAGAAAGAATCCTTACAAAAACAGTTAGGGTCCCTGTGCCTTGCTTTCCAACTCTATCAAGTCCAAACTCCTTCTAATCATCACTTAACAGCTATTCTCTCTCTTTTTTTTGTTAATATAGTTTATTGATTTTTTTACAGAGAAGAAGGATAGAGTCAGAAACATCGTTGAGAGAGAAACATCGACCAGCTGCCTCCTGCACACCTCCCACTGGGGATGTGCCTGCAACAAAGGTATGTGCCCTTGACCAGAATCCAACCTGGGACCCTTCAGGCCGACACTCTATCCACTGAGCCAAACCAGTTTTGGCTTAACAGCTATTCTTAATTTTTGTTTATTTTTTCTATATGTGTCTCTGTATTTTTTTAAATATATTTTATTGATTTTTTTACAGAGGAAGGGAGAGAGATTGAGTTAGAAACATCGATGAGAGAGAGAGACATCGACAACCACCTCCTGCACGCCCCCACTGGAGATGGGCCCGCAACCACGATACATGCCCTTGACCCGGAATCAAACCTGGGACCTTCCAGTCCGCAGGCCGATGCTCTATCCACTGAGCCAAACCGGTTTCGGCGTGTCTCCGTATTTTATTACACATATAATTCATTAGTTATAAATAGTTTCAAAAGTATATATACACAGTTTCAAAGTATATGTATTCATCTGTTGATATCAACATTAAAAATGGGGAGATTCCTCCCTAAGTGGATGTACTCTTGACCCTTGAACAAAGTGGGGATTAGAGAAACCAACCATAGTAAGAAAATCTGTGTTTAACTTCTGACTCCCCCCAAAAATTACATTTGTCCCCCAGGCTCCACAGATTCGTTTCAGGATTCTCTGCTACCAAAATTCATGGATGCTCAAGTGCCTTATATAAAATGACATAGAAGAGAACCAAGATGGTGGCATAAGGGATACACCTATACGTATTGTCTCTCGCAACCACACCAAAACTACAACTAACAGACAAAACAACTATCCCTCAGAACCTTGGGAAAGCTGGCAGAGTGGAAGTTCTGCAACTAGAAAGAAAGAAAAAAGTGCACTGAGACCTGGTAGGATGTGCAGAGGCTCAGAAAAGCAGAGGTACAGAGACGCGAATCGGGCTGGCGTGCGCTGTTGTTTTTCAATTGGGAGGGAGTTACAAGACCCGACTCTCTGAACTCCAGTTTCTGAAGAGATTCTGGGGACCCAGACTCATACAGGGAGAAACTGAACTGTCTGCCATTGGGTCGGAAAGGGATGGTGGCTCTCTCGCAGAGTTGCGCACAGGAATCATTGTTTACTGTGCTGGGGCACGGGGTGTGGGATACTGAACAGAACGTGGCAGAGAAGGCTGACTGGCAGCCATTGCTGTTTGCCACGCCCTAGCAAAATTAATCCAGAGACCCCACCGTGCTGTGCCCAGCAGCTTTGGCATATGAATGGCCTGCCCTCTCGCAGTTTAACCTAACAAATTGCAACTGGGTCAGACAACTCCAACACTTCCAAACTCCAAGCAAAGAGGAGAAATATGCAGATCTCCCTGTAGCTCTTGCTGGTTGGCCTCACACTGTAGCTGACTTGCACCTCCTTGGAGATCCAGGAACCAGTGTACCTAGAGGTCAGTGTGAGACCA